>VZTJ01005213.1:613268-659409 GCA_013397795.1 Orthonyx spaldingii
CTGCCCGCGGGCGGCGGCGGAGGCACGAAACAAAGGAACCCGCTGGCCCGCTACTCTTTATCTGCTGTCACTGGCTGCCTAAGGCAGATACGGGACACCCCCATAAAGCAGTGTTTACATCTCTCCGGCCACTTTGACCCTTTGCTGCAATCCCGTGTCCTTTGTGTTATACAAGGGGGTGAGTGACCAGCTTTCGTCATACTGATAGAGCGTTCGAGTCGTTCGTGAGGGCTTTAGAGATACTGCCTTGGCCGGGGCAGGGAGGCACCGGGCTCCGGACAGGTGAGCTGGACCCGGCTCTCCCAGGCGCTGCTCCGCAGCCTCACCCAGCACTGCTCTGGCTCGTCCAAGGACATCACCGATAATGTGCTCCTCGGTTTTTAATTGCAGAAGTTGAGGTGCCTGAGAACAAGCCTTCAGAGCACAAACGCTCAGTGACGCTGACCAAAGTTGTAGGTGGTTGGTACTCCTTGGAGGATCAGATAATAAAGCAGATCCTAAGGGTCTGGACCAATATGTGCTAAATAAAGCATCCCAGTCAGTCAGTGCTTACATTTTGTTTTTCATATTTTTTTCTTATTCCTTGAGTATTGAAAAAAAGATTTAAAAAAGAAATCTTTAGCAATACAGATGTGGCTTTTTGCTTCTACTGTTCAAACCACAGCTTCCTCCATCACAAGGACTCAATTATTTTTGTTTTGAATAAAGCATCTGGGAGAGTATTTTTTCTGTAATTTCAGATATTATTCTCTGCCTTTGCTGCTTTAGAGTGTCTTTCTAATATCTTATTACAGGTACTGCAAGACCATTTTCATTAGTTCATGTGAAGTGCTTTGAACAAGAAAGTGCTACAGCAGTTCTAATCATAAGAGATTAATTCTCTGGTCTTTTTGTTACTTGTTTCCCCTTGTTTTAGAAGGTGAAGCATGTTTTCAGCTCATTGTAGTATATACATCAGCTATTTATGTCTAGCTCAATAATTATTAAAAACAGCTTTTTTTTTTTTTTAGAATTTCACTTCAAAACTCTAGAGTGGTGATGGAGAATTATTTTCAGAACATCTGTTTTGATTTTTGCCTTAAAACTTGTTTATAAAGGTGTCACTGTTTATGCGACTAGGTTCCCTAGTGGGTGCATTTTCCAGGGTATAAAATCTTCCAGTGTTCTCACTGAGCATGTTTGTTTTCAAGTTAACATTGCAGAGCAGGAGATATTACTTGACAAAACAAATATAAAAGGCCCTTCACTAACTCCTCGCTGCTCCCCTGCTTACTCCAGTTACCAGCTGAGTCACTGGCAGAGAGAATAATCTATTGTGCACTTTTGAAAAAATATAAGAGCAAATCACTGCCAATTGCTGTATTAAAAGATTTTTATGTCAGTGTTGTGTTGTGCCTACTTCTGTGGCATTTTCCATTTAATTTTTTTTCCTGGAACCAGTCTCATGAAATAATATTTGCCATTGATAATGGCTATCAGCATTCCTAGAGGTGACTATGCTTTACCACAAGTAACGCAAACAAACGTCCCAGCTGGCAGGAAGGAGGACAGAATTACTGCAAAAGTTGAGACAGTGTATCTGCAGAGAACACTAGTCAACTTAAGCAAGCAGAAAGACTACTTTCTTCCACACTTCTCAAGTTATTCATTCCTCTTTGCCTGTCTGATGAAAATGCTGTTATTCATTCTCTTGTTTAATCAAGCTGTCTGCTAAAGCATACAATGCTGAGTAATACCTAGGTTCCTTATAACTGAAATATTATAGGTTATCTAATTGCCTATTTCGTGTGTGTGTGTGTCTAAAATTCAATTCTGTGTGCTCACACGTCAGTGGCACTTCTTTGTTTCCTTTTAATTAAGTTGGACAGCTTTTTCCATCCCTCTCAATCTTAGCTCACCGACTTAGGCCAACCACTGCCAGCAGAATTAACATTTCTGGGTAAAGGGAAGAGGCTGAAGTGGTTGACAGAGGAGAGGGATGCCCCACAGCATCTCCAGATCCACGGCTACTCTTCATTGACAGCAAGAGCTGCCCCACAGCTTCTGCTCTTCTGCATCTGATGGGGAAGGAGCTTGGCACAGGCAGGAGAGCACAGGCTCCCTGGTGCGAGGTGGAAGCTGCTGTGGCTGGGGGTGACAAGAACAGGCAGAGGTGGAGCAATGGCAGTAAATCTGCATTTATCCTGTTCTGCCCAGATGCCTTTAGGTAATTTGTTTCTAAACTAAAAGCACCCTAAATGCAGCCATTGTCTAATCAGAAGTGAGAGAGGCTCTCACGTTTAAACGTGGTTCCATTGGGTTACTCTTCGTACTTGTGTAACCTCCACAGCTGTTGTGGAGGCTGTAAAACAGCTACTTGAAGCTGTTTGCACAGGGTAAGCTTTCCTCTTCCTCGAGGTTTGTTCTGCTGTCTCAGATCACAAATAGCAGCTCCTCTCTTATTCTATCTGGCACTTGCTGCTTCTCCATATTAACTGCAAATGATCACAACAGGAGCTGTAACTCCACAGTGCACACAGTAATGAGGACTGAAATGTTACTTGAGAAGCCTTTGTCTGGGCAACTGAAGGGATATTCCTTAAAAAATAATTAAAAATGAGGCTTTAGTTTTAGCTCGTGTGCTTGGGACTAAGCCAGTGTAAGTGACAAGTAGAATACTCAATTAAAGCAGAATGAGATTGATTGCCCAATACAGGTGGGGCGTGCTGTACCTGGATTTCACAAGTTTTGTTGGCTCGTGACCTGTATTCATCTAGGTGGAAAATCAGGGGTTTGATCTACATGAAGTCTTTCAAGATGCAAATCAGTGCAAAATCAGTGACTTGAATTACTTTCCTGAACCTTTTCTTCATAATTTTGAAATTGTATCCTGCTTCGAAAGTGAAAATCTTTTTTCTCTTCCCCTTTGCTGTTGGTAGCAATCAGCTGATTCTGGCTTACCAAGATGACAGAAAGAACTGACTTCAACCATTTTCCTTGGTGTTTCTGGAAACTTTTTAAAGCAAGCTAGAGCACAGGCATATTTTAATAAGTGATTACACTCTAAATAGAACTCAATCAAATAAGACCTTTTTTCTACCCCCATTGTGTAGACTTGCTAACAGATGGCCACGGTATCAAGTATTGACTTTAATTACATTTCAGACTAGAAAATTGCTCCTGAACACAAATTCAGTGCAAGAACAATGCAATCTCTGAAGAGAACCCTTCTCTTTACCTAATGAGTAATAACAAACTAACTTATCTTTACACAGGCAGGACACATACCTGATTTGTTGCTTTGCATTCATGCTAATTTTAACTGAGCTTGCTATGGAAAATCCCTTCATACCTGTTACTCTGACATTTCTCTTCCCTCTACTCTCCTTTGCTCCCCAATTCCTGATTGGGTTTTACACAATGTCAAGTTCTGTGTTAGGAGAAGTTGGCTTACATCTCCTTGCAAAGCATGTGCATATTAAACAGAATTCAGGATCCACAAGTCAGCTCAGGTAACGCTGGAAGCAGTGCCTGGCTCGGTGTAAGGCACACAAGGTCCTTCTTCAAAACTTTCAGGTTGCTGAAAGAGAACTGTAGGGTAGGAGGGGAGAGGGGTGGTGTGTGGGGATACACGGGCAGCATGCAGGAGGTTGTTCAGAGAGCACAGGTGGGTGACACACCCCAGCCCTGGGCCTGGAGCCTGCAATGCCATTACACACTTTCTGTACACTGAACCCCTGTTTTTCTGTTACCTTTACACTACGCTCATTGCCTGTGCCCACGCTTTTCATTTGCATAACTATTGCAAATAGGTTCTTGTTTCATGTTTATTCAAGCCACTTGTTCACTCCCTACATTGCTATTTAGGCAATAAAACTGCCCAAATCCTTCTGCTTACGTAGCTGAAATCTCAGGCAGCTTCTGCTAAAGTATTTTGGTTAAAATACTGTAGAGCTTTTATCTGTTTTTCTTTTTTCTTCTCACTAATTCATCAGGCTTTTAAATGGAATAAAAAAATTCTGACTTGGAATCCAGCTTTAATTGTAAATGTGAGTTGACTGTGTCCCTGGGAGTTTTGGAAAGATAAAACACAATTTAGACAATGACATGAAGAAATATAATTTAACATGCCAAGAAAAAGATACAAGATTGACTGGTACACCCAGTAATGAAAGATGTTAAGCTTAAATTACCATCCTATAATTTTCTGCTTTGAATACGTGACTGTGTGCACAGTAAGAAAGTATCTCCCAGGCAAGAGCATCTGACCTCATTCAGACAGAACTGTTGTTCCTCAGTTGTCTGTACATGTTGCATACATAAGCGAATCTGTAGTAAAACCCATGTTTTCTAAGAGGGGGAAAAACTACTGCAGATGAAGGTGAAAGAAGACTGGTTTCCAGAGCACAATTATCAAAATCATATGCTCAGAAGCACACAACCCACAGGATCCAGTTTTTGATATTTTCTGGTTGAATGCATTAGCAAAATTTATTTCAAAATAGACCTTTTAAAATAACTCTTCAAGTTAAGAGGGTCATAATGTCTAATCATTTTCTAATGAGCATTATTTTAATTGTCATTTAATTCAGTCACAAAATCTAGTGCTTTATTTATATAGGCAAAAATTCTGAATGCAAATCAACTTTGAACAATGTGTCAGGCAAAAGCAACTTGAGGACAAGTCCTGTTCTGCAATCTCTGAATCAGGATCTGCCAATTAATGGTCAGCCCCAATGATTTTCTCATGTGATATGAGGGGGCATGCAAGTCATCAGTGCCATTTGAAGTCAAAATCCAGAATTTGCCTTCTCCTTCCTCCCCAAAACAGCTCATGTCAGCTTGAATTACACAAGCGTAATACAAACTCAAAGCCTTACCCCATGGTAAGCAGGTCAGGTTTATTTTTCTGCTGTGAGCTGTTTTAATAAAAAGATTGGAATGCTAATTCAGGTCTTCAGGTCCCTATTAGTCAAGGGCCTCTGGGCAGTGCTTTCTTGGCCTCTTGAGAGGAGGAGATAAAAAAGCAAGCAAGCAACTTGGCTGCTACAGCATAGATCTCAGCTCTGCTGAAATGTTTGGGTTTGCCAGCTCTCTGATTGTACAGCTTGTTTGTGCAAGTCACAGCAAAACCAGTCTCAAGGAAGGAGTAGAGTGTTTCACAGTGTGATGTTACTGCCTGATAACCATCAAGAGGAGGCACAAAGCAATGGTGATGAAAATGAAACAATTGGGAGCAGCCAGGAGCAGGCAAATTCTGAAATCCAGAAATAGCTGTAATACCATGTTACTCTGCTGGGAGTAAAAGGAGCTCACATTATTGTGGCCTCCTCAAGGGAACCCTTTCCAATTCTTTCCCATTGCCATTACCAAGTCCACTCATGCTTCTCTCCAGACTGATGGTTTTTCTCTGAAATTTGCTGAAGATTTAGCAAAGACAGTGTCAGGTCAGTTTACACCCTTCTTTACTCTTTCTGGGCACAGTGGTATTTTGCAGTTTGCTGGCATTTTCAGATGGTACCTTTATACAGGGAACCTCCAGGTACACTCAAACTCCTAAGACACAAACCAGCTCCTGGCAGGGCACTGCCCTCATGGTAGTTCTTTGGGGTGGTGTATGCTCTGGCATCACATTGCTTCATTGATCGAGTATTCCCCCAACACTTGTTGCATCGTGACTCTCACCTTGAGAGACAGCTCATCATTCCATCCTGTTCTCCTTTCCTGTTGGCTTTCCTGAGGCTCTGGGGATGTCTAGGGGAAGAGGAAGCTTCCCCAAACCTGGTTAACTGCCTTTGTTATTGTACTGACTCTGCACCAATGAATTCTAGTTCATGTATGAAAATCCCTTCTCCCAACTTTGTGTGATATTTAAATGCAGTTGTTAGAATAATTGTGTCTGGCTTGCTTCAGGTTTCAGATGTTTTTCATCTGGTTTCTTAAAAGATGCATTTCCTCTGAAAAGAGCAGAGAGACAGAAGTAACTGTTGAAGGAAGTAATTTCCAAAGAGCATATTCCAAATCCTGGTAGATCCTTTTATTCCATTAAAATCCTCTCATTATCCAGAGGACAGCTATTAAAAGAAAGCACATGTTTTTATATTTTCTCCTTTACGTGTGGAAGTGAAAGATGGCTTCTACAGCTTTAAAAAAGGGCTACTATCATCAATCTGTTTGCTAACACTGTCAGGAGAGTGGCAGGAGCCTGGCCTGGTTCCCGAGCCGAAGCTGAATCACGCAGTGAGCACAGTGTGAGGTGCCGCCGAAGGCAGGAGGCTGGAGCAGAGCTCATTTTGTAGGGCTGGGCGCTGGTTCTGCTCCTTGATGTGGTTCATACCCTCTTCACAAGGCAGGAGAATCCATCTGGAACTTACTGCTCACGAGTTTGTTATTAGAGCTCCTGTTACGCAAGCTTCCCTTTCCCAAAGCTCTGCCTGCTCCCCTGCAGCCAGACTGCCTCTGGAACACACCTTGTGAGCCTGCCTGCACCCGGAGAGAGGAGGGGTGAAGGACACACGTGTGTGCTGGGGCATCCCTAGAGGAGAGCAAAACAACTCCAGTGGCCCAGTTCCTGCTCCCCCTGTGTGTTCCTTGGCTTGCAGGCTCATAAATTGTCTCAGCTCAGGTGTGTTGCTGCCATGGTTAAAGGCTGCTTAGCCTTCTGCAGGGAAATAAATCCATGACCTGTTGCAGCGCTTTTCCTGCTGCTCTACAATTCGACATTGAGGTTATCAACATCACATTCACATTTCCTCCTTTCATACAGATCTTTCTACAGACCTTAAAAAAAGTATTTGGCATAGCCCTCCGCTTGGATGCCCACACCCATCAGCACAGTAGAAGCCTTGACACAAGTGGCCAGTGACCAATGGTGCTCTGTCTGAAGGATCTGAGCAGAATTCTGCCTTGAACTCCTCTGCAGAGTCACAGGCACTTCCCTTGCTGCCAGCTTCTGATATCCCTGCTTTGAAACTTTGGCCCATTAGCATTCGGCACTTGTTCTTGCCTGTTATTGTTTTCTGATCCTTCTTTTTGAAATGAAGGATGGGACTTTTTGTTCTAAAGAACTTTTTTACAATTTATTTAAGAACTTGTTTAGAACTTTTTGTTCTAAACTAAATCTGAACAACTTCTGATACTTCTTTTATTCCATAGAGAGAGTGAAAATCAAGTAATAGAAAAATACCAAGTGGCCATAGCAATTTTTGTATAGATGTCAGTAGGAGAGGATATAGCAAGTCTCATGAAGACAGTTCTAAAGAACTGCTGATATTAACTCATGGTCAGGGAAGAAAAAGGCTCCAGTTATTTAAAAGCATTTCTCTTTTGAAAGACAAAAAAGACAACAGCTCTTGTAGCTGAGACCAAGAAATACAAATTATCCTTTAAGCCCATGTGGGAACTGTGTGTACAACACAGAAAAACCCAACATTCCTTCTCTTGTAAGATCGTATGGTGAGAACACTGTTGTGTTTGTTTTGCTGTTTTTTCCAGATCCATCATTTGAGTAGCAAAGGCAGTGTGGGGTTTGTGGAGTAGGTGATGATTCTATACTTGCAGTGATGGCATAAACACTGAGTTTAGCCCTAGCAAAGATCTGGATGCTATCAGTGCTAATAAGCTACAGCATTATTTATGATAAACCTGGCACAGACACCGAAAAGGTCTGTTACCTTTGTTTTAAAGGCTGCACCTCTATAAAAACTCCAAAAGTACATTATGAAATGCCAGGTACCTTTCAGCATTTCACCAACCAAAGAAGCAGCTCTACAATTTTTATTGTAGAACACAGTAATATTTGTGAGCAAAAAATTACATTAGTCTAATGTAAGGTATTTCTATTATTAGGGGGTTGGTTTGTTTTGGTTTTACTCTGATAAACCAGAGTATTTCTGTTGCTGTTTTTTCAGACTGCCTAACTTAAGACAAAGAAAGTATGATCCATATTCCTTAACAGATTTCCATTACTTTACAAATCTAGTGAAACTGATTCAATTTGCTGTAAGGACCAATGCAACCAAAATATATGGGAATTTTTCTTCATTTCAAGCAGATGAAATTTGTTCTTCTCCATACACCTTTCTCTTCCTACTTATTTGTAATTAGAATGAATCAGTGTTGTGCTGTCATTGGACCCCAGATAGCTTGAAGAGAACACATTTTTGGCTGTTTACTCATAAATTACTAAACTTCAGCCTCAGATAACTGTAATGTCTATTTGGCATCCCTATTCCTAATTCTTTATTTAGAACTGAAATGCAGCTCTTAATTTAGGGACTCACTTAGATCAACAAGCACAAATGCAAATGATTTAATGGAGTTAGTGTGTCACTTTCAATTATTTTAAGTGAACATTTTTTTTTTCAATTGCTGCTAAATGTAAGGCCATATAAAATTGACCCTTTTCAATCAAGATCATGTAAGCTCAACTATCTGGTCCTAATGCCTTTTCTAACTATATATTTAATTTTAAAAGAAAAAAACCCCTAAAGGCTCTCAGTTATATGATGGACTGGATCCATAGTGGGGATCATGCAGCCTTAAACCTGCAAATCTTGGCATACCTGGGAATCTGTATCCCTGGTGACCACTTGTATGATTGTTCTTTGCACACCTGGGTTCTGCTCTGTTCCTGAAGTCCAACGCTATAGTCCATGCTGGAAAAGCAAAAACTGGTTAAGGCTTGCCAGCCACATGTTCTATATCCAAATCCAGTAACTGGATGTAAATACCTGGACCAGGAAGGGGCTTTCTGAGTTCATACCCAGAGCAAGCTGTTACAGGTAATTTTCTACAGAAAACTAATCAGTGTGATTTTGCAGTTCCTTAGTCCAAATGACAGTTCTGTCTGTGTTAGGAGCCTCCCTACTCCCTCTCAAATATACATTAGAACAACTGTAAATTTATTATTGTCTAGCTCACTTATTCTTCTTGTAATGTTGGCCTTTACTTTCAATTAATCTTTTTTTTTTATTTAAACCACTGGTGGTTTTTTCAACTAGTCAGTTCCATTCCTTTTTATTGCCCTTATTTTATTTTGCTTTTTAAAGAGCTGTGATTGCTAATCAACATTCATTAACTTCTTCCCCTGTGTTCTCATGATGTATTCAGTTTCTCACAGGAAAAAGGGCTGGCTGTTCATATTTTGGAGACTAGGAAGCTTTTAAATATTCATGGTGATTATTTAGCACTTCTGCTGTTTATCATACAGATAAACATATCTTGCTGTGATATATTTTGTGAAACATCTCTACATGGAAAAGTGGGGTCGTCAAACAAGGAATACTTAATCTAAGTATAAAATAAATAAGCAAGCAGTATCTTTGCTGTTTTTACTCTAAAAGAGTCTTGAGGTTTCTTTTGTTGGTGATGTCTCAAATATCCTCAAGTCTTTTTAGCTTCTTGACTGATCCATCCCTCCCTTAGGTGTCTCAAAGGAGTTGCTCTAATACTGATGATTCAAAATGCCTTTTTTTCATCTTTTCTGCTTCAATGTGTAGTTTCCAGCCAAGTCAGTCTCTTACTTGCAGTTAGCAGAAAAATAAAAGCCAGCCTATCATTTAAAAATGTGTCACTGTCAACACAATTTCTGTAAACCACGTAAGACTTACTGGCAGTATTGTATGAGAAATGCATTAGGCTTTACATTAAACGCTGTAGCTGTTCTGAGACCAGGCACTGTTTAGTCACAGCCATATGACAGATACTAAAAAATAATCATCTACTTCAGCCCTAACAAAGCATTCTGAATTATCCCTTTCTAGGGAATCAAAAAGCCTTTTACTGAAGTGATTAAAGCCAACATTGGAGATGCACATGCCATGGGACAGAGACCAATCACCTTCCTCCGACAGGTAAGACTATTATAAAATAGTATTATTCATTTTTTATTAGAATGCCTTAAAGCTGTCTGATATGGGTATTAGTATAAATTATTCCAGAGATGCAATTAGACTTAAAATAGTTCTTTTGTAAAGAATTTAAAATGTTCGTTTCTGAGCTGAACTCCTATTGCTTGCTCATTGTCCTCTTTTAACACAGTAGCTTTCCTTGGTTTCCACATCATTCCCCACCCACACTTTTTCCTGCCACTTCTATGTTATCAGTCAGCACATTCATTATCAACAATGCTCTTCAAGAAAGGAAGTGGTTGTCTTGAAAGAAAAAAACAAAGGCCTTTCTTCGTCTGAGAGTACACTTTGAGATCTGCACGTAGCTGGGTTCAACTACTTGTACTGTGTCTCATTTTGCACCTTTTGCCTCTGGGCAAGCTAATTGGTAGGTTAACTTTTAGGAAAGATTAGAACCGAATTCATATTTGTATGGTATTCCTAAAACACAAATAAGGTTAAAACGAGTGTTATCCTATTTACTGAGCATCCCTCACACACTCCTGTAAAATCCTCTGTCCATAATAATGTAAATTCAGAGTTCCAGGACAAACTGAAGCCTTATCAAACTGAGGGTCCAGGTGATGAGATTATAAAACTGAGCTATGCAGCAAACTAGAGAGACCTGAGCTTGTTACAAATTATTCAGATGTATTACAGGTTATTCCAATGTTGTTAAATAAAATGGGAATACTTTCTCCCCATGGCTGTGCGCACACATGGATTAATTCATTGTCATTGTCCCACAAGGTGACAACAGCCTATCCATATTACACCATGTAAGCATAAAAATGAGAGAGACTGGATTAATTAAGCTGATCTCAAGAGAGACCTCTCAATTCTTTGTGTCTTACATTCCTTCATTAACTTAATTCTGCTGGGTCGTGTTTCTACTTTTACTATGTTCTATATCACCATTTCATTTTTAAATTAAATACTTCCCATGATTTCAAATCAGTAAGAACTAGCAGTTATTTTGGGGAAGGATTATTAGAACATGCAACTAGGACTTGAAAATTTGATTGTATTTCTCAGTTCTGCTCCATATTTAAAGTCTTGATTTCTTGTCAATAAAATGGGCTAGTAGTATGCAAAGAGTGGAGGATAGAGCTGCTTAGAGATAACATAGGAATAATTAACTGTGCTTTACTGTGTTTGCACCATGCTTAGCTCACTTGGACTCCAATCCTCACTGTCTGTGATACAGATAGTTAATAATTCTAGAACTGTTTTTATCAGCATAACTTGGAACCTGATAAGATTTCTTCTCTTCTGTGAGCACAACCCTTAAAAAAAAAAACAACTGCAAACTCTTCATCAATAACCTGTGTTTTAAATTAGCCAGTATTTGTGATCTTCATTTCCAAGGAAAGTTAACATAATATCATCAACTTAAAATAACCATTGGAAAGTGGCCAACTGACATTTTCCTGGCACTCCAGGTGGTGGCCCTGTGTACATACCCAAACCTGTTGGACAGCCCGAGCTTTCCAGAAGATGCCAAAAAGCGAGCCAGGCGGATCTTGCAGGGCTGTGGAGGAAACAGCTTAGGTAAGGCTCTGTTCCAGTTGCTCCTGTTGGTGCTAGAAACAACGAAGGTGGTTTCAATAGCTGCAGCTGATGGGGGCGGGTTTGCAGTGTGACCCACGGGAGGTGAGCAGTGGTGCACAGTTTTGGTGGGACTTGCAACAGAGGAGAAGGTGAGGGTTATACATCTATGGAGCCCTCACCACAATGACATCTAGGCATAACTCTAAACAGAATGCTGAGATTTGTTGCACTGGGAAAGTGGCAGAGAGCACTAGTGAGGCTCTGTGCTGTTGGTGTGACATCTCTTTATCCGGGGCTCTGTGCCTCCTGCTAAGACTGAGTGGAGGGTTTTACAATTGTACCTCCCCAGATGTTCCTCTGCCAAGGAGTCTACTGTCCTGTAATGCTGGTATCAACAAACAATATATGTCCATCTCAGCTGATCCAGTGCACACTCCTGGATCTAAATTTTGAACCATCAGTTCAGGTGTGTTTGTCAGAGGATGAACTGGGGTAACAGAAACTCAGGTACCAAGGTGATAATCCTCTGCAAAAGGAAAGCTACACTGCTGAAAGGTGGTAGATTTTTACCTGTCTGAGATAGTTTTAACTGAAGGTGTCAGAGCTCTATTTCTCCAAGGTAAAATAACTCTTGAAAGAACTACAGAGCTCTGTTCTTCAACCACTGTTCCTACAAGATTACACATGTAATATCCACATAAGTAAGTACAAGCTTTGCATATTCAGTAGAAAGGAAATGGAAGAGGCAATTTCTTTCTCATCAATGACTGTACTGCCTGCTTGTACCTGGTAAATGCCATTAGAATTTCCAGTGTGCAGATACTGCTACAGCTGCTGGGTGTAGCAAAGAATCTGGCACACGTACCTTCTTTCAAGTAGGCAAACAGTGGCATTTCAGAGGACTTATTACAGTAATTGGCATATTTCTTAATCTTTGTGATTGCAGTGCCTATTTGCACTGGCATATTTTGAGAGTAGGTGCTGTGAAACTTAATAAAATAAACAAAACATAAACAGTGATTACATTAGCAGTATTTCAACCTTGGACTATTCCTAACAACACAGCCTAATACAGAATGTATTTTATCTTCACCTTCTTGTTATTGGTTTGTCTTTTAATGTGGAACGTTAAAAATACATTTATCAAAACTGAGAAGTTCCTCTAGCTCAACGAATCCCTTTCCTGGCTTACTTTGGAACAATAAATCCACATAGTACTGTTGGCACATAAGAGTTACTGGGGATACATTTGAATTTTGACTTAGTCATTCTTTGTAGTGATTCTCAAATTGAGGGACATGGAAGGAGTTCTCAGAATGATGAGTCTTGGCTCCTTGGTGCTCCCTTCCCCTTAAGGGCATGGTGGCATGGGACACCACAGCCCCCTGTTGGAGTAAAGTGTAAGGAATTCAGCCTTGCATAACATTTCAGAAATATGTTCCTTTTTTTCAGAAGATCATGTATATCCCATAATTTCGGTTAGCTCAGTAGATTCTGAGGAAGTAGGCCTGAAACAGTTGCAATATTCAAATAAGATGTTAATTCTGAATACACCCTGTTAATTTCAGTGGCTGAATTGAGGTTCTGTAAGTAACTGGAGTCTAAATGGTTTTTTATCTTGAAATTATTTATGCCAAGAACAACTGTACCTCGAAATTCCTGACAACTAAAACCACTGTGGATTTTACGGATCTGCTGTACTGGTTTCTTCCCCCTCTCCACCCTGCCTGTCTCCAGAGCCCTTCCTTTGGCCTCTGTGGAGCATCCCCAAACACGCAGCCGGAGGCACGGGGACTGAATGAAGTCACCCCCATCACTTTGTTGGTAGTCTGACAACTTACTGCTGTTCTCTCCCTGGCTGAGAAGGAGAAACTGTCAAAAAACAAAGATTCAAAACTGACCCCTCTGTGTAGCTTTTAAGTGCTGTGTTGTGTTCAAAACCTTACTTTTCAACAAATTTGTCCATCCAACACAAAGGTGAAATCACTACATATGGTCAAAGCCATTTGAAGTGTTGCACCCACATCTATACCAGCCTATTTAAATGTATTAATTGCAAAGTTAATATGAATGTCTTTACCTCTGGAAATGAACTAGAATACCCTCACTTCCAATGAACACTCATTTGGCAAAACCCTACTCATGGGTTTGAGTCTTGCTACTCCCAGGCCATGTATGAAGGCTTGGATGTGTCCTCAGCTTCTCCTGTGTCCAAGCACTCTGGGGTTCTACTGACACCACTTACTTTGCATGTGGGATAACTGGCATACCTTTCCAGGCATTTGAGACATTTACCCCCCTCCTGTATATAAAAATATATAATATATGCAGCTTTTTGGGTGGGGTTTATTTATTTGCATCCCACAGTGCAAACACTCGAAGCCATCAAGTGAGTACAATTAGTGTAGAAGTCCAAGCAATCAGGTGTTCTGTGTATCCTCAGAGTGGTAGGACTCAGCACCCAGTGCAGCACAAGACAGAATGACAACTTGGGTTTGTCCTCCTCCTTTAACAGCATCCTCCTAACTGTGCTCAAAGACCCATGTGCAGAGCCAGTGTAACTTCCAGTCCTGTAAAAGCAAGCGTTCAGCACACCAGGGGACCTTGTGCCCTCAATTACCATTTTGTCCCATGCAATTGTGCAGCACTTGCAAAGGTTCTTTGTCTTTTTAAATCATGCTTTCGCAGAAGTCCTACCAGGCAGACTACTAGCAGATAACTGAGTGATAAGAGTTAAGTCAGGCACAATTATTCCACTCCACCCAACAAGCAAGAAGATTCTGCAGCTTCCTGACAGTGTTCTAAAATAGATGTACACTTGTCACTTCTTTGTCCATCAGTCTTAGGCTTCACAGCTTGAATCCATTCCTCACCTTGACCTGGGCTTATTTTTACTCTTTATTTGTTCCACATACTCAGCAGTGATGCACACAGGCATCTAACATCTCATTTTATTTAAGATCATTATTTGTTCTCTGTAAATTGCACATGAGATTGGGGTGATTCTAGACATTTCTGCTGAAAAGTGGTTGTGGGAGATGCTGTGGAGGAAGGAGAGAAGCAGTTTAGGATTTTTTTGGTTTCAGACTGTGGGAGAAAATGATACATTATTTTCACATTGCAAATAAAACCCTTATATTTGTCATGGATTAGATGAAGTTACTTTCCTTTCTGTTGCACATACTACCTCTGTTCCTTGTTCCCATTACTTAAATAGGAATTTGTTTACATTCAGAAGTGTTTCCAACATAAAGAAAGCAACTGAAAGATAGTAAAAATGGGATTGCTGTCCTAGTTTGCAAAATAAGCTTGAAATCATGCTTTTTACCAATGCAGTATGGTATTTTTGTGTTTTAGGGATGCGTATTGTATTTCTCTAGCTCCAAATGAACTCTTTTGCTCTATGAATAAACCAGCTCCCTTTCCTCCTCCATGGGAAAAAAGGCAAATCCATCCTGGGATCCATATGAGTATGGCTCATGTATACAAACTGCTCCATACAATACTAGCTCAGGAGTTCTGCTATCAAACAGAAAATCTGATGTACATTGTACTCAACTCTCATCTCATTCTGTATTTTTCACAGGATCCTACACTGCCAGCCAAGGTATAAATTGCATCCGTGAAGATGTTGCTTCGTACATTGAAAGAAGAGATGGAGGGGTCCCTGCAGACCCAGATAACATTTATCTCACCACTGGGGCGAGCGATGGCATTTCTGTAAGTGTTGAAATGAAACCTGCCCCTTCTTGGTACAAACTGTGGCTTGTCAGTTACCTCTGATAACTGATCAAATATAGATCCCTCTTGAACCTCTGGTCTCACAAAGTCCTGTGAGTTCCATCTGGCAGACACTGGAGCCCCATTCAGTGAATATCCAATACACCCCCTGTGTGTGGCCAGGTGCCAGCTAAGAGGCAGGTGCAAAATCTCTTAATATACATTAAATTGTATCTTGCTGTAAAGGCAGTATGAACTATAGGTGCCTAAATATAAATGTAGAAGATTCAGACCATTCAGACTAAATAATGGTTGTCCTCAGTGGTTAAGATACATAAACACTGAAGCTTAGAGGGTATCAATCAGTGGCAGAGGGAAAAGGGAATGACCTCAGAGGTGAGAAGTCTCAGCAGCTCTTCTTCCAAGTAAACTCTGCTAGTGCAGATCAATGCCAGTGAAAATCCCAAAGATCTATTTCTGTTTGTGTACTTCAGTTTGTTTGAGAAAAACTCCAGGTTTTGGGTTCAGCCAAAGTTCAGCGATGGTGCTCAGTTAGACAGGAATAACAGTCTCGATCAGATGGCTCCTTTACACAGACACTTTTGCTGGTACTACAGCAGCAGTTTGGCTTTTCTGAAGGCAGCCTTTGGGGTGTGTTGGTGAAGGTGGATTTTTAAATGACATCTAGTGGCAGAGCTCCGAACGACAACGACCCGGCAGGAACAGCTCTCCAGAGGTCTGCAGGCAATTGGCTTTCCAGCATTTCTCACACTGGCAGCTTGTCAGGAATGGCAGCGCTGCACATCTGATCGGCACCGTGCTGATCTGATTTCACCGCTGATGTACGGTCAGCACTACCACGAGTCTCATTCTTTGGCCCTTCCAAAGATAAAACAACTATTGTTTCACACCTTAGGGGGCAGAGGGTGTTAAGGAGTTTTTAAATATGCATTTGGTCCTGATTATATGTTTTGGATGCTTGGTATTTTTAAACTAGTGGTGGGTACAAAATTATGTTGATTATAAATCATTAGCTTAGCAGCTGAGTATGTGATGAGAGACACAGAACAGCAGATTTTGTTCCAGAACCACCAAGAAACTAAAGGATACTGCTGCTGAGAGAAAAGATATTTTTGGGTTTAGATGCCAATTACATGCTGATAAGGATGCTTGCTTTGATTGCACCTGTACTTGAGAGTTCTCTCTTGGTTATAAAGGCAAGAACTCTCTCTGCTTCCTGCCCCTCATGCCCTGTTTTATTCAATTCACATGTAAAAAGCCTCCACATCACACAGCCACTGGGCACAAGGAAATCCTCTGGACTGACCTTAGCACAAACAGTACCTTGCTGTCTGTATCTTCTGGGCATAAACTACATGTGATTTTATTTCCATCCCAAGACATGAAGATTTTTGGTCTGTTCTGTTACTTGAAAACATAATTGTTCCTAATGTAAAACAGATTTCTCTGTTTCAAGGGAGAATCTGCACAGGCCCCAGTTCTCATTTCTGGTTTTATTTATTGGTCTCTTGTGGTTAATGAGATAAAATGAATAGAAGGCAATGAGCAAGAACTAGTTAAACCTTCTTTGCTTATAACAGGGCACAGCAGAAAAATCATGATCTTGATATTCCTGTTTCCAGCTTGCCCTCTAGCCTTGTGCTCAGAATGTTTTCCCTAAATTTTGCTTTTGATCAGGCATGATCTTTGGAACCTGTGACATGAGAGGATTCCATTAAGGTTAGACCATCCTCACTCAGCCAGTAACAACTTGAAATAAATAATCCTCTTTGACTATCTGCTTCTAGGACAGAAATCCACCTTAACTCTGGACTTTTTTAAGAAGGAGGTTTAGTAACTTATTCCAGTGTACATTATTAATTCTGGTGTGTGACCTTTTTTTTTTTAACTTTTTTTTTTTTTAAATTTCTACTTTTTCCCCAGGCAATTTTAAAGATCCTGGTCTCAGGAGGTGGAAAGTCCCGAACAGGAGTGATGATTCCTATACCCCAGTATCCCTTATATTCAGCAGCCATCTCTGAACTGGATGCTA
Source organism: Orthonyx spaldingii (assembly GCA_013397795.1). Lineage (NCBI taxonomy): Eukaryota > Metazoa > Chordata > Aves > Passeriformes > Orthonychidae > Orthonyx > Orthonyx spaldingii. Next base: position 630,462 of record VZTJ01005213.1, read on the forward strand.
TCCAGGTGAACTACTATTTGGATGAAGAAAATTGCTGGGCTCTGGATGTGAATGAACTTCGCCGTGCCTTGAATGAAGCTAAGGCATATTGCAATCCAAAAGTCCTCTGCATCATCAACCCTGGAAATCCCACAGGTCTGCAGGAATTTTTTTTAATGAAGGGGTTTTAAGACTATTTTCTTTACTTTTTCATTCATTTGACATTGCAAGCAAATCCTAAGTACATATCAAGGATGTAAAGCTGAATTCCAGAGTTCAGTGCTCTAAGTAGGACAGTATGTTGTATTTTTAGAAACATTTTTAGTATCGTGGAACTCCAGAAAGGAGGGAGCAGGTTCTCTTCACTGGATCCCATCTGAAGCCACTGCTTCCACTGAAGTTTTCCAGACTTGTGGAATGACTTTGAGTCACTTTTGGTCTCTGAAAGGTCTTGCCTCTGGCATGGCCTGTAGCCTCTGGCTTCTGAGGGGCAATGACTGTAATAACTCAGAACGCAGTGGCAAGCACTGCCTCCCAGAATTTAGCTTTTGAAGTAGTTGAGGTTGATTGGTGAGAAACTAGCTCCCACCTAGCCATCATGCATGTGAGCATTTAAAATTATTAGCTATACACAGACTCTACCTGTCAGCTTGCTCAGTCACTGATTGATTACTGCATCTCACGCTTCCTTTGCTTGAGATGGACGAAGTTACCTTGTACCATAATTCTTCCAAAAATGCTCCATAATTTCATACTCAATGAACTGAATTCCAAAGTTCAATAGCACTTTTCTGAGAAAGAGGGATATCTTCTTGAAAAGTTGGTAGTCTAAGTAGGTCTGGGTGAAAAGATCTGTATGTGTACACTGCACTAACTTTCTTCTTGCTTTAAAAATCAAACTATAGGGCAGGTGCAAAACAGAAAGTGCACTGAAGATGTGATACACTTTGCTTGGGAAGAGAAACTTTTTCTTCTGGCTGATGAGGTAATGGAATAATCTGTTCTCTCAAAAGCACAGCTAACAGTACTCATAAGGAGGTGTAATTTTGTTCCATGTGTGGTATTGGTATTTTTTAAGTACAGGGAGCAAACTCCCTGTCATCATCTTAAGACATGAACAGACAAACAAGATTCTTAATATCAAAGGATCAATATAATAGGTGGCTTGATCTGGGTTTGAACTAGAGAGAAAGTGCAGGGGACACAAGGAAGAACTTTGCTGGAACTGACCTAAAAACCTACGTGGTGCTCAGACCACTTCAAATGGAAGAAACAGAAGGAAAACCAATTTAAACATATAAGAAAAGGTTAAATCACACAGAGAAGCTCACTGTTCTTCCAAAGGCCCAGCCTTGCAGTGTGGTCACATCAGATAAAATGTATCATTACAGTAACTATTACTTAACAAAGAACCTTGTGTCTTCTAACAGCTTTTAAGATTTGAGTGTAAGCACTGTTTCTTCAGTTCAGATCTGCCTCTCTGAAAGGCCTGTTTTATCCTTAGTTGGGGGAACAGAGCACATTAATGTCTTCTGACTGTTCAGGTTTACCAGGACAATGTGTACTCTGAAGGATGCCAGTTTCATTCTTTCAAAAAGATTCTGTATGAGATGGGACCCGAGTACTATAACAATGTTGAGCTGGCCTCTTTTCACTCCACCTCTAAGGGATACATGGGCGAGTAAGTCTGATTTAGTTTTTTTATTTTATTTCATCTTCCTCATTAATCTGGTTGGACAGCCCTTTTATGTTACTGACCTGAAGGTAATCCACCATAATTGATCTTCTATTAATTTTAACTTAAGACTATTGAGAAAAGAAAAACAAGCACAGAGTGATGGATTAACTCAGTGGTTTTCAAAGTACCAAATAATAAGCATATTTATTTCAGACACCTAATGCCTCAGTCCCACAAAGGTGAAATCCTACAGTCCCAATCTGGACCTGTGATAAAGGAAAATTGGCCTCCAACATTCAAGGGAACAGCTCAATAATCACTGGGAGGTTTGCTATTACAAATGTTTGGGTTTGGTTGTTTTGGGGAGGAGGAAATGGAAGAAAAAGAATTTTTTGATTGAATGTATGCTGCTATAGCCATATGCTCTTGTTCTGAAGATTAAAGATCCATGTTAATTGTTAACTTGCCTACCAGGCAAGCTGCATGTCCACCTCTATCAGTGTATGGGATTCTAAGGATTTAATGACATGTCATGTAGCTCCATCTTAAACCATTATCAGTGTGGCAGCTGTTTCAACAACCTGTATGTTACCTGCTGTAAGATTCTCATTAACTGTCTTTCCACTTCTGCAGTCATGTTCATTGCTTTTGTGGTATTTCTGCACCTGGGATTAACCAGTCTCTTCTGTTCACTTTGTCACAGATGTGGCTACAGAGGAGGTTACATGGAGGTCATTAACTTGCACCCAGAAATTAAAGGACAGCTCGTTAAGCTGCTCTCTGTTCGCCTCTGTCCTCCAGTCTCAGGACAAGCAGCCATGGATATTGTGGTGAATCCCCCAGTACCTGGAGAAGAATCTTATGCACAGTTCATAAAGGTCAGCAGTAACATGCTTGTTCTGTTGTGCATTTCCCAAACCTATCCTACGTACGGGGAACTCAAACGATACACAGAGATCAGTCTCCTTTCTCCTTGGACAATCCTGCAGTAACACCAATTTACAGAACTATGTAGTGTATGCAAAATTAACTCAGTATGACATTTAAAAATACTAGGAAGGCATTATCAAATCAGCTTTCTTGCTGATAAATTCAACTTTTTTCCTGCATTTAGTATGACAAAAGGTTTACTAGATAAGATTTGCTGTTACTAAAATCTAAACAGGAATATAAGTCTAAATAAAGTTATAAAAACAATCTTTTCCTTAAATATCCAGTGCCTGATATACTGAGCAACATGACAATCTGTATTGAAGTATACATATAGTTTCTCACTTGTGAAAATGAAGCTGACTGGCTTAAGATATTACATTATCAAGTCAAATCAAAGGTTCAGCTAATGTGGTCTCTAAAAATAGCCAAGAGTGGATGCTGAGAAAGAAGACTGTAAGAAGAAGGCACACAGATAGAGACTTCTGCAGGTTATTGTCTGTCTGCAACACTTTGTATCCTGCTAAAGCCTTTTTGCATTGCTGCCTTTAGGAGCAGAACTGGAATTTGGAACATGGTTTGCTCTAACAGCTCAGCAAAGCCCTACCAGTGTTTCATTTGGGGAAGGCCTTTGGAAACATCATAGTTTCTCCTGGTGTTTTTATTGCTACGTCAAATATGTCCAACTGAACACCTTCCTTTTAAACAGGAGAAGGAATCTGTTTTGAACAATCTTGCCAAAAAAGCCAAACTAACAGAAGACATGTTTAACAAGATCCCAGGAGTTCACTGCAATCCCCTTCAAGGAGCTATGTACGCTTTCCCACGGATCTTTATTCCTTCCAAAGCCATTGAGGAAGCAAAGGTCAGTCAGTCACTTGTACCCCAAGCCATTTTAAACTCCTCTCTCTCACCTATGCCTGCCACTTCTAATGATGAACTTTGATTCCACAGATGGAGTACAAAAGCGGTGTTCCATGGGCTATGCATGATCTTAAATATAGCATGACCTTTGTTTTAAGGGAGGAAAACAAAACAGATCATTTCCTCACAGTGCTCAGGCTGAGAGTGTCCCCAGGGATGTTGGTGTTTAAGTCACACAAGCAGCTGGCCCTGTGCAGTGCCAGGTTGCTGCCTGTGCCTGGGCTAGGGAGGCCAGCACGTGTGAGTGGCAGTGTGCTACTGACCCTACAAGGGAATCCCCATCCAGCAGGATTGGGAAAGAGGGCTGGAGGTTTCCTTACAAATTTCACCTTTTTGCCTTTGGGACAGTAACCTGTATTAATAAATGATAAGTCTTTCTGTTCCTAAGTAGAGCTCTGAAACCTAATTTGTAATATTCATTTTTTAAAGGGAATCTTATTGGCACAGCTGAGAACAAAAATAGGGATGTTTTTCAGCTGATTATTTGATTAGGTATATAACCTGTATATATTTAAGAACATTTCATAGTTATTAATCAGGGGACTTCCTAGGCAGCAGATTATTCAGGGGGAAAAAAAATAGCAACTGCCAACAGAACTGGAACACACAGTTCTCAAATTAATTTAATCTTATCACATGTCAGTGACTTAGATTTTTCCAAGCACAACTTTGAGACTTTTGACAAAAAGTTACGAGCAAGTCAAGGAGAATAACAAAATTACCTAAACCCTTTCTTTTGAAGTGAGTTTTTGTGCAGGTTCTGCAGCCCTGTTCCTCCATGAAGTACTGTTATTTAATTCAGTGTGAACTGCCCCATTAGCAATTGTTCCTCATCTTCTTTAGTAGATTGAATAAGAAACTAATAATGTAAGAGAAGGTTTCAGAAAAAGAAAAAGCAGTCATGAAATTCTATATGTTAGGAATATTTTGACTTCAGTAATTCCAAGGCATCTATTCCCTTAGGCTCATAAAATGGCACCTGATATGTTCTATTGCATGAAACTTCTGGAAGAGACTGGAATATGTGTTGTACCTGGAAGTGGATTTGGCCAGAGAGAAGGAACCTACCATTTCAGGTACAGCTTCTGTTTGTTTAAAAGCAAATTAGCAGTAATAAGCAAAGTATCATCCCAGTACTTTCTCTTCTGATTAAGTACAAGGACTTTTATTTCAGTTTATGTTGTCTCAGTTTACGGAACAGTTTCTGTGGACTGACAGCAAGGTCAAAGACCTGGCCTGCTAGATGAGCTGTTCAAGTTTTTGTGGTGTTTTCACATCTTGCTGACATAATTTTATTCTATTTTTCCACTGTGGCGTTTGAAATGCATTCTCCAGGAATACAAACAATAGTTAGACTTTAATCTTAAGGTTGGCTACGGAATTACAAAATTGCCCTGCGTTATTCTGGGGGGAGGCGGGGGTTAAACTGTGTTTCCATGTGGAGAAACTGCATGAAAGATGCAGTATCTTCCCTATAAATCTGCTCCTTAAACCTCTGTGTAACTCCACCGAACAAGACGTTGAACTAAACAATCTAATACCAAAACTGTGCTGCTTTTGCTGCCCATAAACAGAACTTTGCTCCAGCCAAGCCACTGATAGCTGGAATTTATCATGGGATTTAGTCTTCCTCAGTCTGAAACAACACAACAGAGGGTATCTTTAGCCTTGACAGTTCTGCAACACAGCCAGCTGGGTTAGATCCCTGGGTACACACAGCTCCAGGGAAAACCTAGAGTCCATTCCTGCACCAGTGTGGGAAAACTACTGTGTTCTGTGGCTCTTCCATCCAGCCTGGCAGACACACCCCAGGGGATTTTCAGATTGTGCAGAAGAAGGGAAAAATGGACTAAAACCTGCAGAGTGGGATGCTCTATTGTTGTAATGCTTCTGAACTCACTTTTCAATTAAAGAAAAAAATGTACATTTACTCATAACTGACAACTCCTAGAGCTCAAAAAACTGGGTATAATTTGGCATAACTGCCCAACAGTGGAAACTGAGTTGCTGTTATTTCTTACTGATAACCTTCTACAACACTCAACAGAAAATAACAGTTCTTGAATTCCTATATTCTAACCCATAGAAACAAATTGCTCTGGTTTAATAGCATAGTTCAATTAAAGTATAAATGCAGAAAATGAAAGAATCACATCAAAACAGTACTAAACTTAATGTGTTACTTGCTGTGCCTTGAGATTAATCAAGATCTGTGCAAAGATCACAGTTTAGTTGGTTCTGAAGATAATGTGGGTTGTTTTTTTATTTCTTTAAATATTATTTTTCAGAATGACCATTCTTCCTCCAGTAGAGAAGCTGAAGATCCTACTGGAGAAAGTGAAAGACTTCCACATAAAGTTTCTTGAAAAATATGCATGAAACTACTGTGGCTTTTTCCCCCTCAACCCCTCCCCTTCAAGGCAAATGCAGACAATGAACAATGATGTGCTGAGAATGTGCTGTTAATCTAATTTAACTAAATTCAAAATAGATAGAACCAGACTCAGATACTGCTACAACTTATTGGACTATTAAAGTTATGTCTGGTGTAGAAGACATTGTTACACCAACTTTTTTTTAAGGGGAAGGGGAAGAATGTGAAGAAATCGGTGAAAGGAAAGAATCAGTAAATGTTTTTGTGCCTTGATTGGAAGTTACATTTGTGAACTTTTGACTCAATAGGATGGGGAAGGGAATTGCTCATTAAAATTACTACTGTCACGTGGGTTTTTTTACAAAACAGAAATGCCAAGTTCAATTGTTTAGATAAGAATGTGTTTCCCACCTTAAAATTCTACTAAACAAAAATCCAAACTCCTACAGTTACAGGTATTGCTTGGTTTAATTTTTGTTGGTTTTGTTGTTGAGTGCGAAGTGTTCTCCAAACCTGACCAAGCAGGTAGGGATAGCGTGCTTATTTAAAAAAATCTTCAGCAGATGTGTGCAGATACCTTTGAAATTCTGCTGAAAAGAAGTCCTGCCATCCCAGCAGAGCTGGAATGGAATATAGTTTTCATCAGAGGAGTGAATGTGGTGTCTGCTTAAACCATATTTTTATGAAACTGAAACGTAACAAGGAATAAAATCTTCTTCTTCCTGTGCTCTTCAACACACATCCCAACATAAGAGCACTGAACACTTCCTGCCATAACAACTCCAGGAGTCTCCTGTTAGCCCATGTGTTTTATACACATGGAACAGAGTAAGTCACTGTCTCAAAGCACATGTGAGTACAGTCAGTCCTTTCAAGTGGGGTACAACACAACCCTTTCAGAACCCATCTGTCTGTGGGGAACATTTGTTTGGAAACATCACACAGCCCCTCTAGCTGGCCAGAATCCAGCTGGAACTGGCAGGGGCTGACATGTTGTTACCAGGAGAAATGCTGGGGCTGATTCCTAATGAAGGAAAAGGTATTTCCAGGAAAATGTCTTGCACCAAGCATAAAGATAATGACAGTACAGCTGACACTTAAATCTTCCACAGTCCTGCTGCTGGCTGAACGATCCTGAGTGCTTCTCAAAGCCCAGCTAAACAAGGTGGCTATCTGGGAGTACAGCTGAGTGACTCCACTAATCTCTGCCAGCTTCCCTGCAAAACAAAGGACAGCTTCTGTTTCTCTAGAGCTGGAAGCTGGACACCTTCTGCTAGCTCTGATAAAGGGCTAAAGGAACAGAGCTTTCAGTATTCAGATGTGAAAGCATTAGCATTTGTCAGGCTTAGGCTCAGCAGTTACAGAGTTTCTTCATTAAGATTATCCCATTCAATCTAGTCATTCATTTTAAGTTATTATTTAGAAGTAAACTCATTTTAATGTCTACTGGCACTTTGTGAGGCTGCTGTTGTAGCTGGTTCAACACCCTGTGCTGACCCAGGTTACTAAAGCCAAGGGCTAGGGAAACACCACCCAGATAAAGCTGTGCCAATTCATTGTGTGAGGAAGAGGAGATGTTGTTGCCAATAACTGTCCTTGCCACAGCAGCCCCAGGCTGTGACCCAGCATCAGCAGTGGGTGAGCTTCTCACAGTTCCTTCCTGAGGCCTGTGAGAGGAATTTATTCTTCTCAATCACCTGCCAGGGGTCACAGGTTATGGATGAAAATGGCATGGCTGCTACACAAAGCTACTGGGGAGGCACTTGTGGGAGGACAGCGGACTGAGAACACTTATGCTGCTGCTATCCATTGAAAAATACAACCTGTCAGTACTCTCCATTTGGCATCCTTAATATGCACTAATAAAGCAAACACAGCAAAACCGTGGTAGGAGGTCAGAATAATGATGTGAAAATAAGACAAACAGCACTTTCCTGCTCTAGGAATGTGTCCAAATCAGATCTGGCTTTGGACTCTTAACACAGTGTAGATTGAAACTAATATCTAACAATGGGAGTTAGAATATTTTTTATATTTTTGTAACTACAGCTTTTTCATGGGGTAGTATTTGTAATCTAATAAGTCAATAGATTTTATATTTGCCTTGCATTTGCACCTGATACTTCTGGAAAAAAATGTAAAGGTTTACAAGTTTCTAATGATAATTTACAGGTGTGAAAGGCTTTTTGTTTTAAGACGGAACAGTAATTCTTACACTTTTAAATCAAAATAAATGGCATAAACTGAGTTTTTTCTATACATTCTATTATGGTGCCTTTTATGTTTCTGACATTATAAGGGATAACAATTTGTTCTTGGTGCATCTCATATGGAAGGGTGGTGATTTCTATTGTCCATCCACAATATTTGTATGTATTTGTATGTGATAAGGTTAATGTGCGTTTTTGTGGAACAATCCTGTAAACCTAAGACAAAAAGGCTTATTTTCCATGTCTTTGAAATATTTCATTAATAACAGACAATCCTACCTTTCAAATGCATGCTTCTAGGTTTGATCTTCCTCCAGGTGCTCCTTATAACAGTACTTCAGATGTATGAGACTTCCAAATAATAAAGCACATGTTAAAAAATGGTAATACTTCTCCATTTCCTATGTCACTGGAGCAACACCAGCTGGATTGCACTATGACACATTTAACTCCATGTTCAAACGAGTATTTACTAATATTTAGTAGCCATGTACCAGATCATTAATTTCTGCATCACTCCAATTTATGGATTTGAGATTTGTCCAACTTATTACCACAAAACTATTCCCTACCAGTGCAGAACTGTAAATAGAGATGGTCTTAGGCAAGTTTATGCTCGTAATTAATCCTATAATGTAAGGAGTTGTAACCAGGAGTTAAGCAAGCCAGACTTCTTTCTTCACAGAGAGGATCAGCCAGGCAGCTGAGGTTGATCAACGGGGTCCTGAAATCTTGGTGAGGGGTTTGTTTGGTGTTGTCAGTTCCCTTTTAAAAAAAACTTCTTACATGGCTTACAGAAGATTAAACTTACAGAGTCACACAATCTTGTCTTTTTGCAGTGACACCTCAGAATTTAGTGGTGTTTGTTTGGTAATTTCAAAGAAAATTAAATTTAGGGAAACTAATCCTGCTTCCCTAAACATATATGCATATGCCAGAACCACTAAAAGGACCCCAAAAGCAGGATATTCTCTTCTTTGTATCAGGATTTTGAGTGTTTTCTGGAACAGAAACACCTGTTTGTCTGGAGGGGGTTTTTCTGGGGTGTAGGAGGGGGAATATGTTGTTTGTTTTACAAACAAGAGCATGATCTGATCTAACATGCTTATATTATGAATTGTCAGTCAGATTTTTTACAGCTTTTTTTGAGTGACATAGTCTGTCTCCTCTGGCTCGGGAGATGTGCCAGATGCATATGATACAGAAAAAGCTACTCACTTCAGAGAGCTTGCAGCATCAGTATACACCATGTGAAAACCACTACTGTTTTAAAACATTATCTAAATGCCTTTTTACACAGTTCCTTGGTCAAATTTCTACAAAACCCAAGATACTCATACCTCTGGTACTATTTTTTTTTTATTTAGATACATGTGTGAATTAGTCACTAGAAGTATAGATACCATATTTCATTATGAAAATAATTTACTGTTTAGCCTTGCTTAACTTCAAAGTTAAGAAGTTAAGTTAACTTCAAGATCACAAGTTTCTTCAAGGAATTCTATTTTTTACGATATGGATATTTGAATATTTTTATATATCCAATATTTGGTGTAGCCACGCCTTTCTACTGTTCCGCGTTGTTACGTGTTTATTAAATCCTGTCTTTACCTGATCAGAACTTCCACAAGCCGTGACCATGGGCATCGGACAGGGCAGTATTCCTTGGTCAGCTGCGAAGCCCTGCAGGTTCTGAGCACGGAACAGCAGCAAAGCAGCGAAACCCGAGCCCGAGCTCTGGAGCAGGGCCCTTCCTACGGAGCACAGCGGCTTCCCAGCCCCGGGGTGGGGACGCTCACCCGCTCCAGGGCAGCTCCGAACAGGGACACAACAGCGCCCTTCGTTCGTGCCGCCAGCACCGACTGTGTGTGTGTGTGCTCGTGTGAGCCTGCCCAGCTCCTGCCAGGCCGTAAGGATGGTAAAATCGCAGAATCAGAGAACGTTGAGGGGTTGGAATGGGCCTTAAAGATCAGCTTGTGCCACCCCCCGCCGCGGGCAGGGACAGCTCCCACACGGCCGGGCTGCGCCAGGCCTCACCCAGCCTGGCCTGGAGCACGGCCGGGCTTGTGGCATCCACAGCCTCGCTGCGCTCCAGTGTCTCACCGCCCTCACAGTGAGAAATGTCTCTCTGTTATCTAACCTCAGCTTCCCCGCTTTCAATCGCACACACTTCTCCTTGTCCTGTCACTGCAGGTGCCGACCGTGTGCCGCAGACGGGGCACTCCCCCCGCTCCCCTCACGCCCTTCCCTCCCTTCTGACAGAGCCCGGGGGCCGCGGCGTTCGCTCGCCCCCCGCCCCGGCGGTGGCGGGCCCGCCCCGGGGGTGTGTCCGGCNCCCCGGGGAAGGGCCCGTGCCGGCGGCGCAGCAGCGACTCGGGCGTGGAGCCGGACCGCGGGGCGCTGCCCCGGGACAGGGACCAGCGCACCGCGCTCTCCCAGAAGAAGAAGGACCAGCGCGTTGCGCTCTTCCTCCGCGACTTCGACCAGCAGGGTAGGGCCGGGACCGCCCGGGCTGGGCGGAGGGACCGGGAGAGCCCCGGGCCGGGGTCGCGGCCTCGGGCAGGGCCGCCCGCCCGCGCCCCGTCCGCGGAGGGGCTGGCGGCTGAGGGAGGCTCCGGGCGCTCCGGCTCCCGGCTCGCATTTATCCGCATAAAACGCTGTCTTAACTTTCTTTTATAGCGCGGTCTTGCAGTGCTTATACTTGGGAACACGTACCACGCGTGGCAATAAAAGCGTGTTTTGTTTTAAAGCCAAGGAGCACATCCAGGAGATGAAGAAAGAGCTCGATTCGCTTTTGCAGACAGCGGAGAAGGCGTTTGCGGTGGAGCTGCTGACGATGCCGGCTGCCGTCAGGAAGATGAAGAGGAAAGAGGTGCTCGGTGAGCGGGCCCTGGGCTCGGGGGAGCGGGCAGCGATGTGCCCAGGGCTACTGGAGAAAACTTGGAGGAAAAAAACCTGGGAACTTGGAGGCTTTCATGAAAAGGCTTGCTTTGTCTGCTCAGTATTTTAAGCAGAGCAGCAGTGCTGTTACCCTGCAGGTGCTCGCTGAGCACTCCTGTTCAAGCAGACTGATCTGTGTAACACAGAGTACAGAATTAGTAGCTGACTAGTCTGGAGCGTGCTGTTATGTGTGCACTTAAGTAATCTTATTTAAACTCTGACGAGACAAGAAATAATACAAACCTAGTGTTTTCTGTGTGTAAAAACAAGCATTTTTGTTCACCTGAATCTGTTCATCCTTAGCCACAGAGATGGTCTTGGTCCGTTTGAACTCTCCTGAGCCTTTCTCATCTAGTCATAAACCTGTGATAATAAACAAAGAAGTTTAACTCCCAAATGCAGAGGTTTAAGATGTACACTCAGCATCAGATGTATATTCTGGTGAGAGCTGATGTTTTTGGAATCTGCCTTGCAGCTGGGAATTGTAGGGGCCACACAGAGATCAAACCTGAAACTCTTGAAGAGCTTGAGTTTCCTGTAAGCCTGAGTATGTATTTTGGTGTCCTTCCTGAGAAACTTCTGCCCAAGAGCATTAGCTGCCTGCAGTGCAATGTGTGTGTGGTGGTTCTTTGAATTCAGGGGACACCGTGTGACTACACTCAGGATTCTTTCAATGATTAAACGCTGAAGTGGCCTTAGATTTTCATTGTTGTTTTGTAGGAGTGACTGTCCTACAAGACTGGAATCTTGTTCAAATGCAACACTTATGCTGACCTAAGGTTACCTATTTAATCACTGTAATCCTGAATTACTTGTTTGGCTTCCAAGCCCATAAGATAAGAATCTGAAGATAAAAGCTATGCAAGTAATAGTATCTAAATAAGTTATAATTTCTTGAGTTACAGATTTGCAAGGACGGGAGGAAGTGGCTCTTGCTGCTGCAGTGGTAAGTGTGTGTTTTCAAATTTTATCACAGTTTACAGAATAGAATTCTTCTCTCCCTGCTGTAAATACTTCAGACAAATGATTCTGTTTGGCTGTGTGTTTAAATAGAAGATGATATGAAAAGACTGGACAGCAAGCCATGGTGCAATTATGAACATTACCTAAAGTTTTAGGGTCATCTGCTGGCAGAAAGTCACGTGTTTCCAAAAAAACAAACTGGTGTTTAGCCATCCCACTTCCTGTCAGTTGCTTTCATGCCTTTTTAGTTCAATGCCTTTTGTAGCATGATATGCATCCACTGGGAAAAATCTGACAACCTTCCCTTGTTGGATAAACATTTTTTTTTTAAGACTGACTGCTCTCTAGAAGACATGCCAAATCCCAAAGTGGTGAGGACCAACAGCAAAAAAGGCAAGTCAATTCATTAATATAGCCTGTGGTTCTTACATTTTCTTTTTTTTCTCTTTTAATTGGTTTGAACTGAGCATTTGTAAAATGAATGTTAAGCCTGAAGAATACAAGAGGGAAAGTGCATAACAGACCCCCTCCCCAGCATTCAGTGTGGAGAATCATGAGCTATGCTACTGCAGAGTACTTTAAAGCATGAGATAAGAGTTTCTGTCCTTTGGATTTATCAGGGAAAAATGGGGAGAAGAGACAGATTTAAGGCTTCACAGTACAGCAGGAGAGCTAGAAAAGTCACTGTTTTCTTAGGTTCCCCTTGACATTCTGCCCATTGAGCTTTGTAACAAAAATACCATTTTTCTTCATATCCCAAATTATGCAATAAACTATCACTGGGTTGTAATTCTGCTTTTTTTTTTTTGGGGGGGGGGGGGGAGGGGCTAAGGGATTATCTTTAACTGTCCTGTGTCCCCCAGTGCCTGTGATGAACACACATGGTTTGCTTTGGCCTGTGTCCCAGGTGAATGACATTGGACAGCAGAAGGGATCCATGGCTCAGGGGGGAAACAGGCTTCAGACACAAGGGTGAAGTGATGCTTTGTGCTCTTACATGGAATCTTTATTTCCCTTGTCTTGTTCATACATTTCTAGTTAAGGTAACTACGATTGTTGAATATGAAGATGCCAAGCATAGTTCTGCAAAGAAAGTAACTAAAAAAGTAAGTTTTTTCTGTTTTTATTCAAAAACCATAAGGACTTAATCACTTCTGACCTGCTGTGAAACCTGCTAGATCCATGGCCAGGCAGGCCAGTGCTCTGCTGTCTGTTGGAAAAGTCAGTTGTTTTAAATTTAACATATTTGAAGTTAAGCAAGGCTAAACAGTAAATTATTTTCATAATGAAATATGGTATCTACACTTCTAGTGACTAATTCACACAGGCTTGCAAGTACTGGCATAGTCATTCTCTCTGGACTTGCCAGTAAGTCTTCATGGTTTGAGGAACCATTTTTTGTTTAAACTTTTTTTTTTTTTAAACCAACCTCATGTTTTAATCCATGCTTTTCTATAACTGAGTTGTGCATTCTTGTCTCTAAACCAAATCAAGTGTTTTAGTTTTGCCACCTCAGTCTGTCTGTGCAATGTAGCTCCTCAGCCAGACACTGATGTAGCAAGATGACAACAAATACAAAAACGTTTCTGTGCAGTTACAGACTTTTACTGTAAAAGGGCTTAAAAGTTGGAAGGGTGTATATTAGACAGGTTTTACTGAACTTCAGTAGGAACAAATATGTTTTGGCATTATGAAACTTCTTTTAGAATGTATATTTGGCATTTTACATATATATAAAAGGCAGCACTATGGGGCTTAACTACCCTTTTTCAACAGGGAATTTTTACAGTATTGTTTCCTGCAAAGACATGTAATTTTGCTTTCAAATGCCACCTTTTTTAACTGCAGTCATATATAAATTTTCAGATTTCCAAAACCAGGTCGCTGGTTACATTGGCCTCTGGTTTAAGTGGCAAACTGAACTCTCTTTCTAGGTAAGACTGACCTTTGACAGCTTATTTAACTCACCTGAATTTGTGAGTGCTGAACACAACTATTTTCAGATAGCTGAGATTTGAGCCCAGTGGGAATACATGTGATGAGGATTCTCCCATAAACTGACTGAGATGCTCTGTGGTGATGTGAACCTGAATAAAAAAGCATCTGTAGCTGATGAAGGCGTGTGTGGGACTGAATGGTGCACAGTTCTGACCTTGGGGGATCAGTATAGATTCCCAAACAATGCTAATGGAAGAGAGGATGTAAGGAAAGCATCTTTGCTCTGCTGGTACTACTGAATTGTTCTGTAATAAACACCTAACTCGGGTATTGCAGCCCTTCCTCGCTCAGTAACATAAATTCTTATTTTGTTCTTTTATGGTTTTAGGTCCCACTATGTCATGTTTACCTCAGGAGGGCTTTTTCACATGTTTTTCACACTAGATCCCTGTCATGGGGCACTTCAGCATTATCTAATCCACTGTCTGTCCATCTCCACCCCAGCTAAAACTCTACATTAGGAGTAGATGAGGAGGAAATAAACAAAAATAACAAATCAACAAAATAAAACCCCCAACAAATCACAAAACCAGTAACTACTTTTTTGTGTGTCTATTTACTCTTCTGCTAGTGTGGCTTGCAGAAGGATGTTTAGTCTCTTTCTTCTCATTGCAGTGCCACCAATCTCAAAGCCACTCCAAAGGGAGCTAAAAGGTAAGGGGCTTTTGGATCATTCTTAATAAGTAATTCTGTTAAATACCAAGACACTCTATATCTGTATTATTATCAATCTAGCTATTAATCATCAGTCTAGATGTTACAGGTCTTTATGGTTGTGACAGTAGGGATGCCCAACCAGTTACACCTCCTGCTTTGGGTGTGGGTGTTAACTTACATTCTGATGGAGGCACAGCATTTGATGTCCTAACTAAGTCAGTTAAAAAAAATGTATTTAGAGTATAAATTCCAATCTCACTCTTTACAGACTTACATCTCAAGCTTTTTCTCAGAGCCCAACCTTGATTAAAATGGCACCACTACTGCTGTGTTAAAAATAACCCCCCCAACCAAATGCACTGATGATCAGTTCTCTGCATTTGGAATAGTCATGATTTTCAGTTAGGCTCATTCTTCATACACTACACAGGTCAGGTTTTGGCACAAGTGAGGAGGTGAACAACTTCAATGGGTCCTGAAACCAGTAAGTGGCTCAGTTTCACCTTGGCCTGCTATAAATGTCAGAGGCTTGTTTCCATGCAGAACACACCCAAATCTTACATTTTTAAAGTAGAATAAGAAGAATTGTATAATGAAACCTTAGGAATTGTGCATGGCATAAAGCATGTCCTGTGCCTCTGAGAGGTAGCAGCTTTGGTATTTATTGATATCTCCCTCTGTAGGAGGCAGATACAGCACATGTCTTATCTTAAGCCCTGAGGCATGAAGTTTCCTCTTTCCAAAACTGTAAACATTCACTGCTGATATTGGAGAGTGGATATTCTTGTTACTGAGTGGCCAAAATGTCATCTTGTGTCACCTGCGTACAAGGTTACTGCAGTGGCAGGGTCATAAAACATTACCCAGCAGTGCCCTAAGTGCTGCTCATGGTTGGATTTGTGTAGTCTCCTGGCAGAACTGGAAACATTTAAACAGTACTGCCTCTCTCCTAGGTGTGTTTCCTACTACTTGCATTTGTTTCATGCTTGAAAATTTCCAGCAGAGCACAGAAAGTTAATCTCAGAGTAACATTTTCATTGTATTCTAGTGCTGGATTACAACAGACTGTCTCAAGAACTTTACCTGCCAGTGGAAGAGTTCAAGGCGTGTTAAAAAGAAGTAAATCAGTACCCCAACATAAAACTGTTCCATTTGTAAACATTCCCCTGGCTGATGGACAGGTATGTTTTGGGTTTTTTTAACATCTTCAACTTACAGTAGTTGATCAATGCAAATAGTCTGATAGTGATAGCTCTTGCTATTCCTAAATGAGATGCTGCTAAACAGAAGGAAAAATGGTTGCCAAAGTTTTGCAGTGTACAGGAGAGCACATGATTTTCAGAGAAGCTGGGCATACAAGAGAAAACTTGTAATCTTAGAATTGTTTCTCTTCACATACAGACACTCTGTACAGCTGGAGGAGACCTCCGTAACATCGATGTGCAGCTCCTGAATCAGGATACAGTACAGCACATTCATAACTTGGTGGTAAGCTTGAACTAGGAGCCTTACAGGTCTGGGTATTCAGACACCTGGGCCCAGGCTTTCATGGCAGATATTGTCACGAATGTAAATTTAAACTCTTTGGAGTTTAAGCCTAAACTGGATGGCATCAGTTGGAGGGAGGAAGAGAGAGGGGAGAACTGCTGCACATGGATCACGTATAAAAGTAACTGCACTTAAATAAGTTTGTGCAGTTTGGTGATAGCCTGGGGGACCACAGGAGCATAAACTCTTCCTTCTGCAGTGCTCTGGTGTCTCTCCTGCCATTCTCGTATCTCTCATTCACAAAGGCTGCCAAAGCTACGGCTAAGTTTTGATTCTTCTTATAATCTATGATTCTGTGTCCCTTGCTAAATGAGAACTATACACCGGTTCATTCTCTGCTGCAGTTGAACAGGAACTGCCTTAATGGTTTTGAATCAAAATGAAGTGGAACAGAACTTTGTAGCACGTACTGCCCAACTCTCCTGAAGATGAGGGCACCTGGGCTATGGTTTAAAGTCATGGAGATCTCTCCAGCCATGAGAGAGATTAACCAGTTTACAGTTGTGCAGGTATTGAGACCAGTGCAGCTGAGTCAGGCTAAAGGTCTGGGGGCTGTTCTGTGTTTTGTGTCATGGCCCTGCCTCTGCAGGCAGACAGTGCTCACTGCTTGCTTTAACAATAGTGACCTTTCTTTCTTCTTTCAAGTTATTTTGGCTAGCTTGAGCTAAAATGAGTTTTTTCCCCCCTCAGAGTGAGCTGACTGTACTATGTGGAAAGGCAACACCTAAACCAAAGTAATGGAAGTGTCTTGTGACTACAGAACATTCATGACAGCTCTTGCCTGCTGCCTCCAAAGTGTTTAGCTTATGTCTATTATGTCTTAATAAAGCTGTATACTGCCCAGTAAATGTTTTTATAAGCTTTTATATCATGTGATGTGTCTTATTAAGTTCCTGTTATGAAGGATACCAAAGCAGAAGAAAATGCTATTTTTTCTTTATAGAAGGCTTAGGTTAGATTTTAACAGAGTTCACAGTAAAATTACTGTGTATAGGAAATGTTTAACTCTGATATTCAACTCACAAATAAACACTTAATTTTTGAACAGGCTTAAGACACTTTAATTTTAGTTATGTGGTAGCAAAGATGAATCTAACACAGGAATAAAATTTATTTCCAGTCTTGTGCTGTGACGTGACAGTAATGTCATGCCAGCAATACGCAAGCTGACAGGTAAAAACACAGGCTGTTAGAATGTGTGGTGCCGACCCAAATTCTCCAAATTCTGTACTTTTTGAGGACCTGGACCTGCTGGAACAAGTCCAGAGGAAGGCCATGAGGATGAGCAGAGGGCTGGAACACCACTCCCCTGAAGACAGCCTGAGAGCTGAGGGTTTTCAGCTACACTCTTGAAGATTGTAGCAGTCTTTCACTCCAGTTAAGACTTTCTATGGGAGTCAACTTTAGGTCAGTGTCAGTCACTGTGTGTGGGAAGACGGATGTCACAAAATAAGCTAGACACAGACTAAGTTTATTCCTTTCAGCTCCTTGAGCCCAGTACTAAGGATATAAAAAAGTATCATTTAGAAATGGTTCTGATACAGTTGTGATCATGTCTTCTTCCCCCCGCCCCATACTCATTTGTTTATAGTACCCCTTCTAACACAAGTACCTAAGGTGCAGCTCTGTATTACTGAGAACCCTCACCTAATGTTTATTTGATTATTCACAGGACACTCCCACTAGTCCAGTTAAAGCAGTAAGAGCTACCTTAAGAATTTAACTCCATCAGTAAACTACTCAAGCATTAGTAACTAGTAGTATATTACCTGCAAATTAAACTATTGAAACCAAGACGGTGTAGACTGAGAATGTGTGTAAAGTTCTTCCACAGAACTTTGTAAAGGGAGATGTGAGTGATAAGGGCAACCCTGAAGGAAGTCACTGAGAGGTGCTGCTGGCAGGAGCCCAAGTTAATACCAGCTCAGGACTGAAGCACAACTGCCCTACAGTGATCAACTCTTCCTCCAGCCCTTCACTTCAGCTATCTGAAAAGTTACCATGAATCCCTTCTTCTCTTCCCCCTCAAAAAACCCCAATCTGAATGGGGATTAAAGGTTTAGAGTATTACTCTGTTTTGCAAGGACATGTATTACTTAGAAGCAGAAGACAGGTGGTGTAGTTGTTTAAGCATTGCAGCCTAGGACTGGCTCCCTGGAGAGATCAGTCAGGAGGAAGGAGCAGCATGGAACCATGGCTTCACAAAAAGCAATGCCAAGTTTTAATAAAGGAAAATAAAAGACTCACTGGAGAATGCCACATCATAAGTCAGTACTGAAATAGAGATCAAACAGTATTTATTTTTGCTTCATTTTTAGAGTCTATAACAAGGATGTTGAGCAACACTCAAATGCCAATGCCTACCCAAGCACATTGAAACCCTTGGAGTTTGTCCCTCCAACCTCATTAATAAAGTGTCAACAACTATCAGAGAAATAACTAAACAAGTCACACTTCAGATTTGGAAAGAAAAGTAGAGCTTCAACTTTCTCACTTAAACAGGAGAGAAACCTTGCTATAGAGGCAGCTTACCAACCCAACACTGTTCATGCACAACAGTTCCTCAGTTAAGGTCACATTTTTGCTTTGTTCTGACATTTTTGCCAATTAAAAGTAATAGAACCGAAGCTGGAGAACTTACTATCTTCACACTTAAACCAAAGTGCAAACTACTAGAAAAGTAACAAACCCATCTCCATTTATTATGTTTCCAGGCTAAACAAATTATATTTTTTTAAGCTGGAAACATTTCTCTAGTAAGTGAGGCTGAATCAGGCTTTGAATAGGATTCAAAGGCTAAGAGAAAGACACCATTATTTCAGAATTTAATCATTCCCCATTTAAGGGGTTTGTCATCTTTAGACTGAATTCAGATATCCTTGTTTCTTCACACAAAGGGGACATGGCTGCTGCCTTCCCTGTGCCCATTTAGTCATCTCTCATTTCAGGAAGAGACTTGAATGTGGCACACAATTGTTATCTAACCTCCACCTAGTCTTAAAGCAGCTTCAGCCTCCCTGTGTTCATAAAATATCTATCATCTACATAGTCTCTTCATACACAGACTAGTTAAAGCCACTGGAAAAGTAAGAGTTACAAGGCAAAAGAAATATATTATACACCAACTGCTTTTATTTAATTTCAGAAACCGTTCACAAGATGGTAGAAAAAACTTACAAGCACTTCTAGTTTTGTCTTTCATTGTTCCCAGTCAGCTCTAAACCCATTATGTGCAAAGCCCATTTACCATGCATCTAGATGATAGATACAGGCTATGAAATTCTTGATTCTACTTGTAGCAGCTTATGCAGGTGCAGCCAAATACCAAGCCTCAGGACAAATTGTACACAAACTTTACAATGTAGAATTTGAATTTAAAATATGAAACTTAAAATCTACACAAAACTGGTAAAAATCAAGCACAGATACGAGGACAAACTTAAAACCCATGTGAAAAGGAGTCTCGTCTTCCTTTCAAGTGCTTTATTCTGCTACACAGTCAAAATGAAGATGTAAGCTTGTGGTTAGTTTAAATTACACTCTGTAGATACTATAGACCAATTTAAAAGTTACACATACAGCAATAGATGTCCATTGGTTCATCTGGATTACTTATACAATCCAGCTGGATTGTTGAAAACAAGTCAGGCAAAATTTGAAAGAAAATCCTTGTGCAACTTTTTAGACAAATGTTTACTGGTGGGCACACTGTACCCCAGGTCCATGATGGCTGCTTTCTTCATCAGAACTATCATTATAAGCTTCACGTCTCTGGCCACCACCTGAACCACGAGTGGTATCAAATTCTTGAAGATCTACCTCTTCTGCATCACCAATTACATTGGGAAATTCTGGTCTAGCTGGCAGAAGATCTTCAAGTTCCTGCCCCAAAGAGAGAAATGCATTCAGTATTGCATCTACAACTGCTAAATAAAGTGACCACTTTCCTACAACTTCAAGACACCTCTAAGAGCAGGTTTGGCTTAGAAGTCTCTGCTGATGAAAGCCCTGAACTGCAGAGTCATTTAAAAGCATTTGCATCAACTGCAAGAGCCACTTCAAGAAAACCAACAGCTCCACATATCATCAACCAAAAGTGCAATCAGTAAATACAGTTGCACTCTGTAAACTTATCACACAGCAACAGAAAGATTCTCCTCCTGTCCTCATCTGTGTGCCATCTGCACAGCTCTTAAACACAGCTTCCATAACCTCATTTTCCAAGGGGTTACTTGCTTCCAAGTAACACATGGCCCATGAAAAAGGTTAAAAGAACTTTACTTGCATCTAAATTTAAGCACTGAAAGCAAGCCCATGAGGTACAACACAGGCTCTTTGCACACTCTGTCAAGTAAGACACCACATCGATGCTTGAAAAACTACTTACTGAAAGCTTTTCTGGGCTAATCCAGTTATTTTCAGGAAACTGAACATCAAATTTAATGTAGAGATCCCCCTTCTCAAAAGGATTGCGATACTGTGGCATTCCTTCACCTCTGACTACACGAACACAACCTGGAATTCACAGAGAAGTGAAGTAAGCAGGAGAGTGCTGCTGCAGAACCATTCTCTCTGTACAATTCTGATTCCCCAGCCTAGGGTCAGTTAACAGCACAACAAGGGTGGGATTAAGTGCTGAAGAATCACAACGGCATAAACAAAGAAATCCTCATCAGATCAAGCTTACCTGGTTCAATTACTTTTCCAGGAGGGTATTTAACCACAATCTGACGTCCATCAAGGTGCTTAAATGTGAACTGAAATCCACACAGTGCTTCAACAAGTCCAATCTTGTGTGTCATATGCAAATCATTCACATCCCGCTGGAACACCTGGAAAACAAAAACAGGAGATGTCTTTTCCAGTACTATAATCACAACTCCACCAGACTCATTCCTGAGAGTTCATTCTTATTTATCCTTAAAATTCCATGTCAGAGCAACAGCCTTTCTACGAAGTGAACTTGATTCTGTTAATTCAGATGGCTTAACACGCTCGGGAAGTTTGTGCTGCCCAAGTGTCATCTCAGATAAGCCAAACCACACCACACACTGAGGTAAGGCTCAAATTAAACCAGGCCTGTACAGCAGCACTGCTCTTTCACCCCCAACACCTTCCACACAAGCGACCTACAAACAAAACTGACAACAGTTTGACACGATTTCTCCTGCACTGCAGTGTATAAACCACATCTCTGTTTCTCAGCTCTTGTCCTCATGCAGATCTGCTTTAGCTACCTTGACCTACAGCAGGACTTGGATCACTTAGTCCACAGCTCTCAGAAGTGATCTTTAGGCCACAAAACCCAGGATTTTTAATCAGAGTAAATCTTAAAATTTATCCACAGGCAGAACGATGAGTCCCACCTCAAGGGAAATTTTAAGAACACAAAGTCTATCTAGTTTTACTCACTAGGACAAAGTACAGACTGACAGATTAGCAGTCCTTGACACAGCTTTGAAAAGCTTACAAAGTACCTAATTAGCAGATAACCAATATTATATCCTTAATATATGACTGGAGTTTAAATATGGACCCCATGCTACTCTGCCACAAAACCCTCCTTTAGTGCAACACACAAATTTCTTATTTCATCATAGCTATGCCTGGCATTTTTTAACAACAGAATTAAAAAAAGAACAGTCACCTCAACTCTGCCCCACATGAGTTTTAACAGGAGAAGATAAATTGCAATATTTAATTCCAAAGTGCAGTGTATGTGTCCAGAATGCAGTGAACATAAGTCTTACCAAACCAGTATAAAATAATAATGTTTGTTTTGTTAAGTGAATCAGCAACATCACCACTTTGTGTTATTTCCAGAACCACAGTAGCAGACACAGAAAGCACCATCTGGGGATTTCATCAGGAGTTCTCTGCCATGTCACAAGACATGGAAAAAAGCAACACTTAACATTTTGTTAGTGTCACAAGCAAAGCAGATTACAGTTAACATCCTGAATGGCTCTGCACTGCATCTACTGTATCAAAGTCAGTCTGAGCTTATCAGAGAAAGCTGCCTCTCACTGGCATTAGGAGGTACCAGAGGCTGCCTGTCCTCTGGCTGAGGACTTGCCCAATTTTTTCTGGCTCCCCATGAAAGCTACATTACACACTATAAATCTATTAAAAGCCATTCACCATCTCTCCCAGAGCTGCAACTGTATCAATTACTTTCAATGAATGGCCATCTATATAACTTATTTAACAACTGGAATAAAAGGCATTTAAAAGATAAAAGCATTACCTCATTCTCCTTCTCTTGGAGTAAAAGGACAATATCGCCTGGTTCCACACCTGGAGCCTGGTCTGCTTCTCCACTGAATGTAATTCTCTGCCCATGTTTCATGCCTTTATCTACATGGACTTCAAGTATTTTTACCTCTTTGATCACCTTCTTCCCTTCACATTTTTTACAGCGGTCTTTTTCATTAATTACTTCACCTAAATAAAGACAAATTTTGAGTTCAGAGATTTTGACATAGTTGCATCCAATTCCTAGGAAAAACTATTTGAAAGCAAGCTGAAGAATTTCTGCAACACAAGTAGTGATTTAGATGTTGCTTTACGAATTCCTCACAAGAGAAATCCAGGCCTCATTTACCCTAGCTGGGACAGGGGGAAGGAAGAAAAAAAAAGAAAGAAGCTCCCTGACTGCTCCATCTCTCAGTATATCCCCACAACACAGTCCTGTGTAAATGCAGCCAGCAGAACTGGAGAGTCTTGCATACAAAAACAGGGGAAGAGAGCTGGTCACATCAGATTCACCCCTACAAAGGTAAGTACTGGTTCCAGCAAACTGAAGGATGACAATCCAAAATGGCTTCAATGCTCTGTTCTACCTCACCTTTATTTTTCCAGTGAGCTCTTGTCTCTATACACAGTAACCAAAATATTAGGGCACATGGACTATAAAATCTCAGTACTAAGTGCCACAAGCAGATGCATTTGGCTTAAAATATTCAGCTTCTCAGCTTAAATCACCTTTCTGTGAAACAAAGCATAACATTATGATGCAGATGAAACTACAAAATATGTACATTAGGCATATGAAATGTTAAAGACAACATCATTTCTGAAATGTTTTGACAAGTCACAAAATACAACTCTTTGTAGCTTGAGTGTTGTGACGAGTGAAATCATCCACAAGGTGATGTTACCACTCTGCCAACTGCAGAAGATCTAAACAGAAATCCTATGAAGTGCTGAACTTGTTCCCCCCAAACAGAACCAATTCAGGCAAAGATATCATCCTAATTTGAAGAAGTTAAAAATTCAACTTTAAGTTCCCATTTTTAACTGACAACTGTTCTTGAATATCAGGAGATGCAGAAAGACAAACAGCTCCTACACCAGCAACGCCTTGGGTTTTTACTTTAACACAAGAGTAACAGCAGTAAGTAATATTCCCATCTAAGTGTTTTTAAAGATGATCCACCCCTCCTGTTTGAGCTTCTAGGCTCAAACACCGAAGCTCATGCACTGCACACTAAATCTCGCTGCTGTTCTGAGTGCAATGATTTCTGCACGCTGCAGAGTGAGGCGCAGCTGCTGGGTCAGGGCAGAAGTGTCCTGGCTGAGTCCCTCCTGAGAGGGCAGAGCAGAGCTGGCCTACCTTCTCCGTTGCAGTCGGAGCACACGGACTGCATCTGCTGCACCATCCCCGGCGCCAGCTGTCGGATCATGATGCGCACGCCCCGGCCCCGGCAGGCGTTGCACTTCTGAACGGCGCCGGCCTTCCCTCCCTGCCTGCAGCACCAAGCACCAGCAGCATCAAAACAAGTTCTCCACAAAGGTACAGCCAGAACCCCCCTCCAGCAGCAGGTTAACGTGCCTGCATGCCCAACTGCACTGCCAGTTACAGTCAGGTTCTCTGCTCTCCCACCCTGCCCCCACACAGAGCCCTCCAATAGCTCCAGTTCCATCAACAGCAGCATTCAAGTTCAACAATTGGCTGGTCTGAAAGCAGGCTCCAGTAAGTCAAATGCTGATAAAGATCTGACACAGGAGATCCTTCATTACACTATCTGCCAACAAAACAACCAGAGAATTCAAAAATACAAGCAAACTTACCCATTACAAGCACTACAAAGGACATTCTTGCTAAGCTGTAGTTTAGTTGTCTTTCCATTATACAGATCTTCTAAAGAGACTCTACAAAATAAAGCATTTCTCCTGGGTTATCACTTAACAACTTACTTTCCCCATGTAATTAAAATACTTGCCTAGGACAAATGAAAAAAAAAAAGGACCAACCCAGATATTCCTAAAAAGACTAAATCTGCTATCAAAGTAAGATTTTAAAGCACCATTTTGACTTTCACAAAGAGCTACTAAAAAAAATTCCATACTTATCAATATACACTTGTAAATCTCAACACAGTTTCAGAGAAAAGCTGTAATTTAATCAGAAGAAACCAGATATGACTGGTTGTGTTTCTCAATAGGAAACAAGCTTATCTAGAATTTTAGGTGTTATTATACAGTCATCATTAATTATTATTTTTAATTCTACCAGGCAGGTGAGAAACAAACCTCTGTAAACAGTCTAGACAATATTTATGGCATTAATACATAAGAACACATAGACAGTATTCACTACTGTATTGGGCTTTCCATACAAGGGACTTTAGTGGGGAGGGGTTAGCATCTCCCCAAGGCTACTTAATTTTAGTGTTTCTCCTAAAAGGGTTTGTTAGAGATTTCAACTCCATGTATTGAGAAAAGGTTGCCTAGCATCGGTATTTGCAAATAACAACAAAATCAAAGCTCATTAATAATATACCATGCAGTACTAGCTACTAAACTAAGCAAGCATGTGAAATGAAACAGACTTCACTAAGCACAGTTTGCCAGTCACAGGAAAGATGTTGCTTAACTGAAGTTCTTAAGAAGGACCTGCTCAGCAGGCAAAAAGCCATGACTGCAAGAAGAGATCTCCAAAACACAATTAAATGTGATATTCAAGAATGGCTGTGACAAAAAAAACCAAAACCAAAACGAAAGCCACCACACACACTTGTCCATTAATTATGAGGTTCAACCATAGTTCCAGCTGGCACTGCACTATGAATTCACGTCTTTCCAAAGCACCTCCACTTTCCCAAGGATCTGCCTACTGAGGAATTCTTGGCTGTTGAAGGCTTTTCCAGATTAGAACTACCAAACATAACTAAGGAGCAAAACAAAGAGAATAAAGCTAACAAAGTACATAACTCAAATAACCTGGCAAAGTATTTGGTAGTCTCTAGATTAACCAGTCAAGAAAAGTAACTCCAAATGCATGGCCCCTGCTCTACACACAACGTGCAGGTCTCAAGAGTAGTGCACACTGCAGAGGATCTCAACTGAGAAGTGTATCAAGAACAGAAACCAGCAGGGTCAAGCACCGAGCAGGAAAGCTTCAAAGTACAAACTGCAGCACCAAGATACTCACTTGAGTGGATGCATCATATCTTCTCCTCTTCTTCTGCCATTGCGACTTCTACTTTGGCCACCCATGAAATTGAACAATCCACCACCAAAGATGTGGGAGAAAATATCGTCCATTCCACTGCTGCCACTGCCTTCCCGGAGCCCCTGCTCCCCGTATCTATCATACAGCTCACGCTTCTCGGGGTTTGACAACACTTCATAGGCAAAGCTGATTTCTTTGAACTACAAGAGGAACACAGTCAAAACAGTGCATGATAATTTAGAACTTCAAGGCAGCATTTTACTAGTTTCTCCCCCTGCATGAACACCTATCAATTAAGAAGGTACACAATGAAACACTTTTCCACCCTCATTCTAATATAATCTTAGCAAGACTTAAAAGTCAGACTTGGAGTTAGTTATGCTACATCTTACCATAAAATAAGACATTTTACTGCAAAACTTGGTTGGCTTTGTTCTTTACTAGCATAACACTGATTTCTTACAAATAATAAAAAAAAAATCCAACTGAAGAAAACCCCCAAGTACAAAACACTGCAGAAGCCAAAAGGCAGAACACCCAACAGTTACGTACTAACTGCAAAGACTTCAAGGTGTTGGGCACTTAAAATACACTAACAATGAAGTAGCTTACTGAAATGTATATTAATGTATTTGCCTCTATGGCAAATTAGTATCTTTTCATAGTCATCTCTGCTCACCTCTAAGCAGCCATCAGAACTGCAATTTTGTTAAAGATAATCAGCTGAGTCAACTTAATTGACAATTTTTAAATTGCTTTTAGCATAACAAATCTAATTCAACCTTCCCACATATGTAATTTGTTTTATGCTGCAGCAGTTTTAAGAAACTCTACACATACATTTTTCCATGTTGGAAAAACTTGAAAAACTATCTTGTTCAAATTCCTACGTAGATGCCAACGCCAGCTGACATGATCTCAGCAAATGAGAGGCAGTTTTTTCCTCAGCATTACCTTCTCAACCAATTTGACTCAGCCAACTGCTGCAGTTTGCCACGAGGTACACTGGCAGATTTTGAGATTGGGGAGAAGTTGACCACACAAGGCTCCCTCTCACAGTTTGCATTTCTCAACAACTTGAACAGCAAGCCCCCAACACCTGTATTCAGCTCCTCAAACACTACTGCAATAGCAAACTTAAGGCATTAAAAAAAAAAAAAAAGATGAGTCTTGCTTACTTTGTCCCCTGCATTTGGATTCTTATCAGGATGGTATTCCTTGGCCAGTTTTCTGTATGCCTAGTTGAAAGAGGCAGAAAATTAGTTTAAATTTTCATTAATGAGTTCTTTTCTGAGAAATTCAAGTACTGTTCCCAGCATGAAAGCAAATCCTAATAAAGCAAAGTGAAAATATTTTAGTGTTTCTAAGTCCCTCATACATCAAAAGGACCTAAAAAAATTTAGACATTGCTACATGCATAAATTAACTACACTTGTATTTAAACACAGCTATGGCACACAACAGCTAGCACTAGTTTTCCTGCTTATCCTCATTAACTTAGAGGGAGAATCCCATTTGACTTTCATTAAAATGCCTTACTCTCGAGAACCCACTGAAACCCTCCACCACAACAGTACATTGGAGCCCGTCTGCCTTTGCCCTCAGTCACAGCAGTGCAGCAACAACAAAATGGCTGCCTCAGCTTCCCCTGAGCCCCACCACCACCACCACCGCCTTCTTCCCTACCCACCACTCGTGGAACAGCTCACCTCACTCTGAGCTGCGTGTATGAGTTACATCTACACTGCACTGCTTTTATTTAACTTCTTGGTTGTAAATCAGTAGGAGCAGCAAATCCCCAGAAGGGACTTTCCAGAATGCTTTTTTCTGACCAGTACTGTGACACTCAGGACCATCACTGGCTCTCCAGCAGCCCTTCATCTGTTCTGCTTACACTTGAGAGGATCAAAGCAAAAAACGACAGCACGCAGAGACTTTTCCAACCATTGGAGTTGATGACAGCACAAACCTCAACCCTTCCTCTGCTCCACCTCAACAGTCCCCAGAAACAATCAGGGGACAGATATTAACAAATTACATTGTATACAGTCTTCTATTTTCCAAATTACAGCTATAAAAAAAGCTACAGTGACACAACTGCAAAACAACTGAAGTATCAGTTCTTGGAGAGGATTTTTCAAACACTTTATTCCTGAATGACTGAACACCTAAACTAACTCGTTACAACTACAATGTTAAGAGCTTTACACCAGAAATCACAACTTTTGAACAAGTAAATTTCCTTTTTTTTTTTAATATCCATACAGTTACTTCCCATTACTGATTTTTTCTTGAAACACTCTCTACTTTTGTGTGTAATCAAATCATGATTACACTAATGAAATAAAAACAATGTTGGTATTACAAGCCTAATATTCTAAAGCAGTAAGTGTAAAAACCAAAAATCATAGATCTTACTGAACAAATCACCCATCGGGAACAAAGCACAACCTTCCACAAACCTGTGTATTCTGTTACACAGGATTTCAAGGAGTACAACCAAGAAAAAAACAAAACACCACTAAACTGATAACCTAAGGAACATTGTCTAATCCGGAAAAAAGGGGCTACCAATGGTGATCTTTACAAAGAGAAAGCCCTCACATCTTTGCTGATAACAGCATTCCAGGCCAGAGCAACTCTTGCAGCCACCCAGAGCCCTAAAGGAAGCCACCACTATTTATTTCATAGAACCTGATCCAGAATCAAGGTCTACACCAGCAATATATATAACTTCAGTAAAAGTTAATTTAGCCACTGTTAAAGCCTGTTCTCTCAGTCCTTTTTGACTGAGATATCAACGATTCATTTTCACTTTTTCTATACTGTTATATAGGTTAAAATACCAGATTTTAAAGCATCCAGGAAACATCTCAATGACAATAAGATATACATGAACTCCTTGCTGTTGCAGATGGTCGGAAACTTTACATTCCACGATTAATTTAATATGTGGCAATTAATACTGGGTGGTGCAGGCTATCCTAGAAGAAAACTGCTCTGGTTTTCATTCTTACAGGACACAGACAGCTTTAAGCCAGCTCTGTAAGAAAATAAAATACTCTAGCGGACACTGCTGTGTACAAAACACAACCTCCTCACCGCCTGCCCTCCATCTCCAGCACAATTTCAACACTGCAATTGCCTATCCCTGCACAAATTAGGCTGCCGCGTGCATGCCGGGTAAGGCGCAGTTGTTGGTGCCAGCACCACCCACCCGCGGAAGCCGCCGCTAGTGAACCGTCTGGTTCATTCTCCTCCCTCACGTGTAAACGGTCATTAAGGCCTTC
>VZTJ01005214.1:0-47099 GCA_013397795.1 Orthonyx spaldingii
GGCGGTCAAGCGGCTAGCGACAGAGTTGTAGCAGTGGACAGACTGTGGTGGTCACCCAGCCGGTGGCTCTGCCACCGGCTGGGTCGCCNGGACAGTGAGTCCTGAGAGGAGGGCGGGTTGAGGCAGTTTCCCGCCACGGGCTACCGTCCATCAAGGCTCCGTCCCCTCCCCTTTCCCCTCAGAAGTTATTTTAATATTCATATAGTTGGTTTAATATTCATGTTTAGCCAGAAAGTTCTGTAGTTCTGTTATCTTGGTTGGTCAGTTTAAATTTGTCCCTCCTTTTTCCCACGGTTATTGGCTGTTGTCATCACCCATCACATTCCCCATTGGTTTGTTCCTGTTCTTCTCCCCCTTTCCCTTCCCCTTATAATCCCCTGTAACCGTCCCTCATCACTCGTTCTGCGGTCCCCATCTTTGCAGTGCGTTCACCTGCCCCAGCCAGGGCAGTGAATAAACTTGAAGGTTTTAGCCGCAAACGAGTCCTCTCCTCTTCCTTCGCCGCCTCCGTGTTTGCTGTATCTACACCGACTGCCGCCAGCCCCATCCTGGGCTTCAGGCCTAAAAGCTCTTCTCAGAGCTGCCGTCGCAAGGGCTTGAGGTGCACTCCTCGCCGCTCCGTGCCACCGCGTGGCAGAAACAAGCTCGACCGGGCGCTCGGGATTACTGTCGCCCACTGACCAGCCGGGCGGTTAGGCAGTCCAGCGACAGACAGACCACCGAGAATCCACTGGTGGTCTGACCATTCATAGCGCTGCTTTGTACCTGTCCCTCCCCTGTTCACCCAGGACTGGCCAGATGTCACTGGTCAGTCATTTGCCTATTGGCTCATCTCTCGCCTTGCCCTCCCCTGACAGACGGCATAAGAGATCCAGGCGAGAGACGAGCTGGACCACTCTTGCCAGGTTCACCATCTCACAGCTTGTTGTATGCACGATCCTTTTCCCTCTGTGAGGGAAAATAAAGAACGCTGATATATACGCAAGTGGTCCGTCTGTCTTTACTGGCAAACAGCCGCCACCGTTCCACCCTGGACTGGAGCTCCTGGTATAAGGAGCTACTGAGGACTGGATTCGGTGGTCCAGAGGAGTCCAGAGACGAAACAGCAAAGATACATGAAGTGTCAGTGCTTCATTCTGTATTCATTTCTCCCTAAATTCAAGCCTATAAGCAAAGTCATAGGGATTGACTTAATGGTGGTGGCTATGTAGGAATGGTTGTTGTCGCTGAAGAGGTTTTCCCTCTCCCTCTTTACTCCATTAACTTGTCCTGTTGCAGCATGCATCCTGTACTGTAAACATGGGAGGTTGTGCACAGCTCTTGGATTCAAGGTAGACTTCAATGTCTGTGAACTGCATTTTTCTACATTGCACAAAAAGACCATAGAAGAATGGGAGTAGTTATTTGTGAGCTCCACAGCAGCTGGCAGTAACTCAGACTTGTATACAGCATATATTACACTGAGCAGAGAGTCAAGAAGGAAAGCAGGGTAAGAGAAAGGGTCCAGGAGCTCTGGGTATCCTCCCTAAATCTTTCAGTGATACCTGTTCAGTGGACATGCTTATTTCCTCTCCTGAAACTTTATCTGGCTTGACTCAGTTGGTGAGCACAACTACACCTAACAGGGAAAGGTGGAAAAAGTGGTTTGAGATAGGAGGGAATGAAACACTGCTGAAGGAGCAAGAGAGGCAGAGCTGGGATGTGCAGCTGGGGACAGAAACAAATGTGAGAGGGATATGCGTAGATGGGGATCAGAGAGGAAACAAGAAATGTGAAGAGTGAGGGAAGGGCTGTTAGGAAATCTGGGGACCAGAATTAATTGCTGAGCAGGACAGTGCAGAGGTGTATGGGTGGCTGTTTTGAGTGAACTTAAATCTTCGTGTTTTGAGGTATAGCACACGTGCTGATGAGTTCAGGTGCTCAAACATCACTGAGCTGAAGGTCTTGAGAGACAGGCCTGTTGTCAGAGGGTGCAAGTTACAGACACTTCAAATGGATAGCAGGAATTTAAAAGAATAATAAAATGTGTAAATTACAGCTATAAAGACTCTGTTTAGAGTTACTTAAGCTGTTCCATGAATTTATTCTTTAACAAGTTCCAGGCAGTGCATCTTGTCCTTTTGGCAACACTTAAAGTGTCCTGAATCTCTGCTGGAGTAGGACTTGGTCCACTGGTCCTATTGCATCATACTGCTCCATCTCAACCCTAGACTGCTTCTAATAAAGGAATTTCCACAGTGTCTGTCTGCAGTTTCATTCTGTTGAATCCCTCGGATATCTCATCATCTGTGTTTCTCACCAAAGGCCTTGAGATATGTTTTGTTAAACAGCTAAAAGAAAATTGTGTTGGGAAAGCTGCTGATGTAGTTTCTTTTGCCTTTCAGAGCATACTCCAGCAGATTTGTAGTTATTATAGCAGATCCCTGTTTAGAACAAGGAAGATTTCTCAAGGTGCTGTTTAAAACTTCCTGGTTTGTGCTGCAAATTGTTAATCAGTCCATGACAGCATAAATAAAATTAGAGGGTTTAATTAAAACTAATGAATGAGTGAATGGAGAATACACAGCATGTTTCACTTATAGAGCACTGGTGCTGTGAATAATTAAAATGTCACAGAGTAGGAGATGTCTTAGTAAAATTGTTAGAGCTGCAAAAATAGAGGCCCCTGGACTTTAGTAGTTTGGGAAGGTTTTTCTCTTTAAATTGGTTGAAATATGTTTATATAAGTTAGGGGAAAATAAAAAAATATATGCAACTCTGATTTTTATTAGGATGGAGTCAAAGTTGGAAGCTTGGTGCCAAATAAACCCTACTACATTTTGGATAGGTTTGCATGTCTCTGCAGATCTAACTGTGTTCATACCATATTAATCCTACAACCATATCACCCAGGGGATTATTTTCCTCTTTTGACTCATCTGTGACTCTATTCTTGCAAAGTAAACTTATTATTACAGGCTATTATATTGTTGTTACTTGCTAATGTTCCATCTACTCAAATCACAAACATTCTTTTGATTTAAACCCAAACCTGAACCACAAGCTGAACTGGATTTGCCTCTGGCTCAGATTTGGTTTATATGACGTGGTCAAATACCAGGCCAAGAAAATAATTTTAACTGGACTGTTTTAAATAGATCCAGGGGGCATGAGGTGAGAAATAGAAAGATGAGATGAAGAGGCTGATCAGACTGTAAAGCTTGGGATTACATACTAGACCCTGAATGTAAATTCTCAGAATAATATGAAAACATCTTTCATCTTTCTGCTTTACAGTGGCTTGCTGTTGCCTGTGGTATGATGTGCTTTATACCACTCCTCTGTGACTTTTTCTGAGGTTGGTGTTCTCCTTCTTGTGTCTGGACGTTTCCCCAGATCTATTCTGCTGACCCTATGACATCTTCTGAGGCAAGGACCTTGTTGGAACATGAAATAGGATCTGGATAAATGTTCTGGCTGCTGACATTGCTGATGAAATAGTAACGCCCCTGCAGCCTGCTTTCTGTGTCAGAATGACCCAAGGTGAGCATCAGTGAGGGACTTTACTCAGTGTAGGGGTTTAACTATGTGTGTTGGGAGGTTTAAAAGGTACCATACCCCATCAAATGCCTCTAGAGGCAATGATCTAATGATAGGCAGTACTGGATGCAAGTTAGAGTAGGGTAAAAAGATGAAAATCATCCATGAGGTAAGTGTCTATGCTGTTGCATAATCCTAACTCTGTATCATGAAATTTCTTATGATGGCTGAATAAATATTGAGAATTTCCACCAATTTAGCCTGGTAGGTCAAGATGAGAAGAACAATGCAAGCTTCCAAGTGGCACTGTGGAGTCTTTCATGTCTGGACTGGGTATATAAAGCCTCATTACTAACAATATACACAATATATTCCCTCTCAATGCTTGGCTGCCTGCTTAGCAGAAGATCGGACCAGATTATGACAATAGTCCCCCTGAGCCTTAAACATTTATAAAGGAATAAGTAGACTTTGGCAGGAACTCAAATGATTTCCCAATATGAATGATATGAAATATCATTTTAAAGTATGACATAGCTCTTAACCTGTTCACCACTGGCTTAATGCTTTGGCATTAAGAGTCGTATGGAAAAAGGAATCTCAAAAACGCATTTCTTTCAGAGGAAAAGATTTTGAAGAATATGGTGGGTTTTTACTTAAAGTTTCCTTTTCCCATATATGTTTTTGGGTTATTTTGGTCCAAAATTCAAATATTTTGGAAGCAGAACACTGAGAGACTAACTGAGAAAGAACTTATTCTCCCTGCATATCACTTTGAATGTGTTTGAGGAACAAAAATGTGGGCCTTTCAATTAGCTGTAAATCCCAAGTATCTATACATTGTCAAAACAGATTTTATGGCTCAGACTATAGCATTAAGAGCCTTGGTTACTTGGTTTAAAAACATAAAAATTAATAACCAACAATTGGAGTTAATTAGGTGTGCTCAATTCCTTTCATAAATGATACTGATTTATGTGAGTTCTTCAACTTTAACAGTTACATTAATAACTCGCTACAAATTAACAATAATCACAAATGCAATTGAGAAACTATCTTCCCACTGGTTACTTTAAGATTCAGTTTCAATTAAAGTGTTTGGTACTCTTTTCAATCAACCAGGGCTTGGATCCTGCTCCTGGTGACATCATTGTAAATCTGGGGTGAGGTTTTTATGAAGTTAATGGCATTAGTCCAGCTTTACATAGATCTTGCCAAAAGCAAAATAGAGTCCATCGACTAAAGCATTCCCTTATCTTCAAAGGGAATTGGTTTCATCTGTAATAAAATATCTCAGGGCAGCCTAGGCTAAGCTTAGTTATTTGGCTTCACTGAACTGTTTTGTGTGAATGAACTTTTTTAGATTTAAGCCTAAAAGGTTGAAATCCATAAGCAACCTTCCCTAGACTACACTAGAGCCTCTGCTAAGATGCTTTTCATTATGATAATATGAAATTAAAGTTGCAAAAATTTGTCGGGCTTTTCATAAGAACACATATAAACACTTATATTTCCCACATTCCAGAGGCTGACAAATATGATTAGAATGTAGTTAGAAAGAGGCAGACACGAGGTGTTTTGAACCCTGTCCATGCTGGTCTGTTCTTGCAAGGGATAGTTCTAATTAGCTATATTCTCTTGCTGTATATATCAAACATTTTTTTTTTTTCCAAATACAGATCAGTCAGTTACCTTGTGGGTTTGTTTTCTTAGCTAATTTTCAAGTGCTTAAGAGGCAGAACTTCAGATCAAGGAAAAACAGATCAAGATTCCTCAGTGAATAGTCCTATGTTTTTAACTTAGGTTTGTTGAGTTTAATGCTTACTACAGTGTAGGGTATACAGTGTATAGTTTTAGAATGTAGGAGCTCTGGCTTGTATTTTGCCAAGTGGTTAGGCAGCAATACCTTTGTTTAGGTGTCTACAAAAGGTATTGCTATGCTTTCCTGGAGGGCACAGCAGGAAGTGTGAGCCAAGAAGTCCTGCATTAAAATATATGTCCTTGCTCAGTCTGTTCAGGATGTTGGCACACTTCTCCCCCATTCCTATATCTTGCCCCAGTAATAAGATGAAGTAGATCAAGAATTGGTTCACAGAGCCCAAGATTTTTTTCTGGTGGAAGCTTTGCGTCCTTTCCATGTATGGGAATGTTGGCATGGTGCAGCTTTTCCCTCATGTGGTAGGTCAGGTAGGACGTGTGGTACTCCTGGAAATGTCTGTCTTACTGAGTATCAGTATCAGTGTAGGGAACATGGTCCTCCCAGAACTGCTGGGTGAGGGTGGATGGCTGCGCCATGCAATGCACTGTCAGGCTGCAGAAAAGATGCCTGGGGGTAGGCCTCTGACACAGTATGACCTTGTGAGCGTGCAGTATGCTTTCCAGGTGAGCAGGCTGAGCTAGCAGATCTAGGAACTCACAGTTCCTGTGGCAGAAGGAAGCTTGCAAGAATTTTTTCAACATATACATGACTAACCATGGAGTGAAGAGGAGAGAATTTCTTTGATTGTGTGTGATCCGTCTCTCACTGTTAGGGAAACCTTTGTGTTCTCTGAATGTTTTGGATAAAGATATGCTGTTTTAGAGTCTTTCTCTCTGTAGAGTTGCTGGGGACAACATTCATTTATAACTGGAAGTATTATGACAATGTTAAACCCCGAAATTTAGACTAAATGTCAAAGAACTTAATGACAGGTAAATTTATTACAGGTAAGTCAGCCTAAAGAAACATCAGGAGGCCTGTAGCATGAGTTACATACAACCATGATATACCCAAGCCTGGGAGAATAATATGTGAGGAATAATCTCAGATTCTCGTATCTGAAAGATAAAGAACAGTAAGGAAAGTGAAACACTGGGGCAGAGGTCCAGAGGAGTTCAGATATCTCCATCCTTAGTATGAAATTGGAATTGCCCTTGTTGCACCTTGTGTATTGCTGCTCCTGGTGTTCATCTGATTTTAGACTGTTTATGCTAGCAGGCCATGGAGTCATGCAGCTGTGAATCAACTCCAATAACTAGAGTAGGATCAATACCTAATTCTATAAAGAAATCCTCTTAAAAAGGGCAGGAGACCAAAGCTGGGATTAATAGAGTCTTCCAGTGTACACCTCCAATTGCGCATCAGAGAGTTGTCAGTATCCCTGATAAAATTTACACTGCCTCAAAACCACAAACCTCAGCAAGAACAGAAAGTGAAAGCAGTTTTGGAATGATCTGTACTAGAGTGATTCCCTCCACAATATGCCTAAGCTAACCCAAACTGATGCTTTTTATACAAATGATTATAAATAGAAGCCAAAATTTTGTCAGACCAATAGTGTAAACTTAACATATTGGCCCCTTGGTGTCATTTGAAGAAAATTAATGCAGGGGGCCAAAGAGACGGAGTCTGCAATATGTAATGCTCCAGAGACATAGCTGAGATTTTGTTCCTAGTGTAGCAGAAATAAATGCTCTTGGCAAGTCATAGGGGAGGAACAAGACATGTGCATAAGTAAGATTAATCAGTAAAGCCAGCATCTATCTCATGAGTCATATCTGACATCAAAAAGGCCAAGGTTGTTGCATGTTAAATTTGTGCTACTACAGGAAAGGAAAATAAGAAAGAATCTCTTGTGCAAATTATGCTGAAGTTTTGAATAACTGGGGAGCACTAGAGAGAATGGAAACGGGGGAAGGAGTGGGGGCTTCTCTTTCCTCTCTCAATAGAAAACTAAGTGTGAAATCATGGCCGAAGTAAAATCAGTGACAATGGTCCTGTGGCTTTCAGCAGGGTCAGGTCCTGCACATGGTTTGTACATACTGGGTTACAGTGGAAGGGCAGAATTTCTCAGCCTTTTCTTAGGTAAACTCTCAGAGAATTAGGAAGGAATGACAATGGGCCAAAGAGCCTCTCTCTGCTGAAAATGCTAGATCTGTTAAATCAGAGGCAAGATAATTTTTCCTCAGTGAAGGTCAAATAGGCTTTTGTGTGACTGAACAGTGAGGGGACTGGGGAGAAAGAAGCAGAGTGTGCAGAGTGTGCCAGTGTGCAGTTGTGGCCCCCAGGCTGCAGGTTTCCAGCTCACCTCCCCTTCCTGTGGTATGAGAAGAGTGACCTAATGCAGAAGTGCCTCTTCCCATGTGTGCTGAGCAGTGATGGCTCAGTGTGTGCTGCTCTGCCTCCCCTTGCAGCAAATCACTGTCCTAGCTGTCCGCCCCTTCTGCAAGGACAGGGAGGTGTGAAGGACAGAAAATGGGTTTCTGAAGCATTGTTCTCTCTTTCACTCCTAGATTTCCTGGCACAGTCAAACTTTGTGATAGACTGTACATGTTTTTGCTCTGCATCAAGGACAGCTCTTGACAGGGTCCAGAAGAAAGCACATCGGCAGAACCAAAAGGCGTTCTTGCAGCACATGAGACAGAGATACCTAGCCTTGCTTTTTAAAAAGAGTATGTTGAATGGGACAGATACAAGATCTCTATCTGTTTACTGCTTTTTTCCCACTGGTCCCTTCCCCTGTCAGTTTACTGGATCTTACTTTCACAGCTTAGTGGATTTGTCAGGCACAAGCCACCCTCACTGGTAATAAAAAAGGGGCAGGGCTTTCAGCATAGAAGAGATGACTGTCAGTCAACGGAAGGACTGCACTTCCTCCTGAAGAATCACATTTCAAGCTTCTGCCTAGACCGTGCAGCTCAGTGGTGCTCCCACGTGGGCCCAAGCCTTCAAGGCACAATCTGGCTCTATTAGTTTTGTGGCAGTGGCTGTCTAAGCAGATTCCCCCAGGACTGAAATAAGAGACCTCCTGTGCTGAAAACACTTGGGTCTGTCCAGATTGAGCTAAAGTGGGCTCTGCAATTAAGGTTTGCAATGGCTTATATCCTTGGGAAAATGACCGCAGGGTTCAGGATGTGGATGAACAAAAGCTGGCCGAGCAGTTAAGTGACCACACAGGTGTCAAGTGTTGAGAATGCTGGGCACTAGGACAGGAGGGTGGGTGGATAGGGGTCCCCATTTCATTTGGTATGATATGTAAAGTACTGTGGAAGAACATTTGTTGCTGCAGTATCAAACCCAAGCTGTTAAGCTGGAGTTTTGTCTTGCTCTCTGTGATAAAAATGCTGTCCTGCTCCTCTCTGGCAGAGGGAAGGCTAACACTTCAGGACCTTTTCCCTTTTTGTTCAAATACATTTTTCACTTGCCAGTTTCCCCAGAACAGGAAAACAAAGTGGTACGCTAATACAGTTTAGGAGAGCAATGGCTGCAGAGGCAAAATAGGACACAGTAGAATAAAATCAGAAGGGGAAAGCATACCCTGCTTGCACCACAAACTCGTCATGTGAATAATTTCAAAAGGGTTTTGGATACTGATGCCAGTAAGGAAGAAACCATCACCCACAGGGTCCTACAAGATGGGGAAGAAGTGAAAGGTGCAGCAGGGCTGGCAGATGAGCCAGTGGTAGTGCCAGCAGGCTAAGCAGCCTCAGCCAGCTGGCTCGCCTGAGCCCGGGTGCCTGCTCATGTTTTGGTTGTGTCAGAGTGCTCTCTGTGTGTGCATTTACAAGGCACTGGTGCCCAGTTTATTTGAATGCAAGGGGATGCTTTGTGAGCACTGCACGCAAACTGGCATGCAGATAGAGAGCTTTGTAAAAGCAGCAAGCCTTAAGGTGAGCTCTTGTGTGTGTAGGAGCAATTGGCATAGGAAAGTGCTAGCTGTCTGCTGCTCACTCATTCATATTAGGTATTGTATACAGAAAATGCAGATGAGAGGGACTGGCTGCAAATGCATTGCTAGATAAAACATGTAAAGATGGAGTTAAAGGTGAGGTTGTGTATCAGTCATTTAAAGGTTAAAATCATGTAATTTGCTATGAAGTTCCGGGAACTTCTGAATAGAGATTATATTGGCAAGATGACCTGTCATGTTAAGAACATGCAATTAAAACCTTTTTGTCTTCAAGTAATGGGGATGAAAACATGATAAATATGGTAGGTCTGGATTGAAAAAAACCACCATCGCCCAGCTCTGCCTTGCCAACTTGTGAGAAGCAAGTCCCACTCATCTGATTAACACATGGATCTGTGCAGCGAAGAGACCTGTTAGGTACCCCAAAGCTTATTTCTTAGTCTTTGTAGAGCTGCTCTGTGCTCCTTGGAGGGAACGAATGGATGAGTGTGAGTGCTGATAAACTTTCCTGCTCTTGGAGTCCCTGCACAGTGCAAGTGCCTTGGGACAGAGTACTTGCCCTGGGTTAGAAAGTTCGGTGACTTGTGCCTCCCCGTTTTCTGGTCTAGCTTTGTGTTATCTCAAAGCAGAGACATCCTCTGCTCTGCAGCTGTCATAACACTTGCAAACCACCCACTCTTCACAGGAGCAATTACATGTAACTCAACCCCTTGCTGTGTGTGCAAGCTGATCTCTCCCACTGCCCTAACTCAGGCTCCAGAATCCTTTTGTTTTGCAGCGCTGTCACCTCTATAGCAATTGCAGCACACCAGCTTCATTATTTTCCAGTTTGTGCTCTGGGCTCTGAGACCTCAGACCTACTGGCCTTCTCCCAGTGGAATTCCACTTAGGCAGCTTAGACAGGGTGCTTTTTGCTGGACATTCCCGTGCCTGCTTCTTTTGGAGTAACTTACAGGCTGATTTATCTTCGTCCTAATTGTGTCAAGTTGTCAGCCGTAACTTTTGCTTCTGATTTAATTGTCGCCTCTTTACCCCACAGCAGAAATTTGCCACAGAGTTTATCTTATTGGTGCTGATTTATTTTAACACTTATTGCAGTTTACCATGGCTTGTCTTTCCTTTCCTGCACTGCCACATCACCTACTGTGTTCTGTGCCAGTTTGAATGGGGATCATGGGGAAGAGCCCTGACAAAAGAGGACCCTTCTCTCTCCTATGAAATCCAGTTAGTTTTGTATTATTTCCTGTGCTTTTAAATCAGAAAATTTGCTAAGGTGGGCAGGCATTTGGGGCTGCAGTGGTTGCCACTGTCAGATTTGCTTTCTCATCCGGTGTTTGGTTTGAGCTGAGATGTTCTGATTGGAATCTGGATTTTGGTTGCTCTGAAGTTTGGCATTTGTATTCACTCCAAAATTAACTCTCCTCCTGAAAAAAAAAAAAAAAAAAGTCCAAACACAATCATTAACAGATTTCTTTCTAGAAAAAATATATACTAAATATTTATGATTGACCAGAACAGCTTTTCTGTTTCTCCAGAAACTTCCATTTTAGTTCAAACACAGTCTATACTGTTTATTTAATTAATTGATATCACAGATAATTAGTTAACAATTATGGCTGATAAGTTTTATTTATGCAACTTTGTACAGCTTCTGCAAAAAGTCTTTGGAAAACTACTGGAGCTGGAAATGCTCCAGAGACCACATGTGATAGAAGTGGTCCTCCTGTGACTCACTGCTTGGGCAGTTCAGAGCCTTTCTCATGTCCAGTCAGGACCTGAATCACTGGCTTTGCTCTGGGAAACAACTTGGCTACCTGCAGCAGTGTCTTTGCTGTGGGGCTGTGAGCTTTGCTTATGTTTGTACCACAGCCAGGTCCCTCTGATCTTGCTGGAGGTGAACACTGAGCAAGACCTGTCAACCTATTTGACTTCTAATGAGTTTTTCCAGGAGAGAACCAGGGCCACGGAGTTTGATGGTGACCTGGGTCAACTTCACTGGGCAAAAGGACAGCATTAATTTAGTTTTTATGCCTTCATGGTGTTTGTAATAAGCTCAACTGGCAATTAGGCAAAAGGTAGTGAAAAGCTACTTAAGATTTCTTTCCTGTTTCTCTGGCCAAAAGTGTTAGCCAGCCCTAATGAAAGTGTTCCCCAGGGAGATGGGTTTTGCAGTTAAAAGTAGGACTCATAGGCCAATCCTTGAAATCTAAACTTGGGCATCTAAATAGAGATAGCCTAAAGATAAGATCAGCTTGGAGCAGGGATCCTCAGAAATGTAACCCAACCCCTGCAGTCAAAAATGCTTTCTGGATAAACCAGTCATCTATGGGGCTGCTGACAGAGTGTGATAGAAATAAAACACAGATGTTAGCTAACCCTCTTCTGTACCTTCTGTACAGATACCCAGGACAATGTTGTGTGCATGGAGAAAAGAGGCTGAAGGGCTGATGAATTCACTCAGTGTCATGCACAGACAACAGCCAGGTGCCGGTTTGACACTGGTTTGACTAGTGTGGGACTCTGCTCATTTGTGGGATGGACCTTTCAGTGAGGGATCAGTGGTTGTCTAAAGCCAGAATCTGAAAACACCGGTAGCTTGGTTGTGCCGTGAAATCACCAGACCAAGAGGTCATCGGTGGGGAGGAAAATAAAAATTGGCATTGAAATAAAGAACTGGGACTGTTGGACTGTCCTTCCCTCAGCCGCTGGCCCTTGAGTCACATTCGTTCAAGACAAAATTTCTGTCAGACATGTGAGGAAGCTGCCCCTGGAGGGGTGTCTGGGTGTGCGTTGGTTGGAGCGTGCCGCTCCCTGCAGGGCTGTGTGCGCCCGGCACATCCTGCGGTGCAGAGCTGGGCAGCTGCCTTCGGTTTGTCTTCTAAAAAGTGAAACCACGGCAATCCAGCCTTTCTTCTGGCCAATAGATGGTGCTCTCCAGCTGATTTTGTGTCTTGAGTTGGAGTTTGGCAACAGTTTGAAGCAAGCCCTTTCTTATTGTTAACTCCAGTAAATCTTTTCTGGACCGGGTTGAACTTCCCAATTATGAAACTCAGAGCAGGCTTTTGGAAACTCTCTTCAGAACAGGCCTGATTGACTAGGCAGATTTTTTTTCCATTTGCAATTACGATTTTATATAAACTTAAACAATAGTGAAACAACAAAACCCATCGTGCTGTGTGTACAGTGTGCTGCTGGCAGCCTGACAGCTTATGGCTCCTAAATTATACAGTGCTGACCTAGTGCCAAATAAGAATGGAGCATGTTCATAAACATGCTATCAACTAGGAACACAGCATGCTTTTAAACTCCCTGCAGCCTTGAATAATCACATTGTGACAAACTAATACAGCCAGGTGGTGGGTAGATCAGAGCAGGAGAGCTCCTTCCTGGCATTTGGGACGCTTGTATTGCAGATAGAGTGTCACAGCTGATTTAAGGTGCCTGGCAGCTGTGCTGTGGGTGCTGTTGTGCACCCCTCTGCTGCCAACTGGGTGTTTGTAGTTGTTATGCAACTGCTTCTCAGTTTTACCTTATTTTATAAAGTTTTCTCTGACAGTATTTTGTTTAACACACTTTTGTTGAGAAGTAGCATGTGTGCCTCCTGCTCTTGCTCCTGGCTGTCTCATCCCATCTGCTTTCTTCTGCCAACTTTACTGTTTGTTGGGTCCATCTGTGACCTGATTCAGTTCACTAATGCTGGTAAAAATTATCAGCGGAGAGTGTCAGCAAGACCCTTTCACTCTTTCAGCAACAATGAGCCCAGGAATCAGTTTTGTTTGCTGAGGGAACTGCAGTCAGAGACTTCAGGAACCTGATGTTATTCACACTGAGGATGACAGCAGAATTCCACCTGACGTGGATGCCACAGGAGCAGTCCCTGGGCTCTGGTTTGGCATGTGGTTATATGAAATAGCCCAGGTGTAAGTTTTGTGCCCCCTTGGTGTTAAGCATACCAATATGTGCAGCAAATAGCTACCTGTTGTCTGTGTATGTCACCCTTAGGGAAGTAATATTTTAAAGGACTCACAGCTACTTATGCGAAGGCAGTATATCACAAGGGAGAGATGTATTGCATCAAAGACAAGGCTCTGCAAATGCTACATCTGAGATTAACTTCCCAGCCATCTCTTGATTTACTTCTAATCAAGGGCATGTAAGCTGTAACTTACTTCCTTTGCTCTTCCTTGTCAAAACTACACGTTTAATGCAAACCTAGGAAGTATGACAGGACATTTCTTCATGCATTGCTGGTGCTTTATGTGGAGAGCACTCACTTGAGTCATTCTGTTGGAGGTGTGGAGCACATCCTCCTGTGTTAGCTCAAGAGAAAGTATCCACTGTGCTTAGTCTGGCAGGAATTTTGTATTAACTCCCCTTCCCCCAAAAGTGTTATCACAACCATCTAATGCATTTTTATGGATATAAAATCTTCCCCTGGTTACTGTACTGAAGGGAACATGACAGCAATTTGTTCCGGTTAATAACCAGGAGGCTTAACTTGAAATAAGTTGGAATGAAAGCAACATTAAACCAGCTGCAGAGAGAACAGAGTTGCAAATTATTGAAGAAGTGTTTGAGGTTTCTTGTGCTGATTTTTCTTAAAAACTAATGTATGTTGAGCATGCTCTTCAAATCCATGATGCTTTCTTCTTCCACTGTGAAAGCACAATTATGCATTGCTGAGAACTGGGAAAAGCCTTGCTTTGAACAGCATATGTGGGAGCACATGGAGATAGTTGGATTGCACCATTATATTTCTGGAATGAGCTTTGCTAGTGGCTGTTATAGGCTAGATAAGCACATAATGCTGCTTTTTTCCCTCCCTTAACTCAAGAGTCAATAAGGAAATAGTCAATAAGGAATAGTCAATCTTGGGTTTTGCAAGACTGTTTCTGGTTCTTGCAGCCTGTGTTAAATGATGAACTCAGTTGAGGCACACAGATTTACATCTTAGTTTCCATATGTTTGCAAAAGTAATAAATCACAAGGAAGTCAAATTGTTATTCTTGATTTTTTTTTTTCCTCCAGAACGTTGTTTACTGCTTTTCATGGCAAGAAGGTTTACATCCACCTGATTACTTGATGATGTTCTAGAATTAATTTGAATGATTCAAGGACTGAGAATAGGAGTTTATTGAGGTGAAGAGGGAAAATTCTCCACACTGTCAAGTCTTGCTTGTGTTGTAGTTTCCATGTTAGGGACCATCAGTAACATATCCTGGAAGAATCTAATGCATGGAGTCTTGCTAATGGGAAAGCCTGCCCTTGGTGCAATTGCACAAGGAATTGCACAAGGAATGAACAAGAGTTTCCATTAACTGCAGCTGTGGATTGGTCTGAGGCACGAGGCTGGCCACTACCTAGAATCAAGAGAATCTGGGGAGGCTCAGATCATTGGTTCAGAGGCAGATGTTAACAGCAGCGTGTAGATCCAGAAGCCAGAGGGTGTTGACAGCTGACGTGGGGTTGCATCTAACAGCAGAATTTTTCTAAAGTGTTGGATTGATGCCAGAAAGGGAACCCCAGCTCTGGTTGTCTTAGCAGCATATGCGACCAGTGCTTAGCTCTGTGTATATTTGCTGTTACCTTACAAGTTCACTGGTGCTGCTGTTCTGTGTCAGAAAGTTTAATACATCCCAGAGCACCCCATCAGAGTCTGGGTACTGGAGGCTGTGTGTCCACTTTGCAGTGTTTATTTCTGCGAAGCTGAGTGGGTGGTAGCCATAAGAAAGAGCCTTCACTGAAATCAGACTCTAATTCAACAGTCTAAAAGCTCCTCTCACTGGAATATAGTTGGGAGGCATGGGGGCACATCCATCTTTTCATGAACCTCAGTCTTGACAGAAATTCACATGATGGCTGACACAGTCTGGCCAAGGCTACAGAACTCTGCCGTCTGGAAAGCTGTATACAAGTAATAGCAGCAGATAATTTAAAACCAGCAATTTTATTTTCTGCCACTGCTTCTCCATCAAGAGTAATGTAGCTACTTGTCTTGCCAGCCCAACTACAATTTGTCCTGGTGGGATCTAGCCAGCATAGAGTATTCCTGGTCTCCATGGACTCTGCTAGCTCAGATCCTGTCTCAACTCACAAGGTTTTATTGCTACCAACAGGTTCAGACATTTTGTTTAATCATCAATTTTTTTTTTTACTAGACAGGTGGGAATGGCCAAGATTACTTGGCTGCTATAGATCTTCCATTTGCCGAGTATTTAGATGAATTATGGATATTAGCAGGCCT
This sequence comes from Orthonyx spaldingii, assembly GCA_013397795.1. Classification (NCBI taxonomy): domain Eukaryota; kingdom Metazoa; phylum Chordata; class Aves; order Passeriformes; family Orthonychidae; genus Orthonyx; species Orthonyx spaldingii. The sequence continues at coordinate 15,433 of VZTJ01005214.1, forward strand.
GCAAAAACAATAGTTAAGCAGAGCTTGCTTTCTTCCAGCTCATTAAACCATTTAGCATTGCACTACTCTCCAGTTCACATCATATATATAATAATCTGACCATCTCTATTTGTCAAGAACTAAACTTTTAGTGGAACACAAACCAACCATGGCTTATTCACCATTAGCAGTACAGGCCATTATATTTATTTAACAGGAGGAACATAAATCTAGGCGGAGGAGCTTTAGGAGTGCTGTGGGGAAGGAGCTTTTACAGTAAGGCCACCTTCTACTGTACATTTGAAGTGGTAGCTCAAGAAATAGGTATCAAACAAAAGAAATTCACTGTCCCTCAGATCCTGAGAAGTCCCAGGTGTTCCAGGCAAGGCCATGAGTAGAAGTGTGATCCTTTCACTCAGGTAGTGGCTGCTTCTGCTGCCCCCTGTGCAGCATGGTGTGGATGCAAACACAGGGAGGGTGGGAAGTGAAGGAGACACAGCTTTTATCTGCGTGCATTCTGCATGGTGGCGGAGATGTTTTCTGCAGTGTGTGTGTAATGGCTATTGAATGATGCATGCTGTGAAAGTGGTTTTCAGAAAGCTTCACGGATTACAGATTCTGCAGTGGTCATGAAGATTTGTTTCCTGAAAATACATTTTCCCCACTTTGTCCATCCACTCTTTGGGAAAGAAACCAAAAGATTTCTAATACTGCTAAGAAGCTGCCCACGCACATAGGAAATTAAATTTGTTAGTGGGATTTGCCTGTTGTGATAATAGTGGCCTCATTTGAAGAGGTGTGGTAATTCTGTGTGGCTCATTTGATGAAATTGTTGTTCTCTTTTCCTTTGGTCTGTGTCAGCTGGGGCACTCTGAGCATCTAAACAGCTGAGCACATTCACTTGGTGGCCTTTGCTGCAGTTGTACTTCAAAGTTATTTGGAAATCATTTTGCATGAGAGTTCATGTTTAAGGTAGAGTTGAGAGCAGAAATAAAACATGAGTGACCTGCAGTTGAAAGCAAGCTGGGATGAGAGCTGTGTCCAGAGAAAGGTCCCTGATATTGACATCTGTGAGACAAGTAGAGACTATCCAGTGTCCTGAACTGTTGAGGGACTCTGTGCTCTTCTTCAGTATAGTGACTCAGATTAGTGCTAGACACAGAAACCACCAGGGAAGCATAAAGAAATATTCAGTCATATATCCTAGCTATACCTTAGAGAGGGCATTTAGATAGGGAAGAATAAGGGAACGTGCAGCTCAGAGTGCCTCTACTTCAAGTAAATTAAGAGTCAGCTGGGAGGTTAGTGTGGTCCGTTGGAGAAAAGGGGGGTATGAGGAACCGAGTAGTTGCAGGGAATATTTTGAAGTGTAATGCTTCTTCTTGATTCCCTCCATGCTTCCCTCATCTTCCCCAGGGTCAATTCTACTGGCATTGTTTTCCCACAGAAAATCTAAAGTTCAAAAAGCTGCATTTTCCAACAGTAGGATACTGAATAGGTACCACAGTGGCCCTGCTGCCTCTGCAACTTGACCCAAAAACCAGAGCCAGAGTTCACTGTATCACTGTAAATTTTTTGGCTTAAGCTCAACTTTTCTCTCTCTTTTCTAAGAGGGGAACGGGTCATTGTTCAGGAGCCAGCAACTAAGTCACCAGCCTTGTCTTTTTACATTCAGTCCAGCATTCATGGAAAGCATTGCCTGACCTAGCTCCATGGTGGCTGAGAAAATACAGAGGCTTTTTCAAAATACAGAATGTGATGTCTCATATGTTTCAAACTGCGGTTTTTCTGGTACAACAGAAAAACTCTGTGGGGACAAGTAAGCTGTGTAATTTTAAAGTAAGATTAATCAACGTCCTTTGCTTCTACTCACTGAGCCATTCTTCACCTCCAGAAACACCATGCGGTTGCAATCTGCGCCTCGATTCATCCCGTGGCTGTTCATGACAAGTCTCCAAACCTGCAGTACATCAGTAGCTCTGGCAGCGTGTGGGTAAACATCCTCTGAGAAACTAAAGCGTGGGGCTGAAGGAAATGCCCCATGTTTCTGTTGCTGGGGGAACCAGAGAGCTGCTTAATCTTCCATTTCCTACATGGAGAAATGGTCAGCTGTGACCCAACGTTACTGTCATCTGGAAGATTTGAGACTGCTAAGTCTGGTGTCTGAACTGGAAGTGATACTATGCAAACTGTATCCTCTTTGGCTTTAGCAAGAGCAGAATTAGGACAGCTGAACAGAGAATGCCAGATGGGAATGTAGCTCTTCTCTGCAATTCCCCTTGCGATATCTACAGTCTGACCTCTGGGACAGGACCTTGGCTAATAGGTGTGATGTCTCTGTGAACATAAAACAGTATCAGAAAGGCCAGGCAGGCCTGGCTGAAATGTTGCCAGTGTTGGTAGTATGGTTACTTCTGTTTCAATCACTTGGAGAGGTGTCCTGTGTGGTTTGACTTCACAATGGGATGTTGCCATGGCTGAGCTGTACGTGCTGTTCAGAAAAAAAATATGGTTTTGGGTGACAGAGCAAGACACACTTCAGATCTAGGTTTATTAGATCAGTAGTTGTTTCTGTTGCCACATGTTTGCAGCTGCCTGGCACGGAATAACCACTCAAGGCTTAATAGAGGTTGCAGAGGTCAGAAGCTGTTGGGAAGTCTCTGAGCTGCCCTGGGCAGTGGTGTGAGAGCCAGGCATGCACGTGCTCATGCACACATGCTGGCCAGCGTGAGGCAGGGGTTCCCAAAGGGCTGCGCAAAAAATAACTTGAAAAAGGAAACGGTGTTGTTGAGAATATTTTCAGAATGCAAAATAAACTCTGATCCAAGAAAAGGTATTACTTTGGAAGGCAGCCAGAAAGCACATACAGCCATGACCTGCAATGACCACAGCTTCTCTCTTCTGATCCTGGCTGCCTTCTGGCCTTTTCAGGGAGTGCAGTACTGATTAAAGAGAAGACCAGCAGCTTTTCTTCTTATTTATCCCTATGGTGAAAAGATCAGACAGTCAGGGTAGTGGGACTGAGCAGTGTCTTGGCTTGGTGAATAGAAAGCCTGGCAAAAAAATCCTACCCTACGCTTATAAGCGTCCTCTTGTAGGGAGGGAGCAGGAATGCTGCAGAAAAATGTGCTCACTGAACAAGAGCAAAACATGTAAGATCTATCTCCTCTCCAAATACAAATTCACTGTACTCATTCAAGGATATGGTTATTTTAGTAAGAAAAGCCATTTTTATTAAATGACATCAAAGAAGTTATCTTTAAGATTCACAAAAAGGGGGAAGTGTTACAGGATTAATTCAGGATTTTTTCCAAAGAGTAAACCAGTGTTTAAATATTATGTAAGCAACTTCAATCTGCTCATGCTACTGGAGTCAAAGCAATGATGTGTCCTTGTAAACAGACCGATGCACCATTCTTTGTGGTCAATGAGATTCTCCCTCTTGATTGAAAAAGGCTTAGCAAAATCTTAGCCCTTTTAATTAAGAATGGAGGGAAAAAAGGGCAAGAAAAGAAACACTCCTCTGGAAAATATCAACTTGGTGCAAAACTGCAACACTGTAGCATACTCATCTCAGCCCCTTGAGTTGATTGAAGAGACTCCATCTGAAGTCGTGTTCTTTCTGGCGCAGCAGTATTCCAAGGATGATGGTGCATGTTCTGTCTCTCTGCACTGCTCTTCTGGGTGGCCTTCACTGGAGAACATCCAACTTGCATGAAAGTTAATACTCCTTGGCCTTCACTTGTGCCCAGTAGTTGTGCCCAGAGATGATTTTTCAGAGAACCTGGACTTAGGCTTGCATATCTCAGCTTTGACTGGCCTTTGCACCTCCAGACAGATCTCAGGAGCAGGACAGGGCTGTACCTAGTGGTCAGAGAGGGACTCATGTAGTTAGAAAGGCTGGTGGTAGTACTTCTGATGAGTATATGAAACAGTTGTTTGATAAGACACCTTTAAAAAAATAATCTTGACATAAGCAGTTTTGTCCTGATGACAGCACAGGTGGGTAAGGCAGAGTGTTTTGTTATCTGTGTTCTGGGAGTTAATGGCTTCAGGGCCCTGACAAACAGCACACACCCAATTTTATTGGAACTAATTAGCCGCCAATGCAGCAGTGTGTTCAAAATTATGTATTCCTCTCACTGAGCTCAAAGAGCTGCCCTTGTTCCACATCTGTGTCTGATTATGCCTCTTGAACTCTAAGGCAGCTGTCTTACAGGTTCATTTTCTGTAGGAACTCAGGAAATTACTCAGGAAAGCCACTGACACTACCTACCACTTACTGCCAGATCTCTTTCACTCCTCATGTGAAGAAGCCTATTACTGGGAACTGCTGGCACACAGCGTGGTCCATGGCAGCCTAGCAATTAGAGTGGAATTTATAAAGAATGATTGCAAGAGGCTCTAAATGTTACCAATTGATGCGTATTCTTTTGGCTTATGGAGGAGTCCCCAAAGACTCTGGCCCTTCCCTCCCACCGACAAATTATAAGGGATTCTACAAATCACATTGAGATCACAATGGGATTGATTAGGTGTAAGGGAGATAATATATGAAGGAGGATGTAAAGTGATACTTACTTGCAGATCGTTAGTAGAGCGAGGGACTTGATTGTTGTAATATTGACTCAAAATGTTGGCACTGGTTTTTCTGCATGCAGCAGCTTTCGAGGTACTGCAAAAATGACTGCTTCTCTTTTTATTCCATTTTAATATAGAAAAAGATAAGTGACTTGGAACAACTGAAACCTGAAATTCATTCCTTGTCTGGTTATTTTCCTGATAAAAATGAATTGAAGGACAAAAGGTGATTTCATAAGTGCTTTGCAATAAATATATAGTAATTTCTTCCAAAGGGCACGTAGCCCACCAGAGCTGACTTGAATGACAATTTTGGGCTTCTGATGGTGTTGCTTAACTTATCCATTTAATTCTTGACATAATGCTTTGGGCTATGATTTTATCTGATCTCAATGTTAAGCAAGAGTCAATCATGCCAAAACTTGTATAGGAAGCAGACAAGAACAGGTGTTTCATGAAATGGTGTTAGTTCATTGAGATATTTTATTTATTAAATCAACATCCCAGAAAAGTTCTACAGTCACTGTGCCACTGAAGTTGCTTGGTGATGGTTTAAATACCAAACTCTTGTTTTTCTGGTAAAAGGAAAATGGGTTTTTTAACCATAGCATTGTTTCTTTGGCCTTCCTTGCCAAATAAGCTTTGGTAACTTTTCTCATGTGTTTTCTTCTTGATTTTGGCACTCTGTAGCTCTGACAATGCCCTGTGATTCAGAAGAGAAACAACGCTCTGGCAGTGTAACCCTCCAGGCTGAGAACATGTCTGGAGACATGTCATTTCTTACTGCAATGTGTGATGTTTAGCTGTAGAGTTTTGTATGTGTGTCAGAATAGGATCTGCTTTTCTGGCTCTTTCTACCTCTTTGACTTTCATTCCCTTTCGGCAGATTGCAGTGCATATCTCTGTGTTAAAATTGCTGCAGACTTGGGCTGGAAAAAGGTGAGTTAGGGCTGTACCCTCAGGGGCAGCAGAGGAAAGCTGAGGTTTACATGGCTGGCTTTGCAAATTGTCCTTAGCGTGAGCAGAACTGAAAAGAGACGTCAGGGCATGGGGCAGATGACACACACACACACCTCTGCAGAGGAGGGAGGTGAAGGTTTCAGGCTATGAAAGGCAGGCAAAAAAAGAAAGACGTTTGTCCTTGGAAGTGTCTGATGACTTGCCTGATCTGAGGCTGTATAGACCAGAGCAAGGCAAGCCCAAGTGCCCAAAGAAGAGGTCCAGAAGAAAACAGTGTTGTTAGTTGAATTGTGTGTAATAGATGCTAAAAGTAATAATGGCTCTGCTGTTTGGGTTGTAAGTGTGTGTTTGATTTCTCCTCTTACTTCTTCAGTGGTGCAGGGGCTCTGCCAGGAATAGCTCCTCCTGCCCTACCTGCACGAAGCCCTGTGTACCTACACCTTGGCTGTGTGCATGGTTATGGTCACTTTCTACAGAGACAGGGGACTCCTGTCTCCCTGTCTGATGTGCTGAGCCCTACTGGGGTCACGTAAAGGGAGAAACATAGCAAAAAAGAAGATTTGTGGATCCAGTAACAGTCATCTGGCTTTTAAAGCTTTCCAAGATTTCCTGGAAGCTAGAGAGCTGTAATCAAGCAAGCCTGAGCACTGGACAAATGCACTGCAGTGTTTGGGTTGGTTTCTTTTTTTTCCCCTCTCTTTTAATTTAAAAATTATTTGTTGGAGGAACAGACTAAATTAAATCAAATTGCCAAAAGACCACAGGGGAGCTCTACAAGGTCTTTCTTAAACTGAGTACATAAACTTTAGCTCCCATTGGCTGGGCAGCTTTGGAGTCTTTAATCTTTGTTGCTGTTTATTTTTCATAGCTGTCACTCTCTGTAATTCTAATTATTGGTTTTGTTAGTGGAGTCATGAAGTGTCCTGCTGGCTCAGAGGCTGATGCATGGGAACCTTAAATTGACTGACTGAGTCGTGACAAGTGCATATCACTCCAGTCTCCACAAACTCCTCTGCAGGACTTGAAACAGCCTTGACAATTATTTGGCCAGCTGAAAAGGAGACCGTACCAAAATTAATAAAATGTGTTTCAGTAAAGCAATTTCCTTTGTCTTTCCCTTTCCCTGTCCTACTTCCCTACTTTATTTCACCTTTTGTCCCCTCAGAAGTTAATTTTAAAATTAAAGAATGAATGCTACATGATACAGCTTTGGGTTTTTAGGTGAGCCTGGAGCCGAAATCAGAGAGGCAGTGGGAATTCAGTTTGACCTTAGCACTTGCCAAGCACATGGAGCAAGCACACAGACACTGTACAGTCACCCAGGTGAGCTGAAGAGGTAGTGTGACACTGCAGATGACCAAAGCTTGCTGGGTGGACCTGGATCTACCAGCTCAGTACTATGTGATCTGCCCTTCCTCTGCGCACCTTGCAGTGCACACCAAGACTGCCCAGAGGGTGCTGCTTTTTTGGTATTTTTTTAAGCTCCGTGCAAATAAAAATATTTCAGATGCCTTTCAGAGTTCCCTTCAAGGAACCAATCTTATCTAAAACTGTCTTTACATTTCCTTGCAGACTTGCAAGGGGAGGTTGAAGACTAAGTGTGGTGCAAGGGGAGTGGGAGTTACACGGGATCTTCTTGGGATGACATCCTGCATTGCTGACCAAATAGCCAGTAGAGAGGATGAAGGCAGGATGGTGCTGACTTCACGTGTGAGGGTTCAGCAAAACTGTGTTGGATGATGGTGACAAAGGGTAAGGGAGTTTGCAACTCATAATCACTGGGTCACAGCCTCATAGTAACCTTGACATTGATCCAGGCACTCAGTGTGGACATGCTGTTGACTTAGGAGCCCAGCCTTTGCTTTCAGCTGTGGTGGGGTTTGGTGTGCGTCTGCATGCTGACTTTTGCACATGCTAACAAGGCCCATAGTCTTACACTGTTTGCTGCCTGTGTTGATAGTGTGCTGCCAAATTTAGGAAGCATCTCCTAGTCCAGAAATTCATACTAATGTAACAGACATTTAATTATCACGTGGAGCTGCTATGACTGCAGGCCAGCAGAGCCAGAGATGTGAATCTGAATGTAAATCTCATCCACAGGCAGTTATTTGCCTCATGTATCAGTGTGATCTATCAAATGTTTTTAAATACTCAGTATACTGATATGTCTGGGTGCAAATGTGTTCTTGCCTGTCTGTACCTCACCTCTTGGGCAAGGCATGAAGATATTTGCTAGGCCCAGTCCATCATACTAACATTGCTTGGGTTGTCCTGACTGTCTCTCCAGGTACAGCTATTCACCCCCATGTGAATAACTGCAGCCTGTTGTATTTGCAATTCACTGCCAGCTTAGCCACTGACTCCAACAAGCTATCACCTCTTCCTGGTACAGGACAATTTAGCAAAGAGGACTTTACAACAGCTAATGTCTGCATCCAGCTCACAGTCCTGTGTCAGGACAAGCTAGATCCCACCTACTCCTGCTCCACTGGCTGTATGAAGTAGGCTTGTTAGTTGTTTCTCAACACAACCAAAGCGTTTAGGGATTCTCAAGGACTCTGAGGGTTAAGCAACAGAATTCTGGATATCTGCAAAGAACTTTCACCTGAGATTAGTTATTTTGCTTACTTATGTGTTGACTTATGAACAGCCCTAGGCAAGCTGTGATGAAGAGCAGGCTGGACAAACAACTAATGCTGCTAATATTGACCCAGAGCTCCATTTAACTTTGCAACCCCCTTTAAAAGGAAGCAATCAAAAGAAATCACTGTGAGATCCTGAAGGCAGCTTGTTTGTTTTTTCACATGCTGCTCAGCTTGGGAGGTGAAAATACCCGTCAGTTTGATTTCCTCTTTCTCAGACATTGGTCGGTTCTTGATGGCTTTGCATTTTCAGTGCTGCAAGGGCAATGTTGAAATACACCTCCAAGAGGTCATGAAAAACATTCTGGTTGAAGAAAGTTTGGGACACTTTCTAAAGGTTTTTTTCAGGTATTATTTTATTTTGCCAGTTCACATTGCTGAACTGTGTTTTAAGATTTTTTTTAATAACGGAGCTATTCCTACATGTGATTATCACTCATCACCTCTGGTGATGCACAGATTGTCTAGTGGGTAATTTTCCAGTCTGAAATCAACCAAGTGGACTTTGGAAAGCTTTTGCAACATGGTGATGTTTCCTAGACAATGGTATATAAATGCCATTTCCAAGTGTGACTGCTGTTATTATTCCCAGATGTTCCAGCCCTTTAGTTGCCTAAATATAGCTGTTGGTGAGGAGTTTTAGGCCTTCAGGGCAGAAGGTCATCTTGAAAGGGACTCAGAGCTGTAAAGTAAGCAATTTCTGGATTTTCAGCCTTATCAACTCTCACTTTGAGTGTGATGGGAAAGCCTTTAAGCTGCTGTTGTCAAGCTTGGGAGATAAAATCGACATTTCTGGGGTCTGTCTCATAGAAAAAAATGCTAAGGTGTGTGTCAGTTTGGGTCACAAGTTGCACTGGTGTAAATTTGTCTCACTGTATCGACATAGCAGAGCTAATGTGATTTCCTCTGTATACTCCTGGCAGCATCAGTAGAAGAATTTTAACTTTAAATGGGAAATGTCAGAAATACAGTCACCTCCCCATCTTGCTGTGTGGGGAAGGAGCAAGTGAAGAGATAATCCCTTTTTTGGAGCCAGAGCATTGACATCCTTCATTTGAAGAAACAAGCCTAGGTTGATGTGGGGTCTGCAGCAGAACTTTGGATTTCAGTGAGTCTAAGGGAAAGTTACACCCTGTCTGATGAGCTGCAGCTTGATCTTGTGCCACACGTCAATATTTATGTACTGAAGGCTCTTTGTTTAATGGCAAATATTGTCCTTTTCCCATCATGACTGTCATGTAGCAATCTGTGTTAGCTAGACTTGCACCTTTTATGTGTCATAAAAAACGTGCATATTGTAGTTTGATATGCTGGAGCATAATGAAAAGGTATGTGCAGTGAACAGAACTGTAGGAAAATTAGGTTGTGATCTTGTCATTAAAGAAGGCAGTGAATGTGTGGAAAAGGCCCCAGTCTTGGCCAAAGACCTCATTCTGACTCCTACATTACAAGAGCACTGACTTTTTCCTTCTTATGTACCTTATTAAATATAAACTTGGGCTTTCATTTTACCCTTTCTTGTCTCATCCCCTTTTCAGGATTCTTTTTTCTTTCTCATTTAGTAGTCATTCTCTAGTTTATTTTAAAATCTCTTTTGATAGAACTGTAACTGGACGCTTCCTACCTGACCCTATCTCTTCCTCTTCCATCTCCCTGTGAAACAAGGCAACTTTTCACTTATAAACCAAGAAGAGTTAACCAGGAGCATCTGGCAGAATCATATATTTTTCAGTCAAAAGGTCATGACAAACTCTCTGTTTTCTACAGAAAGTACACATTTTTTATATGCTTTAAAAATTTCACTTACTCAACGATCTGACTTCTGTCCAGAAATATAATTCTGACAATTTTTTTCAACCAGCCCTAATTTTTCTTCATCAGAAATTTTCAACCAGTCCTAGTTTTTCTTCTTAAGGATTTTATGTTCTCCTCCACCATTTCTCTTTCTATAGCCTCTTCAGCAAAATGAGATTCCTATAAACATTTGAGCACTAGATGAACTTTCCAACCTATGGTATTTGGGTGGATTAAAAATAAGGTGAAGAAAGTTTGCTGGTGCCCTATTTTTGACAGCTCTGGTCTAGATGCTTCCTTTATAGGTCAGTAAAAGCCTTGTTACATGTTTGTAGAGTCAGCAGAAAAAGCTGGCTTTCCTCATAGCCTGAATCAGTGCAATCATGAAGCTTTCTAAAGTCACTGAGATAAAGACCAGGCCCTGAAAGAGAGCACGAAAATACACTTACATGCATGGCTCTGGCCCTTGGATACATCAAAATATTTTTAACAAAGTGGTGGGGGGGAAAAAAAATAGAAACCTGCACCTCCATCTGGACCACACCAGACAGTTCAGCATTGACTATAAGTGCTGCTGTCAGGGATGAATTCTGGTGTGTCCACAGCACAGCAGAACACGCAACAGCCGTGTCTGAAGCCCAGCCAGCGAGGCCACCTGAGAAGTGTGCCAGGCTGGGGAATGAGGAAAGGCTGTACAGCTCTTTCTCCACAACAGACAGCAAGGTTCCTCCACCCCTTCTCTGCCTGTGAGCTGTCAAAAGGTATCTATATCTGTGAAAATTTTTAGGTCCGTAGCTTTCTTCTAGCTGATATCTAAGGACCACAGGTTTGATCATGGTGTGGGATATGCCTGTAATACTTGCAGGGTATTGTGTAGTTTTCAGTCTGTCTCTCTTTATCTTGCTTGAACAGCTTAATCTAGTTTCACCATGTTTCTTTTTCCAGCCTGGGCTTTTTCTTGCTTGCAGGGTATTGTTGCTCAGGGGAGCTGGTAGGAGGATATAACCCAAGCTGGAGAAATGTGCATAGTCTATTTTAAATAGACTTACTCCCTGGGAGTAAATCAGTCCCTAGTGAGTAGAAACAGTTTCTAGGGTACACAAGATGAAAAGAATCTCTCTGTGAGAATATTTCTGGTAATTTAATTACCACCAACTACCATCCAGCACTGCCAGTGGAAATGGTTGTAGTTTTCAGCTGACTTGCTGTAAAGACTGAATGGGGCACGATGGTAAATTTAATATATTCTGCCTTAGTGATTAGCATTTGTGTTCAACTTTGCAGCCTTTAATGGGAGCTCTGTGGCTGTGTGCTCTCTAGTAGCACTGGTTTCCATGACAGCTTCTGTGTCAACTATTTTTCACACATGCTTTATGACTTATTGTACAGCATGTGTTGTTTAGTTTCACAGCCCGTGCTACAGTTTTCAGGAAACCTGTGACTCTTTAGCATCTACATTGCAAGAAGGAATCGCCAGCCATGAGGAGTGAGAGAACAATGAGCAAACCGTATAGGAAAGGTGGGGGAAGCATGCTGGAATGTTAAAAATTTGGATTTGTCACACCAGAACACAGCTGGCAGCAGTGACAGGCTCAGGAGCATGTGTGAGGCCTTGGACTGGAAGGAGCTGATTGTTAGTGATGGTTTGCTGCTGCTTTGTGAAGTCTCCAGCATGAGATTTTGAATCTCTGTCACATTCTCTGAACCCCATGTCTAGCACTGCCCGAGGCTCTCTCTTGTGCATGCCTTCTTTGTTCCCATGCCCTGTCTGTCCTCTATGAAAAGCTTCTCACTCATGCCAGAAAGACATTTCTAAAATTACCAAGGAGGAACGGTGCCAGGCGGGTTCTTCTATGCACGCGTGTAATTCTTGCTGGGTGAGCCTTGCTGGGTGAGTATTGCTACCCCAGATGAGTTCTCACCATGTCCATGCTGGGAAACCTCTCCTGGCAGCAGGAAGGCACCCAGCTGTGTTCCTTTTGCCCCCAGCACATGGGCAGCCTGGGAAGGACAGTGGTTGCAGCTTCTTCTGGGGAGTTTCCCTGCTGAAAGCCTCCCCCAGAACCTGTGACAATCGGGCTGGTGGGGACATGTGGCTGCATCTCTGGCAGAGGCTGCTTTGGAGACTGTCAGGGTCTGAGCAGGGCACAGGCTGTGCTGTGTTGTCATAGCTGAGCACAACAGTTGCTCTCCAAGGATGACGTACCAGAGGATGGAGGTCAATGAGAATTTGCCTCAACAGAATCTGAGGAAAGTAAAAAGGCAAGCCTGCAATGAGGCAGTGAGCCTGGGATGGGTGTACGTGCTCTGCCTGAAATAGAGCAACCAGAATTGGAAACTGTCCTTTGGCCAAGTCCCTCAGAAAGGAGCGTTCCAGAGCGGCGTCAGGTGCAGTGGCCCTTGCTGGGGTGGAAGGGAAAGCCTGCCTCTGACTGCTGCCTCCCTCAAGGAGCGCCCGACAATTAATTCTGCAGCAGGAAATAGGTGGGAGATTAACAAAGAGTTTGTTGCTGAGCAGATTGTGTGGCCCCGTCAAAAGGAGCTGTAATTCCCACCCAGCCTGATTATTTTTGCCATGGACTAGCCCTGTTATTTGCTTCCCCTTTCAAATAAGGTTAACACCTTCAAAAATTCGGAACTTGCCAGAGACTGGGAGTCTGCTGGAGAGAGTGGTTTCCGCTTCCCCTGGGGATTTCTGCACAGTGTTAGGAGTTGGCAGGGTTCAAGGTTGGAAGGGATCCTGGTCTTTAGACTGAGAGGGGGACAAAGACAACTGACAAAGAGCAGCATTCCAGCCAGGGATGGGCTCATTTGTCATCTGCCAGGTACCTATTAGATCTTGCAGTCCCTGGGAGAAAATTTGTTAAAAAATGAAAAGCTTTCTGGTGTCTGAAGATCAGTGGAGCCTGGTGCAGGAGATTTTGCCTGACCTAGTTCAGATAACTTAAAAATGTAGAAGTTGCAACATAAATCACTTAAAACCCAAGAGCCAGTCAGGAACTGTTTGCACCCAAAACTGTGTCCCATTCCCTGGCAGCCATAAAGCCTTGGTTTTGTGTTCCCCAACTCCCATACTGCCAGACTTGCTGCTGGCCCAGCACCAGAGGAGAGGTGCAAAGTCTGTGACAACTGTTTGTGGTTAAACCTGGTCATTGAGATGCCCTGGGTCTTCCAGTGAGCCTGCAGCCCATGCTGTCTCTGGCTCCATGACAAATCCATGCCCTCCTGTTAAACTTTGGTTTCAGATTTGGAGAGCCTGAGGGTAAAATGAATCCCATAGGCACTGGAATTCACATAATTTATGCTAAACCTTCCTAAAATGTGGTCAGATCCCTTCTCCTTGTGCTTCATTTCACTGTGTCTTATCCACTTGGCATTACAGTCACAAACTCTATGTGTTTGTGGCAGACCCTCCTGGACAGATGGACCAGGGAAACTCTATTCACCATTCCTGCACCTAGGCTGGGAGCCCAAAATCATGTGTGGCGGCAGTTCCACCCAGACAGAACTGTTTATTTTTGAAGCAGCTGGGAGATGCTGTGAGAGAGGTGGGTAAAATTCAACTGGGATTATTTTTAATACCCTGTGTCTAGAGGGAAATTCAGAGTTCCATTTGATTAGAGCTGCTTTTTCCATTCCAAATTTGTTTGCTTATATTGCATGAAGTCCTGCCATTTTCTGTACCTTCCCATCCATTTCCACTCTCCTCTTTTGGCTGCCCCTCAAAATGCTCAGTGTGGGGCCAGGACCTTGTGGCAGGTGATGCAATGTGCCTGCTCAACAGGAGGATCCAGCCCCACTCCTCTCCATCCCCTTGTGAGCTATCTTTATGGTTTGTTCCCCATCTGCCGTGCAGCTTGAAATCTGCCTTCTAGCAGGTAATTCATCATTATGCTTGGTGACAACACAAAGCTCTCCTGTTGAGGTATCTGAGCGTGTCCCCTGGCTGAGATACCTCTTTACACAAAGCTTGGGGGATTAAGCTGTGTTACAGTATTTGTACTGGGCTGTAGCTTTGCTCTGGACACTCTGCCAGGCTCCAGAGTGAGTCAGTAAGTGTGGAGTCAGCAAGTGGGCTGTGCTGAACAGTGGAGGGCCTATGTTTACCTCCTCACTCTGCCTCTGGCCTGGTAGGATTTGGGCTCACTCGCTTTGGCTGCCTTTGGTTCTCCAGCTGTAGAGAGTGGCTGACAACACTACCCTGCCTCTTAATGATGCTGAAGAGATAAAGGCATTAATGCTGGCGTGGCTTGCTATTACTTGCTATACTTACTGTTAAGGAAAGCCAAGTAAATAGTAGTTGGGAGTTGATGGACAGCCAGATTTTCCCTTCTCTCACACCTTTACCTTCTGAAACCACTGGGATGTCACCACAACCTGATACTTATAAGCCCTTGAGTGTGTGTGTATATGTGTGTGCGTGTGTGTGACACCACAGCATCCCTCTTACTGGATTCAAACCAGATGTTGAGATGACAATTTGATCCCCTTCTGCTCTGGCTGAGCTGAGTGGGTGGAATCTGGGCTGTAGCTCACAGCGGAGTGTCCAGCCAAGAATCTCCAGGCCTTTCTCTGACATAACACGACCCCCTGGAAGTCTGGGAAATGTTGCTGTATCAATGTGCAGCTGGAGAAGCCAAAGCCCCTGAAGCAGAGCAGGCATTCTCAAAACTGGACAAGCCAGAGCACAGTCTATAAGCCTCTCTTCCCTAGCCTGACCACCAGATGGAGACGTCCCTCCCAGAGCTGGGAAAAATGCAGGTATTCATGAAAATACATTTCCCACTGGTTTCTCAAGGGCCTGCCAGTGAAAGTGCAGACATTCTTCCCAGCGGTTTCACAACGAGTCAGATCTGGACAGTGGCATGGGAAAGGGGTTCTTGGTTTAGTAACAGGTTATAAGGAGGAGCTTTTAGGAGAATTCCTCATTTTGAGCCATCTCCGTTTACCAAGTACCCTCTCTCCCAAATACAGGGCAAGTACGGTAGCTTGGTTGAGAGATCGCAAACATCTCACTTTCTACTGCTTCAGGATGCTCTGCAAGTCACACGTTGCCCAGAGGTGATCACACTTGCAGCCGCACTCATGCAGCTCTAACAAAGTGCACACGCTCTGTGGCACAGGATTGATGACATCTCTAAGGCCCGGAGCAGCTCATTTTCAGCCAGCTCCACCCTTCAGTTTGCTTCACTCTGCGTCAGAATCAAGGATAATAAATGTGGATTTGTCTCTTCCCCGATACTTAATTTTGCTTAGATAAGAATTTTTGAGTTCGGAGGGGGCAAAAAGAAGGCAAAAGTAATGTTTTGTGACTTCAGCTGTGCCTAGTGGCTATTGTACCTCAATACTTCAATGTACATTTGACCTTGCTTCTTCTCCTTAATTCTTCAAGTAGAAGGGTATTAATGACTTTGACTTCATCCCAATTCTCCCTTCTCCCTTTTCCTCCCCTTTCCTAAGAACTAACAATAAGATCAGACAAAAACTCTGAATCAGTGTCTAGTCATGCACTGGTATGTCTGTTGCTAATGTTTTGCAGAACTTCAAGCTGAGATGGTTGAAGTTGCTCTGAGTCACTGCAAGAGGATCTGCAGCTCTGATCCTTTGAAGAGTGAATGCTGGAGGTGCTTTGCCTCTTGAAGCCCAACAGTAAGCAGTGGTAAACGTACAAATTCTGTCTGTTCTGTCTTCCTGATGGAAGGCAAATCTTTTGGGCACTGAATGACCAATGTGAGAAATGCACAGGATACAGGTTAGCTAACCCCCACATCTGCTGGCTTGTGGTGCGCTGGGCTCCAGTTCTGAGTACTGTTATCCCACAGAGGAATTGCAACAAGTGTATGGGCTTCCAAGACCTGATTTGGCTGCATACCCAGTAGCTACATCTTATTTTACAGAAACCAGAAAGATAAATATATTGCTCCAGAAGTACAAATCCCAATGTCTTATGCACCCTTTGCACTACAGAAGGTCCAGGACACACAGTTTTGCTGTCCTGTTCTCATCCAGCTCAGGGTGCAGGCAATTGTCTCTGCCTCACTGCATACACACATTGCCAACCAACAGATTCAACACAGCCTGTTCTCTGTCATGAAGGGACAAACTGTGAGTAAATAAAGCAAGTGAGGGATGGAAAAGGTTGGGAAGGTGCTCTTTTAGAGAATACAAGCATTCAGGAATGTGTTTGGGTTTTAGGGTTGATTTTGCTCCTAAGGCAATGAGACACTTCTCTAAAAGTGATGTCTGAGAGTTGAGATTAGGGATTGGGGCTGTGCAGACCATTTTCCCAGCCACAGGTGAATGGGTGTTAGTGGAGGTACACATAATGTCACACAGGACTGGGTCACTGCCAGCATGGAGCTTGCTTTCTCTGACATGTTAGCTGGAGATCCTTTTACGTCATTGACATGTAGATGTGATGGAGACCCCAACATCAAATCTTCTTTCCTACTAGTTATCTTTTTGCTGTATTCTCATGAAGGGTGGATTTGTCAAAGGAGAAGAGATGGCTCAAGGGGCTGCAGCTGTCCCCTCTCCCAGCTCTCCTGACTAATTAATGCATTGCTCATCCTGGAAGACCAGTCATAGAGTAGCATACTTTCCCCATAACCAACTAAAGACAGAATACATGCCCAAAATATCTATGCTTCTCCTTTCTTGGAAACAGTGTGTAACTCACAACCTTAAAATTCTAGCTGGAAGGTTGTTCGGGTTTTCTTTCCCTCTATTTTATTTTCCTGTTGACAATGCCCATTGGCGAAAGTCCATCAAATAACAGATGAGGTGATGAATGCAGCTGGAGTTCAGTTCTAGGACTTAAGTTCCCCCGTGTTTGCCTTTGGGTCCTAAGGGTACATTCATGTGTGTAGGAGGAGTAATATTCTATAGAAGTAGTAATATCTCCCCAGCTTCTGAGGGATCTCAAAGTGCTTTGAAGCCTGAAAATAACAGAAAACTATTATGGTCAGGAATTACTTTCACATTACTTTTAGTGTTGAAAGGCAGCCCCACCACTGGGACACAGCAGGGCAGCCTATTTATTGTCAAGGTTGTGCAGCAAAGCAGGGTACAAAGGGAACTGAATCACCAGCAGGAATGTGGAGTGGACTAGACAACACTTCCCTGATCTTTACATGGCCAGGATATCAGTGCTGGTGTCGTGCTACTCACATGTGTCAAAATAAGTGCTTAAGACTTGATCGGCCAAAAGAAGATGCTTCAGGATTCTGTAGGTTTGAAAAGGAATGGGGTTTTGCTCTTGATTTGTTACACAGTTAGGGCACTTCAGCTTTGCAAGAAGAGTTATTCAGAAATTATTTGGGAAAACACTTGCTTCTCAGATCTTCTCAGATCCCTGCACATCTATGTTGGACAATTCCAGAAATGGGGTCGTGTGGAAGACGTGAGTAGATGTGAATATGCAGTGTCCTGGTCCAGCAAGGCTGAAGTTTTTTTTTTATTCTCTTCTCTTAATTTCTAAATAGGTCTTTCCAAATACTGTAAAATTCTGGGTTACTGTCAATGTTCTTGAATCTCCTTTTATTGAGCTCAAAATCCAAGACAGGGCATTCTAGAACTTCACAGTATGACAGAGTGCCTCCCTAAGGTCCTTCTTGCTGAGAAGGAACTAATCACTACAGAAAAAGACTTTGTGACTGAGGCCTTAGGAGTACAGAAGGAGTCATGGTCGGACCAGTAGAAGAGAGGGACTGGAGCCCTGAGTTCAATGCTCAAAGAGGTCAGCATTGCTACTGACCTCTGAGGTGGCTTTGAGCAAGTCACCTGTCTTTCATTGTGCCTCATGTGTACCCCCATTCCAAAATATTAATGACTTCCTCTCTAAAATGTTTTGAGATTGAAGTATGATCTGACTATTGTTATTCACTTGCTGGTGGCACCAGAGTTTCAGAACAATCTCTTAGTATAAACATCCACCTCATTAAGCTGAAAAGAAACTCTCTCACACTTTTCCTGCTGGGTAATAAACCATTACCCTGGTTGGGTTTTAAGGTAAAAATTAATTATTTCCTTCCTGTTCTGAAGGAGGTTCTACTTCCGGAATCTGGAATATTCTTTTCTTAAACATTCCATGTAAATATAATTACTTTAAAAAATAATACACATGGCTTAAGTCATCATAAGCACAATGGTTATTGTATATAAAAGAATTGGGGCACTATTTTATAACTAGGTAAGGGCTATATTTAAGAAACTGTATAAATCACATTCAAATTTGCTGATGTTAAAAATGTCAGGTGCCCCCAGGGAAGGTGAAGAGGGTGTTCTAAGGGCCATGAGTGACTGAAGAGAAGTCTGATAGAAGTATTGAAATACAATACGGAATACATATTATTAAAAATAATAAAAAATGTAACATTGTTTCATTGTTTCCTGCCCTTGTGATCCCAAATACTTATATTGTCCTGATCTGCACTGTAGTCCCAAAGGACTTTCAAAGATCTTTCATAGGAAGAAAACTTTTACTTATTGCCTGCAGTATTATGGAGGGTGTTTGGAGTGTGGGAAGGACATTGCTGGTAGTACATTTTCTGGAAGCTCCACCTAGCTATTTTGGCCACCTCTGTGGGGAAGAAAACCTTTTTCTTTTGAAGGCCAGGGCACCTCAGATAAAAGGTCATGGCAAAGCGATGGGGAATGTCAAAATTTTAGCATAATGTGTAATTCATGCTGAAAGAGAGACCACGTTGTGGGTGCCCGGTTCAGAGTGAGCTGGTGCTGGTTTCTTCCTCAGAGAGCAATCACATCTACCCCAAAAGAACATGAATTAAGATCAAAAGTCAAATGTCTGTGTGAGGAGGGGAGAGTTTTGTGTGTCTCCATGGGCCCTTTAGTTCTGACCTGTTGTGGATATGTGTGGTGCAGGCATTCATTGTGCAGACCAGCTCTGTGGCTCAAGTCAGCCTGAAACCTCGTGGGTTTGTTTCTGGAGAGCTATACAGTCACTGATACTGGCCACAATGGCTGAAGGAATTTCAGCATTGTCTATGAACAAAAGCACCCCAAGGAAATCAGATGATGGCTCCCAGTGGACCCATTGCTTGTGTGACTCTGAAGTGGTGTGGCATGGGAGGACTGCTGGGGCTGCTGGGCAGCCTGCCAGAGCCTGAGAGGAGCTCAGTGGATCAGCAAACCCCAGATGAGTGCATCCATTAGCAACTGGAATGCTGTGCCATGTCTCCTGGTGGTGTGAATGGCCTCTCTGTGTGAGCCCAAAGTGTGCCACAGGCTCTGTCCTCACTGCAGAAGGAACAGCTTTTGCTTGAAGCTTTTCACCTGTGGCCCTAGGACACACTGCTCTCCGAAAGTTACATTGGAAACAAGGTACTCGACTTTCTGCTCAGCTTGAACATTCCATTACAGTCGTTTCTACGGATTTGAACCACATTAAATAGTATTTGATGCCAGACTGGCTCTGTCCTGTTCTGTTCCACATATATGTCTCCTACAGTGTCTCACAGAGGTGTGCCTGCCTGCCATTCAGTGCAGCTTAAAAGGGTCACTCTTACAGAGGTGCTCTGGGTTTATTTCACTTCTAAGCAGCCAGCTGCAAAAACAGTGTTTGGGATTATAGTCATAAAGCATCAGTGGAGTTAAATTGTTAGAAACACTCCACTCTTCAAATAGAAAATCCCACACTCATCTGATGTGCAGTTGGCATCATTTCTTAAAAGGATGAACTTTGCCCCAAAATCATGAACAAGACTAGGGCATATGAAACTTCCAGTTTGGAGTGAGTCCAGCTTAGGCTGTAACCAAATCTGAAATAAGTTTTTGTGTGAGTAACTCATACTCACCCAAGGAGCTCTGTTCACTTCAGTGGCATTGCTAATGAGATTATGGGCTGCAAAATTGAGTGTCATGTATATCATTTGCAATTTGTGGAGAGAGGCCTCTGGAAAAATTTCATCTTATTTAACTTCAATTGAGTCTGGCAAAACCCTTTTGCTTCAATAAAAAGACCAGACCACAGAGGGAATCGGTGAAATAATCATGGGCATTCCCTACCACACATCGTTGCATGTTAACAACAATTTGCTATATGCATCACTAATCTTTGGGTGGTGGACTGGAGAGGGGCCTGGAAGAAAACAATCAAGGATTTCAATTAAAAGGCACTTAGCATGGGGAAAAGAATAGATCTTCAGTTTATGTAATAATATACAGCAATTTTGTTTTAAGGTTGATACATATTTTGTGCCTTAGGATCTATAATTCTTTAGCATTTGCAGGCAATTAGTAGGTCTCTTGTAAATCATAGCAGAATTGCTTGAAAATTCCTAGCAGTTGGCTGCAGGAGAAGACACCCTCAAGGCTGCAGCAGCAGCAGAGACATACAGAGCGTCAACATCTCCCTCCCCTGCAGCTGCCTCCTGCACAGAATTAGCTGTTTTCTGGAAGCTACAGGTCAAGGAGGGTGTCCCTGGCACTTCCCTGAGCTGTTCTCCCTGGACGGAGGACCATGCTCAAGGCCTGGTCTCCTAGTGCTTGGTTTTCTTCCAACTCAAGTACTGGAGAGGTGTCTGCTGGGAGTCCGTGGCCTCTGAGCAAAGCTGAAGAGCTTGAGGATGTTGAGTCACAGGCACTCATGGATGCAGCTGCAATGGACACTGCTATCCTCAGCTGTTTGAGTCATCCCTCTCTTAGAGGTCGTTTCCAGCATGTCTGGTGAAGCCTTTAAGACACCAGGCAGGAACAGTTTCACAAGAGGTTAGGCCACCCAGGCTGCAGTGGCAGCAGCCTCTGAGAGAACAGTAAAGGGAAAGGTGAGGACCCAATCAGTCACCCCAACCCATGAGCTGCTGCTTCTGAGTCTTCCAGCTCTCACAACAGGCATCAGGGATGGTGGAGAATATACAGATACCTCACTAAGGTTATTATCTGCATTTTTAACTTCAGGTGGAAAAGCATCTAGGGACTGTGGGTACATATAACAGCATCCTCTAAGGGTTTGTTGTTGGTTTGGGATGAAGGGGGTTAGGTACTCACAGCATAATCTGCATTGCAAAAGGCACCAACTGTGTTTTTTTGGAGACAAAAGCAAGTTTTTACTTGTAGTTGAAGTCATCTACAGGTTCCATATTAGCATAAACTGCAATAAACAGGCTTTCTCTTTCTCCCAATTCCCTGAGTGTAGAGTTTAGTGACTAAGTCACAGGAATTTCACTAAAATCCAGGACACCAAAGTCTGGGAGAGGCAAAGAGTCTGGGGTCTAAGTTTTTAAACCTAACTAGATCTGCAAAAGTGTTTGTTTGTAAACAGATTTGGCATGGATCTGTTGTATATCCATTTTCCCTGGAATCTGGCTCCTTGAGTTGCCTCTCTACAAGTGGGTATGCACGTAAGTGGAGGGGGAAGGTTCAAGAGAAATTGTGTAACGATGAGGACATTTGTAATCATATGATGAGTCTTTCTGCCTTCTAAAGGTCCAACAGGAAAACTATGACTCTGAATTGTCTCTTGCCTATTAATACAAAGTGCCATTCTTTCCTGTTGCAGTCCAGCTTTACAGGTGTCTGACCTGGGGCAATCTTGATTCCAATTGCTGGGATATAGATTTCACATGAGAATGTAGCTCTAAAGAAGTATTGACTTAGAGGCACTGGTGAAAATGAATTAAAATGGCATTCTAACACAAACACAATGGAACCACTGTGTGGTACTTTTCATTCTCCTCTGCTGTTTGCTTAGGATAACAGGAATATTATGGAGAGCAGATTGTCTCCCCATCCTCATATTGTGTCTGCATTTCTGCTGTAAACCCCATTTTGACCTTTGCTTTCTGAGGCTGTCATTTCCTGAGAGCTGGATTAAGTTGCCCTGGCTGCATGCCACTGTTTTCTGTCCCCAGCATCTCTTCCCTCTCCCTTTTCTTTCTACCAGCACAGCCCTTTGGATGTCCCTGTGGAGGAGTGGATTGGGGAACTGATCAGGATTAAATATTATATAATTTTTCCCGGGCTAAAAACCTCCTCTCTGCTTTCACCAAAACTTTCCTCTATCCAAGTTCAACATCTTGGATAGATACTGTGTAAAAATTGGATGTTTTCTCTCAAGGGAAATCTGCATGTATCACTATTAGTTTTCATTCCAAGTTGGGGGAAAGAGACCAGATAACTCATTTGTTTCCCACAGAATGTTAGGAAAATTGTGGAATAAAAAATCTCAACGCAGATGAGGGGTGCAGTCTGCAAAGCATTTAGTGCTGCATCCCACTTTCTGGAGTGGCTGGGAGGGACCAGGGCCACAGGCAAAGGAGCACTGAACTGACCTGGAGCAGAACACTGCTGCTTGGCTGGCCAGGACAAAATGTTTTCATTTCAATTTAAGCAGCCCAAAGTGGAATAGGCAGCTCTCAGTTAACTGTGGGTGGATTATCTGTATTGAAAAAGGACCTTTTTAAAAGACTGTATCATGTGAACAGCTGGATCTGGAAATGAAGTTTGTGGCTTTTGCTTGGCCACCAAGAAGCCTTGGTGCTGTAAAACACGTTGGCTTGCTTAACTGCGAAATTGTTCAGTCTGTCTTCTGATAACCTCCAACTGCAGAGCTCTTTGCATGAGTGCAAAGTATCACAGGATCTGTTTACTCTGGTGTAAAGCCCCACCCATGGGAATGGGGTGACTGAGCAAATTTCAAGTCCTCTTAAAATGCATAAATAAGCTGTGATAATACATCAAAAAGAATAGAATTCACAGGGAACTCCAAAACAGGAACTTAAACATTTGTGTCAGAAGGAAGATGAATATTTGAATTGTTTTAAAATATCCCAGTTTTTGGAGGGTGGAGCAGAAAATCTCAGTCTGATTTTGATCATCGGGGATATCAGTAATAATTCATGATCCAAGGAGAACAATGTGACATCAACTATCTGAATGAAAGTTCAGACACACAGAGAAGTTAGTGTGTGATGGTACAGCAGTATGTGCCAGCTCGACTGCAGGGACTGTGTGTGTGTCTTTAGTTCTAAGTGGAAAATGTGATATAATTTCAGTTAGCTTACCCCCCTAGAGAAAGAAGATATTGAGCTAAAATTAACAGATTCATAGCTCATTGCCAGAAGGGACCATTATGATAATCGATCTGACCTCATGCATAACAAAGGTCACAGAAGCTCACCCAGAAATTCCTTCAACCAGGCTATAAATTGTACCTTTTTCTCTTTTTTTAAAAGACATTAAAGATATGCAGTCTTTAAGCAAAGACTTTGTGTGATGAAGAATTTACGATGTTTAGTTTTTTCCTACTTGAATATCCCTCTGGTAAATTCTGCAAATTCTTAACAGAAGAATTAAGTTTATTTTTATGTTACTTTTGGTTTTTTAAAATTTAAGTTAAACTTTCAGGTAGAGATATTTAGCTCTGTCTCTAATTTTTATTTATAGTACATAAAATATTTTTGACTAGCACTGGAAATATATATGATTTCATCATGTTTGCACCTAGCAAACTATTTTGCTGTGGTTGATGGTGGAGTCATAGCAGATTTACAGTGAACAACACTGATGTTAAAATAAATGTGAAATGAACATACACTTGTAAAGTCTCTGGTTGCTAAAATGGCCACAAGAAGTGAATTACTGAGCCAGTTCATGGAAATCTTGAAATGCAATTGGAAGAGGAAAGTGAGGCAGAGAAAGAAATTACCCTTTCTGCACAAGTCAAGTTCACATGCAAAAGGTAAACATTCCATCACCAATGGGTGCAACTGTGTTGTAAAATAAATGAAGGTTGTGAAACTAAGAAATCACAAACTGTAACGAATTCCTGAAAAAAAATGTAGCAGCTTGCAAAGATAAATGTACTGGGTTTGTGTTTTTTTAATCTACCTATTTTATAGCAAATGTGCATTGGCCAGGTCTGTACTACTGTATCAGAGGTGAATCTCAGCAGTAATTTTTATATTAACAACAGTCTCCGAACTTTGAAGATTTGTCACCAAAACTCCCCAAACCCCAAAACCTAATACTAAATGAAAACCGCAGAGTTACGCGTGACAAGATGTTGTAGATTGAAGTGACAGGACAGCATCCCTGCAGCTGGACTGACACATGGGTCCTGAGGGAAGTGGCCAAATGCCTGAAGGACCTTGGTGGCTGCCCCCACTTGGGTTCTGGCTTTTCTGTGAACTCATGGCATGACTTTGGGCATGATGGCCAGTTCCTGCATGGCTGGGAGCTGCTTCGGTGGCACAGAACCTTTTGATCCATACACTGACTTAGGTGCTTGAGCCACTTGGACCAGTGTGGCTCAGGAAGGAGTCACAGACTTGCCACAGTGGCTCAGAGCTCTGTGTGACCTGGGAGACAGTGACAACCTGCAGAGAGTAGCGTTTGGCCAGAGTTCTGTTGCTGGTGATTCCTGAGCTGAACCAGGTGGGCTCAAGTCTGTCTTTGTTTTCCTGTAGTCACAGAGAAGAGTGCAATGTGCCCATGCCAGAGCCGTCAGCCAGATTTCATGGGGCAGGGATCATCTTTACAAGATGCTGTGCGGTGTGTAGCAGAATGGAGTTCCAGTCTCAGATGGGGCTGTAGACACAAGCCTCATCTGAGTAATAACAGCTTGGACTATGAGTTCATTTGGGTCTGTGAATCAGTGCTGAATGGAGATGGTTTCACCTTTCCACTGACTCGTCTCCTCTTCCAAGCCTGAGAGGACAGCAAGGGCTCACCCCAGTAAAATCTCATTTCTGACCACAGGACATCAGCTGTTCTCTCTCCCATCCCCTGTAAAATAGCATAGGCACTGGAAAATGACCCAACATTAAACAGCATCACAGTGCTGGAAGCCTTTTCCCACTCCCAATTTTATGACCTTAATTAACACAGGCCAATCCATAAATCAGATCAACACCAGGAGATAACAATGAATCATGCAGAAGGCAGCTTTAATAGCAGCCTAATCCCCCAAAGAAGTGGACAGTACCAGCATTTTAAGTGCACGTGTGAGGTTGAAAGGGAACAGATGTCCAACTGGGGCTGCTGCTGGCAAGGGTAAGTCTGCAGGGCTGTTGCATTTCCAGAGAGAAACCTGTTTTGACATCTTAATGGCAAGAGTGTCTGGCAGCAGCCGATGGAGTGGTGATAAATGCTGCTTCCCTCCCTGGGTGATTGCTGGGCAAGATGGGGACGCTCTCAGGTTCAGTGTATCTGGCAGAACGCCGTCACCACCTCGCTGGGGTGTTGAGCAGGTCGGGGCAAGAGGGAAGGAAAGCTGTAGGAGTGGCTGTCTGGAGAGCATGAGAAACTGAAAAGGAAATGTAGATGGAAAGGAAGAATTTCAGGCTTTCCCACCATGACTTCAACTGGTAACTTGCCAGAAGCCCAGCACAGAGTGCGCACAGAGGAGCAGACAGAGGCTGCCTTCTGTAAAACAGCCGAGGAATGACAGCCGGATTGGCAGGCCCCAGGACCAGCTGGCCCTTGCTGACAAGCTCCCTGTGTGTGGGGTGGCTGGTCTTCCTGCAGGGCCTTCTGTGGCAATTCCAGTTGGGAGAGCCAGCAGCCCATAATTAGGATAGCAGGGCTGCTTTTGGTTAGTTTCCTGCTCCCAAACTTGACTATCTGCTGGTTAAGTGTGGTTGTGCTTTGAAAAGTGAGACAGCAAAACTGTGCCCTGGCTACTACTGCACAGAAAGCCAAAATCACATGCACCCCCCCCTTACTGGAAAGATGTTCCTTCCCAGCCACCTGCCCTATTAATCCAACTGGAATCTGAGAATCAGGCTTGCTGGCAACTTGCACACAAAGAGTGCCTTCATCTTAACAGACAGATGTCATGCCAGTGCCTGGGCAGGAACAGTCTCCAGGTTGCCTGCTCCTGGGCTAGCTAACTCATTAGCACAGATTTATATGTTTGGTTGTGTGGGACTAAATGAAACAACAGAGTGGAAATGTATTCTGGAGAAAATTGCTGCAGCTCTGCTTTTCCAGAGAGGCAGATCAGATTTTGTGGAGAATCATCACCCCTTTAAAGAACCGTAATTGATGGGCCTGAAGAGGGACCTCAGAGTGCAAACTCTTCCAGTTCTGGGACTGTAAGACCCTTCTGTGTGATCCTTCACACAGATGCCTCTGTCCTGCTGAAGCAGAGGCCATGAGGAGCCCTTTCCATTGTAATCAGCATCTTGGTGCTCTGTTCAGCAGACTTGGAGGGTGTCCAGCTCCTGCTCTTCCTGAGCTGCAGTCATTGATATATTGGTGCAATGGAAAGAAACCTTATTACAACTGGGGGCCATTCCAGTATTCCATCAGGGCCTTCACAGTGTTCTGCATATCTGCAGTATTTCCCTTCCGTAGCTGTGCTACTCTTGGGGAAAGCAAGGGTGGAAAAGACACAAGATTGTGTACAGTATGTTGTGAGAGCACTGAGCTGGGACATCCTCAGGTCTTCACAAGGGGCTGCTGTGACCTCACTCTGTGAAGCATCTGTGACTTCTTTAGAGAATGAATCTCACTGATAGCTGAAGGATGAATATCCCCTAGGGCTGGAACAGCAAGTGGTTTTTTGATGCCATTACTTAGCTAAGCACTTATTGAGTGTAGTAAACAGACACACTGGGAAAAAAAGAGGATATATTTTAATTACATCAAAATTCAGATTTAGCTGCAACAGAATTGCTCTTGACGTAATTTGCTCATATGAAAACATTTTCACCTTTTTATTTAATTGTAAGTGTAGGTCCTTTTAAATGAAAATATCCATTTTGAAAACAAACTCTGAACTCTAATTAAAACAGTCAACATGAAATGTTTCAGCATTTTCAAAATGAGATATTTAATTTTAAACATTGTAATTAGAATATTTAAAGAAAATGTTATCCTTTTTTGGGTCTAACCTATTTAACCTAATTTTGCCAGTATCTGTGAAGCTCCTTTAAAGATATGGTCTGGTCTAGAATAAGAGAGGTTAGCATTGGAGTTTCTTTACTCTCAATAATATGAAGCAGAATATGTGAATGTATATAGACTCCATGTAGATGAATACTTTGGATTTCCAGTTTGTTGCTTTGAAAGGCTTCAGGAAGATACAAATGCAATAACGAAGCTAAAGTCCCAGGTGTTATGGAAACCTCAGGGAAACTTCCAGCCACTGGTTCTCTCACGAAGCCCTCATTGTATTCTCTGTGGTGAATATTTGGCATCATAAATCATTGCACAGTCTGCCTGCCAAAATGGCCCATAACCTGACCATCCAAAGGCAGAGCCATGCAGCTGTCCCTGCACACATCTCTTAGAGGACAGAAGGCAGCTGGCCCCAGCTACCCGAGGAATCATGGAAGCTGGGAGCGCAAGGCACCAACTGCCTCTGCCTGAAACTCCACCCTGTAGGTCTGTATTTCAACGCACATCAGCACCTGCACTGTAAAGGTCCTTACCCTGCCCAAAGTCCCTTTGGGCAATCTTCTAACCATTGCCCTGTGGTGCCAGGTATCTCACAGAGGGATACTGCTACAGGGGTGGGCGGGGGGGCAGAGCTCTATTTTTCTTTTTGCTCTTGTTCCTGTAGTTTGTCTCCATGGATTGCATATGTTTCCACCCTAAAGCAGTCTTCAAGTGCTCTGTATTTAGGAAGAGGGTAAAGGACCTATTTTGGTTTATAACACATAACTTCTATTCCTCCCCAGAGTCTCATAAACAAATTTCTCATTGAGTTACTCGCAAAATAGGTCCTACTCTCTCAGCTACCCAAAAACAATCTCTGAATTTGTTTCTTCTCCTCAGATTGTGGGTTTCCTTTCTGTTCAGCCCCATGGGTACCACGAAAGCTCACAGAGTACTTGCAAAGCCCTGCCAACCAAAACTGGATTTATTATAGATTGATTTAAGTGTTGCCTGAATAACTTGAAAATTCAGGGACAGGAACTGTACAAACACTTGGCAAAGACATGCAGGAGGGTTTCCTCATCTGCAGATCTGATCAGGCAGGGAGTAGCAGATTTTTGTGAGTAAAAACTGTAGTATGGAGGGGAAAGGCCTGAGTGGGGAACATTTATAACTGAGTTTGGTTTGAGGGGATACATTCATGATGCTTGAAACCTGTTACAGGTTTCCTTCAGGCTTCTCCTATCTGCAACTGGTAGCTTTGCTTAGCAAGACTCATGCTGCAATATGTGTTTCTCTTTTTTTCCCCCCCAACTTCCTTCAGCCCTGGCATCCAACCTAAAGTGATCATTGAGTTTGTGAGACAAGAAAAACACAGAATCTCCAGAAAGGTCTTGTCAGAGGTGCGCAGCTATCAATTATCTGAATAGACTGCAGAAGAAACACTTGTGCCCTCCTCTGACTGTTGGAGACCCTTGATACGTGTTTCAGGTATGACATTTTGGTTTGGAGTGGCTTACTTTAGGAGAATTCCTGCCCTACCTTAAAGCTTCATCGCTGCCTGATAGAGCTAGATGGGAGATTTACCTTTTGGAGAACTAATTTATCATTTCCCCATGTTTTAGCTTATATGTTCACAGTTCATAGTTTTTTCAGGTTCATCCATCTCAGGTGGGGTGAGGGTCAGGCAGTACTCAAACAGGGGATGAGTTCTCTGGCCCTTTGTGCCAGTCCAGCATGGCAAAATGATGGAGCAGTCAAGGAGAGAGCCAAGCATTTTATGATGGCTGGAGATCTTCCTGGCAAACATTACTGAAAAGATGGGTCAAGGACATGTCCTACAAGTGTAGGGGGAGCAGAGTACATGTGACTAAAACTCAGAGCACTCTAGAAATCCCTGGCTAGGGGATGGTACCTTGGAATCTTCATCACTGTTTTGGGAGGGTGGAGGAGGATGGCATCTTCCCTTCGGACACCCTGGAAATGGGCCATGTCAGTGCCTTCTGCTGAGAGGAGCTGAATGGGATGGAAACCAGCAAGAAGGTGCCCATGGGATGACCAAGAACATATTTCTCCTCTACACTCCTGCTGGTCTGTAATTTCTGCCCTGCAACTTTGTGGTGTAAAACATACTCCAAGCAGAAACGTGCAGTCAATATCCTTGCATTAATTTGAATTTGGGTGGAGGCAACTGCTGATTGAAGCCCTCCATGAAAACAGTGGGTAGGGCTGGGTAGCAGATGTTGTGCTCACAGTGCTTATTTAGACAGCCTTGCTTATGAAGCATTACATGCGCTGGCCAGGGCTCCGTCGTGTGCTGCAGATGGGAAAGTAGGACCCTGGCTCTGTGCCCGGGACTGCAGGGATGGAGTGGGGAGGTGCAGCACACAGAGGTATCAGGGCTATGGGCCATGCCAGTGGCTCCATCCTGCTGTGCCAGCAGCCCTGGGCACAACGGGCAGTGCATAGGGCAGGAATGGACCCTGCTTTCAGCAGAGGAAGCAATGGCATGAAGTGCACAAACCCATGGTGGAACATGGGGACAAAAAACTGCCTGCCTGCTGCCTGCAGAGGATTCAAGGGCATGGTAAGACAGGTACAGCTCATAAAAGTGACACCTTTCTCATTGTGTTTCCCCTTCAGAGTCCAGATTATTGGTGCAGTTTGGAAGGCAAAGGCCCTACTGCTGCAGACTAAGCACTCAGCAGCTCTACAGATTACGCAGCCAAATTGCACCCATCCAGGAGGCCAAGCTCAGCTCTGGGGCCAGGAGAGTTGTCTGTGATCTGTGTGCCAGAAATGCTGCCTACACAACTGGCTGGGAGGGAGCTGGGAACCCCAGCTGCCTGTGCCTAGTCCTCTGTGCAGTTCTAAGCCAAGGCACGTTTTCACCAGAGTAAGAGCAAATTCTTAGCTCTGGTGTTTATACTGGTATGGGGCATTGGCTCCTTTGGAAATAAGCCATGAATTCCTAACTTATGTAAGTGAGAGTTAACTGCACAGTTGCTGTTTCACAACCAAGAGACTGTACATATTGGAAATGGGGCTGCAGCTTTATTCACCTCTGAGGGCTAGGATGGGACAACTTGCATGGGCACTCTCTCAAATACATGTGGGACTGCAGGAATGACTCTCTGAGTTTTTCTGCTCTCCTGTCCAATCATGTCTTTCCTTTCCAGCCAAATTTCCCACTGGCTTCAGGGGAGGACTCTTCAATCTTTTCTATTAAATCATTTCCCATTATCAACAGGAATTATTCATTGCTGTATTAGGAGGAAAAATGTAAAAAGCAGATAAATCTGCCACTCCAAAATGTTTCTAAGATAACATATCAAACATAAATTTAGTCCTGAGGCCATTTTTTTTTTTTTAAGAAAAAAGAAAAAAATTGAATACTATATTTACAAAAGAGGCCTTTGATGTATAGCATACATTTATTAGTAGTGTATTTTTTCCAACGGCAATGGGATTTTCAACAGCAGTAGGATATGTTTTAATAATTAAAGGGATTTAGCTTCTCTGCACAGACAGCCAGTTTCTGTTCTCACTTACAGACTACAAATCATGCATAACTTCAGTGATGTTGATGCTATTAGCTCGGTGCAAACCCAAGGTTTGTGAGACTTGCGGCAGCCCCTTTGTGGTTTTGGTTTGTGGCCATTTCTGGGTGCTTTCCAGTGTTAGCTCTAGCAGAAATCTTGCAGTGCCAAGGGGGAGCCAAGCTTGCTGTTATTTCTAGGCCTCTGTGCAAAGTACAGATGCCGGGATAAGCAAAAAAGCTGAACCTTTGGTTTTCCCTAAGGGATCTAATCTGTGAAAGAGGATCAAGCTTAGAATTTGAGTCTGGCATTTCTATGTGGCCACCCCATAGCATGGGAAAGTCAGATCTAAGTTTTGGTTCACCATCTTTAGAGTGGGTGTTTGCAAGGCACAGCTTTTGGGGAGGTGCCCTCCAAAACTTGGCAATATTTAGATCTGGGGAGTTGATTCAGGCATGAGTGTGAACGCTCAGTACAATTGGGTGTCACCTTTATCTTCCCTCTGTGGAGACATCATTTGCTCTTATAACTTTTCCTGACTCCTTTCAAACACCAGAGAGATCTTGCTTGTCTTTGCCTCCCTAGTTCACCCTTAGCAGCCCCCAAAGGATGACATCCCATTCTACATCAGCTATGGAATCAGCTGATATCAGCTGTTCATGGCATTGCTGCATGCATATGGATTGCTGTCTTAAAAATGGTCTTTTTTACATGAGGATACAGCATTATTCTAATTTCTATTACATGATGCTTGACTAATTCCCTGAAGTAGTGTCAGTCATGTATTTTCTGCATTTTGAAGTGATTTCCAACTAGTCTGACTGTGGTCGTTCCCATCATTTGTATGTGTGTGTAGTAAGCTCCTGACTTCCACTCCCAAGGCTCCTGTGGAAATTAGTTCCAGAGGGTAATGATGTGTTTCGTAATGAGACTTACACCACAGGCAAGAAATGAAGTCAGGTCACTCGTGCATCCATCCAGGATGTTCCTGCCATTTAGTTTCCTCCAAAAATAAGTCTCAACACAGGTATCAACTGCAGATTCTTGCATTCAGGAATGTGCATTCCTGAGAGAGTTTCCTGGCAGATCAGCTATGAAAGGAGGTAGATTATAAATAAGATGTTTTAGAAAATGTTCACTGCGAATGGACAATGTCATAATCCTCCTCCTCCTTGCACCCCTCAGAGAAAGAAAAAAAAAGAGATGAAAAGAGAAAGAAAAAGAGAAGAGGGGAGGGGAGGGGAGCTGAGGGGAGTTGAGGGGAGGGGAGTTGGAGGAAGTGCAGGGGAGTTGAGGGGAGTTGAGGGGAGGGGAGTTGAGGGGAGGGGAG
>VZTJ01005214.1:47142-123744 GCA_013397795.1 Orthonyx spaldingii
GGGGAGGGAAGGCAAGGCAAGGCAAGGCGAGGCGAGGCAAGGCAAGGCAAGGCAGGGGAAGGCAAGGGAAGGCAAGGCAAGGGAAGGCAAGGGAAGGATATTTTCTTTAGGTGTTTCCTGCATATTTCTCACAACCAGGAGACAATTTTAACATGACTTCTTGTGCCAAAGGGCAAACCAAGAAGGACCAAGGCTGGTGTCTTGAGCTTTTTAAGTCTGCAGTGTAGTGTCTTCCTTTCTAGCTCTGCCACAAAGGAAGGCTTGAGGGCTTGCAAATATCAGAGCAGTGAGGGTAGAAAGGTAGTGAATCGTGGCATGACCTTGTACAGGAGCCAAATTAAGCAAAGTTCACAATCACTGTCTTGGCTGAGGAATGATTTTTTTCAGTAAAGAAAAATAAAAAATTGATCCATCCATTCAACCAGAGATATGGAGAACAACTATTCTTAGGAGAGCTCTATCTGATTTCACATTCTTCTCCAACATGGCTAGAAACTGAGATCTTTAAAGCTAAGCTTTCTGTGTAGCCTGTGGATATAGGTGGATTAATTCAGGGATCAGAAGCAGGACCTTCCAGCCCTGCTATTGACTCCTACATAGTAAACACATTTTAACACTTCAAGGCCAGATTTGAATGGCTCGAGGGCTGCCATGACTTTCTTTGGGTGCCATCTGGTCTTAGGCTAGGGAAGTAAAAAACTGATATTTTTGCTGCCCTGGGAATTCGTCACTTAAACTCTGTCTGTTGTCACATGAACTGCTCCATTTATACCCTTATGTTTTGTGCTTACAATTTATTATAACTGCAGAGAAAATACTCAGAGCCTATTTCCCACCCAGGCCATAGCAGAAGAGTGACTTTGTGGTGATTCCCGCCCTATCTCTCTTCAGCAGGAGGATCCTGTGTGTTTGATTTGCTGCTGATCTCCCGCTGGAGAGACCAAAACAGCCCCACCGGGAGGGCTGGTTTTCCCCGCAGGAGCAGTGGTGAAGTGTGTGTGGGGCTGTAAATAAAGCAGGCTGGAGCTGCTGTGGGGCTGTGTGTGCTGCAGTGGCCATTGTTGTGCCTGTAGTGAAATTGCCCCTGTTTCTTTTGTGCAGAACAGAATACGATGTGAGCCAACACAAATGGCTCTCACATGTTTTCGTTGGTGTAAATGAGGCATTCAAGTATAAAATGAGGCCGTTGCAAGCTGATCAGCTTGAGAGCTGAGGCAGAAAGCTCTGGATAAGGGTAATCACTTTGGACAAGGGTAATAGCTTTGGACAAAATAATGCGTGCCTCACTGATGAGCCCTAGAAAGGCTCATGCTGATTCGTGAAACAGATCTTTAAAATATCTTCTCTAGCCAGAGCTGGTTAGAAAACCTTTTAAATGAAAGTAAAAGCTTTCTGTCAAAAATGAAGTTTTTTCACCAGAATGAAATAGGGTGTAATTGTAGGTTTTGTTTCTCTCAAACAGCTTTTTTAAAAATAATTTCATTTCCATGTGGAAGTGTTACTTCTGCTCAGAAAGTAATGCTTGCACATAGTTCCACTGCTCTGTTCCAACTGGCAAAGTTAGAATAAAAAAAATTAGCTGGTTTTTAACTGACAAGAGCTTAAGGACGGTTAGAGGATAGGGAACAAAGCAAGTCTTTGTTTTCTCACCCTTCCCCCTGCCTGTGCCCATTTTTTTTTCTAATTTTCCTACAGGGAAGCCATTATTTCTTGATGGGGAAATCTGGAATGAAGCTTTCTTGGAAATTATCTTTTTCCTAGAGAATAGAATTTTGTGTATAGGATCTCAGAGATTCAGATTCATATTCTGGACCCCATCTCCTCTTAGGATATGTTTCATTCCGGACCTGACTAAGGTACCTTTTCCCACTGAAATTCTTTGATTTGATTGACTCAAAAAAAGTTAGGTGTTTCCAAAGAATGGGAATGTACTTTGAATAACACTGAGGTGATTTCAGCAGGCAGAGGGTTCAGAGACACCATCTCTCATGAGGTCTGTCCAGATCTGCACTGTTAAGCAGGAAAGTGCCTTTGTGGGGCTGCCCCTGAGCTAATGGTTATACAAACTGTTGGCAGGATTTACTGGCTTGTGTGGATGCTGCCTGAGCTTCTGATGAGTTACCTGTCTACCCAATCCCCTGCCATGAGAGCTGTCTGATAATACCTTGTTATTCTGCCAAATGGAAGATCACTTCTCAATGACCTTTCCTTTTGCTATTACATCCTGCCCACATACAGTGTTCTGTGGCCTTCACACATACATTTTTCTACAAATTGGTGTTTCGTTTAGGTCAGCCTTCCCCCCTTACTCTGGCTAATTAACAGTGAGCTTCAGGCTGCTGGTTCATGCAACACACAACTGAACTGATGAATCCTGTAGTGATGAATCATGTATATCCAGTAAGAAAAAGTATGTCTCTTTCCAAACATGGAAACTTTTGCTTTCAGAAATCTGCCTCAAACTCAAAACTCAGAATACTTTTTTTTCCTGAAAGCAGAACAGTTTTTGGCAGAAAATAGCTCCCCTCCCCCAGACACTATGAATTACTATGTGCCTCCTTCACACATGCCACTTTCTACCAACTTCTTTAATCAATGAATTTTGGCAGACACTTAAAATCTGTTAAGTTACAAGATTTTGAAGTGGAAAAAAGGTAAAACATGAGACATTTTCTAAAACTGTTGTTTAATTGTAAATGTCCAAGGAAAAATTTTTTTATGTAAATAACCCACAGTAAAAGTTCTCATGCTGTACTTGTTTGTAGCTCTCTTACCTACAGGAATGTCAGAAAGTGAGACTAGTTTAGAGAACTAGAATGCAGAACTCTTGAACTGAAGATCTGTCTGTGTCTCAGTGTTGCAATACTCACATTTCACATGTTATAAATCTGGACTGGAATTTTAGCCTCTGCCTACTCCAGTCCCAACAGCAAGGAGACCATAAAAGCACTTGAAGAAATCTTATTAAATTAGAAGGAAATGGTGGGTCTGAGATTTCTTAGAAGAGATATACTTAGAAGTTTTTGATCAAAGGGCTAAAATGGCCCATGGACCACTTTTAAGAACTACTTTTGATCGCACTGTCTAATTTCCCCCAGTACATGTTCATCTTAACTCTTGCTTATGTCTTAGTGTGGCTGTTGTGGTTCCTAAAAGAAGCTTCCCCTCATCAGTAGCAAGGTGATACCAGAAGATCAGCAGATGATACAACGGCAGCCTCCTGCTATGTGTGTATGCACTGTAAATTCAGAGCCTGAAGTTACTGTCAAGTCCTTTTTCCCCTGAGGGCAAAATCACAAGACGAGTAACAAAATATTGCTGAGAGTATGTGTCTACCTGAATCCACAGCTCTCATTGTGACATGTGAAGGGACTAACTAGAACTTCACAACATCAAGATCAATATAACTTCCATCCTCGGGCTAACTGTGTAGAATATTTAAGGGTTTTGTAATTCTATTTGAATTGCTTCCTCTGCTTCCCTGCTGCTTGTAGGCTCTGTGGACAATCATTGCCAAGGGGTCTACATCCAGCCAGAGTCCCAGGATTGTTCATGCTATCTATTACCTCACATGGTCTTGAATTCCACAGTGACCTCAGCCATCCCTCTGATTGCCAGAGAAAAGAGCCTCCTTCCCACTTTGGAACAGTTTATTTAATTTGAAGATTTAAACAGGAGGAAAAATGCTGGATTTCCTTTTCCCCCAAAGCTGTCTGTGACCTTCATTGTACTTGATCAAGGTTCACATTCTTATCTGGGAGCATAGTGCAGTTTCAGGTTATGGCAGGTGGATACTGGCTACATGCCTATAAACAATTATGCTTCATGGCTTTATTAATATGACTGATTTAACTTTGTTTTTCCCATATGTCTCAAGGCCTGACTGGAAGAGAGGACAACAAATGTAGGATCTGTAATACACATGTTCAGTGAGCAGTTTTAATTATTTCCATTTGCTATTTTGGTGCAAATTTTTACTGCATTTGGATTTAATTTAAAAAAACCTCCTCTTCCTCCCCTTTTTCAATAATGAAAATACCTTTGTATAAAGTTTCCATTATCCTTGTACTCTAGAAGTTGCTTAACCATTTTGGTCAAACTTTCAAATCATTTTGGGAAAATAACTGAGCCTGACACATTTCAATCATTAAAATGAATGTTTCAGAACCTGTAATATATTTTACTGGGAATTTACACCTGGAAGCTTATATAGTCTTATCAGTAGAATTTGCTTGCTTTTGGTGGTTACAAGGAGATTTTTCATCTGCATTTAGAGCCTTGTTATGAGACAACACAGTTACTCTCTCTTTACTCTCTATTTATGGGGTTACAAAGGGTAGTATGTCTGGGGCAACACTCTTGACAACTCACCAAGAGGTTCCATGGGTTCAAGCTCAGCCGAACTAATTAATTCACTCTGAGGTAATATTGTCTTACTACATCAGCCTACTGGGAGTAAACTGGGAAATAAATTTGGCTACATTCAGTAGGGAAGTGACATGTTCTGGTTTAGATTCCTTCTTGTAGATCTGTTAATCCTCAGTGAATACAGTTGAAAAATCTACTTTGGTGAAAATTGATCTGAATAGGTCTCCTAATCTGCAACTACATCATCTTGGTTTTTGCTCCCTGCTTCGTGTGAGCTGTTGGCTTATGGGAGCCCATACATAGGTCTAGGGGAAAGGATGCAAGCAAACAACATTCTGTAAAAGTGAGTTGTATTTCCATGGAAGGAAGTGTGCCCAGGTTTAAACAAAGTTGGAGGAACTGTGCTTGGAATGACAGAAGGAGCTGAAAGGAGCTATGGAATATAGATGTTATGATGTTGTAGACTCTGACTTTGATTTTGGCCCTCAGGAGATAAAACCTGCCTAGAATTACCAGTTGCATCTATGATGGAAATGAGATCTGCACTCATAAGTCCCTCCATACCAGTCATGTCTTTGGCCTCATCTGAGGCAAAGGTATTCTTCAGGACAAAGGAAAATTACTTTATAAGCACCAGAGACTGGAATGTAGCCCTGTAGCCCTGAATTACCCTTGCTGCACAGCTGTAGGAGTCCAAGGAGGTAAAATGTATTGTGTGTCTCTGTTAACATTCTTTAGGAGCAGTTTCATTTCATAGTGACATCCTGTAGACAGGAGGAAAGGACATTTATTAGCACTAAAACCTGGTTGTTATATGGCTGAAAATGTTTTGGCTCCACTGGAATTTAAACTTGTCTGACTGCTTGAAAAGTGTTCAGATTTAATATAATTGATTCAAACGTGCAGTCAAAGTTTTGTGTAAAATCCTCTTGTGGGATAAGGATCTTGGTTTATTGGTTCTGCAGAATGATTCTAAACACCCTCCAGTTCCAAAGACAATGTAAAGGTGCCAGTTTCTGCATAGACCAGGTTGCTGCAAGTGTTGAAAATGCAAATCAATGTCAAATTCAATAAATAAGCATTATCCACCTAGGAATTCTGCTGGTAATTATTAGCAAGAGCCATGCCTTAGTGATATTTCTTTCATGAGCTGCAGAACATTTAATTTCATTCAAAGTATAGCAGTGATGAAGTGAACAAATGGAAAATAGAAAGGAATACAGAGGAACTATGCAAAGGATCTTTCATAAAATGTTCCACTTGGTTTCTCTACTTTTATCATATATATTAAATGCTTTGAGACCAGAAGAAATCACTGTGATCACCTAATCTGACTCTTTCAGTCTTAAAGCACATGCTGTGCATTCAGTACCAATTCCAGAACTTCTTGTTTGGGAAGAGCAGGGAATTTGACTCTATTTTTTTTAACCTCTTGTAGCTGCATTCTAATAAGCCCCTTTTAAAAGTTAAAGCTCCTAAGGCCAGACAGTGTTTTGTTTCCTTCAGCATAAATCAGAGCAGCCTCAGTGGAACCACTAGTTATTCCATATTTTCATTTGGGGAAATTTAAGAGCAGAAAGAATGGAACTAAACTCTGAATTGCAGTGTTATGTGACCACGTCTCCCTCTTATGCCTGATCTCAGTGATTACAATCCCAATGACAGCAAAAACAATTTGCTTTCTCCTCAACAAATGCTTTGAGCTGTGGTGCTGATGGCTGTGGCTGTCACTGCACCCAGAACGCGGTCACTTACATATGTTTGTTATGTGTCCAATTGTGCTGATAAATTGCCTTTAGTTCTGATCAGGAATCATTACAATCAAGCGATGTTGCATCTTTGTGGAGACTGAGCAGCCATTGTGTGGTGGGAAACTGAACAGAAGGCACCTTGCATGGAAAAGCATTCATCCAGAAAAACGTTGGTTTTGCTTTAGAGAACATGTGAAGCCAGGGCAGAGGGAAGATCAGGATTCATTGGCTACTGAAGGAAATATTTTCTTTTTTGTTCAGCACAATGTATTTTTTAGCTGACAACTCTCAGAGAAAGGCGTGCAGTGCAGGGTGACGCAAACACTCATCTACACTCCACTGGGGGAGAAACAGCTCATTACTGCAGGCAAAGCAAGAGTTCAGGCTTGCTTATTTTTAAGTTCCTCAGTTGTGGGAAACAGTTCTTTCATTCCTGTACTTTTAATAAAATCTGCACGTTGTTATTTGCTTCACTCTGATGAGGGTCTGGATTGATGTTGTGATGTGATGTTTGCCAAATTTGTAACATTCTTTCAAATACATTTATTCTTCTTTCTACGAGGGCAAAGGATCTTATTTTGAATCCCCAAAGGCTTTCCCAACATATGGGGGATGAATAAATACTCAAAATGTCTACAATTGCTGTTACTGCTACAGCTGCCAGCTTTAGAAAAGAACAAAGTACATGCACACACGTGCGCATGCGTGTGAGAGTGAGAGGCCGAGGGAGAAATACAGTGTGGGCACTCTTGGGGTCAGGAGTGTTCTCTAATAAGGAACACATTTCACAGACAGCAAGAGAATTATTTTTACTGTGTTCATTTACAAGTCCTCAGGCAGGGAATTTTTTTGTGGGGATGTTTTTAAGGCTAATTATTTACAGTGTGCAGGGTTTGAACCTGCAGATCTTAATTTGGCAAAACTCCTGTTCATTTGAAGGGGTGCTCTGAATGGTCCACCCGGTGGAGGCCAGGGAGGGATGGGTGATGGGCACATCCTGGCTGTGAAGGGCTGCAGAAGACCCTGCTGACTTCAGTGAGAACTGAGCTTCTGTCTCTGATGGTGGATTTTACAGGAGTGTGGAGCTGTGGGAGTGACCAACACTGGGGCAGAGTGGCCAAAAAGAGTGGTATGGAGGAGGATTTTTTTGCCTTCATTCTCAGACAACTTGCCTGATTTTTTAACTCAGTTTTTTGGCCTCGCACTTTAAAGCAACATTTTATGGAATATACCACAGAAATTTTGTGGTGTTCCCACACAAACCTCACTGGATTTGAGTATTTTAGTCTTTAGATATTAACACTGTGATCCTGAATGGTATCTTATTATAAAAAAAAAAAAAGAGAGGAAGAGCATGTCTATTAAATTTCCATCCAATACCAGCTATTTTTCATTTAGAAACAGAATTCAACCATCTCTTTCAATCAAGGAGATTTAGGAGCCACAGCATGGCAAGAGGACTGGAAGCACAACTGAATATAGTATTTCTGAGTCAGGAACCGTTTCTTTTTGTACAGTATTAAGCATGCTTGGCATGAGTGGATCTTCTCCAAACTGGATGCTGCTAGGCAATTGTGATGATGGGGATGTTGATTGTACCAGTCATTTTACAGGCCTTTGCTAAATACTGTTTGACATCTGATAGCAGCTGGGTGCTTTCAGTTTTCAAGGAGCTTTTAATCAGACAATTTTCACTGGCATAGGCTTGTGCAAGCCACCTGCAAATGAATATATTGCTCTCCATGAATAACCAGCATATGTAGTATTTGTATCCTCCAGTACGAAAACCCAGGTGACCTCTCTGCCCAATCACAGCTAATCAAGCCAGGTTGTTTTCCTGCAGTCATTAACATTTTAAATAATGCCCATTCAATCAAGCTGGGAAAACATATTTAGCCCATTCAATGATTTCATCATTCCCAACCATTTAGTCAGCGTCAGTTATAACGCACAGTAAATATACAGTTTTCAGGAAGAGAAAGAGCTTAGTTCTTAGACTATAGTTCTCTTAGAGCTTTAAATGAGCCAGACAGCCAGAGAAGCCAAATGATTCTTCCTTTTTCCGAGGAGCAGAAATTGCAGGAAATGCCAATGAATAGTCCCTCTTCCTTGAAAGAAGCTGCCAGAGGTTTCATAGAGTTCTGGATTGGGTAAAATAGAGTTTAGGTACTTTTCAAATCCAACATTTGAATTTTGCAACTTGTTCTTTTTTTTTCTTTTAAAATTTTATTACAATCAAACCTATTGAGTCTTCCATCTCCCTTTGTTTAGTCTGTCAGAGGTATGAGATCTGGAGGTGACTGCTGTCCCACACAGCAGAGGCTGGATGGAAGGCTGATTCTCAGGACCACAGATTCTGGGTTTTCAGAGGATACAGCCAGTTAGGCAGCCGACAAAGTAAGTGGGCTCTCTCTGTGGGCTGTCAGATACCCAGGGTAGCCTGATTTCTCTACGAAATTTGCCAGGGATAACAGGATGCTCCCATGACACAGGGTCAGGTTCCTACTGCTTGCATCTATGTTGCTATTGACCTAAGAGTGCTGTCTTGAAGGCTGAGGTTTCTTCAAGTTGTGGGTCCCACTTCAGACTATTTATCTTACATGGAACAACATGAAAGGAGAAGATCTTTCTGTCTGAGGCTAGAGAGATCTTCTGTTCCTAGGCTTCTGAGAGCTGCTGAAAACCTGGTGGGACAAAGATTCCCAGGACTTAAGGCTCTCAGATCCAAAGGCAGAAACCTCTCCTGATGATGTTTTTCTGTAGTGACTTAGGCTCATCTTTTCGTGATTATTAGATCCTAAACGTCCTAAGAACTTTACAGTCCTTCTGGGAAATTAAAACTGGGACATGTGTGAGACTTGAATTCCAAAGGCAATTGCCA
Source organism: Orthonyx spaldingii (assembly GCA_013397795.1). Taxonomy (NCBI): domain Eukaryota; kingdom Metazoa; phylum Chordata; class Aves; order Passeriformes; family Orthonychidae; genus Orthonyx; species Orthonyx spaldingii. The sequence continues at coordinate 56,143 of VZTJ01005214.1, forward strand.
AAATGATACCTGAGCCTCTCCCTCAGTCCTCTTGCTCTGTCCTGAATCAGAGTAGACAATGTCAGGTAAGATTAGAGTAACCACAGGGTGGATGTCTGGATGTCTCTGAAAATTGCTGCTTCTCTGCCAGTTTAATTTTGTTATTTTTATATCTGGCTGAAATGTGATCTCAGTAAATGTACCTGCTTTTTGAATTTCTAGCTGATGTAAATATTGTAATCAATTAGCAACAGAAAGCAGAGTACAAAGCAGAATCAAAGTCATTTAAATGTGGGGGAAAAAACCCCTGTCTGCTGTGATTTTCTTCCTTCTGAACACCAGATATATGTCCTCAGTCTTTTGAGTAGCTTCTACATCTTCTGTTTTTCATAGAATTAATATTCTAAATTGAAAAATTTGAATGAATGAAGACACAGGTTATGACACTTTCATATAGTATTCTTGTCCCATTTTGGTTGTTACCATTTCTGCCCTTGTACCACCTATAGATTTTAAGCAATGTTACAATGTTCCTTCACCATCAGCAAATTTTGTATTCAGAGCACACCACACTTAATAGTCTCTTTCTTAACTAAAGAACTAGCTGAAAATCCTATTATGTGGTTCTACGAGTGGGAAGTGAAGGCACATGTCTGAGATCCCAGTGTGATTAACAAACCACTGCATCACCCCGCTCCTCTAACACTGTTGATCCTAACCAATTTGTGCTGTTACTTCAAAGCTGAAAGAACAGCAGCTTTCTTTCCTTCAGTTCCCAGGGAAAGCTATGTAGATTCATGGTGAAAGGGTTTCTGTTGTAAGGGCTTTCTTTGGTTTTGATCTGCACATCCACAGTCTGAGGGTTAAATGTACATAAAATCAACTGCTTTGAGGTCAAAAGAGAGAATTTTTTCTGGTTCTGACCTGGAGCTATAAATTGATCCAGTTTTACTCAGCTCTGGTTTGGGGGAGGGAGGTGTCCCTCAAAAATGCCCACAAACTTCAAGGAACTTGTTATAAATCATGAATCTATAGATCAGCTACAATGACAGTTCATGATGAATAGTTCTTACTGCTGTATTTCTAAGTTAGTCTACCCACAGCAGGAAACAACTGAAAACAGTGTTGTTTGGAGGTTGCTACACCTTCTCCTCTCTTACGGTGTAAATTCACTTTCTGTAAGGAGAACAACATGAACTTGTAGACAAAGATGGCCTTGGAAATGGGTGACTGATTGGATTGGAGAAGCCTAGTAGAAAAAGCAACATCTAAAAGACAGGTGGAGTTTCACTTCAGGCTTTATAGTTGAGATATAGCACCACATCTTGAATCCTTTAGCATCCAGCCTCAAATGGCTTTTAACAGTGTCTCTCTTGTTTTTCATTGTGGTACAACAAACCCACCATCTGTTGTACATAAATAGAGAGGATACATGTCCTTATCTGTGGGTGAAGCTTCTTGAGACAACATCCAGTCCAGTGCAAAGCAGGCTAAACCAGTACTTTAAGCATCCAAGTGGAATTTTCTGTCCTGAACAATCTGTGAGGCTTTGGCTGTGTCATTTTTCTTTTTCTTTTTATATGTCCCAGTTTGCACTTGTCATCTCAGTAGAACAGACGGGGAATTATAACATGATAGACTTCCATGTGTTACAGTGGAGTTGTATGAGTAATTAGAATGGGTCAACTCTTAATAGATCATTTTTTTGGTGTGCCATTTGTGGTTGGGTAATCTGGAAAGGTGTCTTAGCTGAGAAGATGATGATAGTTAGTCCTTATGAGCACAGTCATGCATATTTAGGTCACTTAAAGCATGACTTGGATGTGTAGTTCCTGAGCCTTCTGCTAATGTCATACTTAGCAATCATATCAAAACTACATAGCTGGGTTTTTCCTCCCCCCACAAAACTATCTTGTTTCGTCTTGGATATTTCATTTCAGTCAGCTGTAACATGCCATGCACATCTGGGCTAAGCAGGCTATGAACAACAACAACAACAACAAACTCTTCAAGAAGCAAAACTCACACCCTCTGCACAAACTCCCATGGTCCAAGAAACGTTGGCTGTGTGTGCTGCTGGAGGAAAGTTGTCATAAACCACTCTGTGTTGGTTTATACACTACAAATCCCACAGAATGTATTAAAAAAGGTAGAGTCCAAGTCTGAGGTGTTACAGTGCAAAAGAACCTCCAGAGAAATGAATATTTAAGCCCTCTACACAAACATTCCATGACACTGTGATGAAAGATGGCAACAGCAGAGAAGGCTGGGTGTGCCAGTAAAATCCATGGTAGTGGAATTGTGTGTGCCCCAAGGCCTCGTAAGCAATCCAGTATTTTTCAGGAGTGACTGAGCAGAGGGCAACTTAGCACAGCACAAATTAGGGCGGAGGGGATGGGGGATTTCCTTGTGCTGTTCTTAATAAAGTTGCTGTCTGTGGAAGATCGGGCTCCCAGGTCAAATGGCATTTAGCTATGGCAGCATGCAGATACTTGTGTGCCAGATGTGGAGGGGTTTGGATAATTGGTTCTGTCTGCACTGGTATCCAGCTCCCAGCCAGAAGACGTAACAACAACCAAGGAGGTAAAACAGTAAACACAACCTCAAAGGCTTTCCTTCCACTTGGCACTGAACAGGGAGCCCAGCAAGGTAACAGCTTAGTAAACTTTGCCAAAGCAGAGCAGCAAGTACAGCCATATCTGCTTGCAATTTCATTAATGTCAAATGAAGAGGGGGAGGACCCCCAGCCCAGCAGTAATTGTGTTTGTGGCTGCTAACCCCACGAGCAAGGCAGAGTGACAGAATACATGTGGGGCACAACCAGACCGTAACACATTGAGGTCACCAATACTTTGGGAATTCAGCATTGTCATACGTCACCCAGTCTTCCTGCTTCCTCACCTTTTGAAAGACACTTGGCCAGCCAGATGGCAGCTGCCTTGTGCTTCCTGAAAGTTTAAAGGCTCTGCTGTTAGGGGACAGCTAGCTCACATTTGCATTGAGGGGAAGAGTGTGGTTTAAATCCAGCCTAAACAGAGCTGCTGGTTAGTCTGGTTCCTCTGAGGAAAAAACCTCTGCAATAATGTAATGGCATCAAGAAGCCCTTGATTGCAGTGGCCAGGTTTGGTTGATGTGAGTTGACTGGATGGCAAGAATAAATACTGGTGTGATGACACCTCTGCCTATGATACAGGGAGTATCATAGGGAGTGCCCTGTCTGTGCCTGACCCCATCTTTCTATTTACACTGGGATCATTTGCAAATGTGCTGATTTCTCTCAAAGGAAACTAGTCTTTCTCCAGGCTTCTTAATACTACATTCCATACCCTTTCAGCCCAAATAAAGACACTTGACTGAGACACTGAAATTAGGATCTCCGTTGCCTCTGTCTCTTTCTTTGTTCGTGGTGGAAGACAAGCATAAACAACGTGAGTCCATGTATTAGTTGGCCCAAGTGACATTGATGTAACTAAAACCTAATTAAGTGAAGAATAACATCTGAAACTATCTGTAAGCAAAGTGTTTTTCACTTTGAGATGGATTTCCCATCTCAACTTCCCTGTACCCTGAGCCACTCTTCTCTGTGTATCCCTAGTGCTCTCCCTGATCCTGCCTCTGGATGCAGAGGCCCACATGCTGATGCTCCAGCAGAGCCCTTCCAGACAAAGCATGGTCACTAGAGCTCCTAGCAGTGGACCTGATTGCAGGGGTTGAGCCCTAGATTCCATGTTGTGCACGGCCATAAAACCTGCTGTGGACATCTATGGTGCCCCAGAAATAATAAACACTAGACATAAACTAGAATGGAGATGGAAACCACCTTGGATAATGATATGGTTGTCATAGATCCTCTATGGCCCAGGCTAACTTTTAGAGCTAGAGGCACTGTCTACAGAGTGAGTGAAGTTTCCCAGAACGTGTGAAACGCTGACATAAATCCCCAAATGAACTGAACTGAGCCTTCGCAGCCTAGCCAAAGCCCTCCAGCCAGATTTCAGTAGTATAAACAACACTGAGTCACCTCCTGCCTCACTGAATTAGAGATGGTAATGGTTCTGGAAGCGGTTGATTGCATGCTATCAATCATTCATAATGCTAATTTTTCTGATTTGGCATCAGAAAGAAAGCAACCAAGGCTGGGAAGGAGCCTGGGTTGCTGTTCTGCCTGTGTCACACTACTTGTGAACAGTTCGGCAACAGCTTTATGCCTCAATCAATGCAGCTGCTAAGCTGAGAAAAAGCAGGACTTTACTGAGAAACAGATGTTTTGCACATGAGCTGGCTTATTTCAGTTAATGATCCAGATAGAAAAGAAAACAAAGCACAATATATATGCACACACAAACAGGCATCATCAGTGCTTGAAATAATATTTAAGTGTAGATTTAGGTACTGAGGTATGTTGAGAGGAAACATTCTCCTGTTTTTCAGTTATTTCATATACTGCCAAGAATCTTTGTAATGGCAGGATGGCCTTTTGGCATATTTTGGCTCTTTTAAGCATGATGTATATGTACATGTGTGTACACGAACACACACACACTTGCATATGTGATGCAGGGTGATGATGATAGCATTGGGGCTGATATCCATGAAATAGAGTTGAAAGTTCCCAGAGTGATTGAGGCAAGTTCCTGCAAAGTTGTTTTTATCAGTGTTTTAGATGACTAACTAAGAGGAAGGTGATTTCACACTAGCTGGTTAGGTGATTAATTGAATTAGTATTTAGAAAATGGTTTCTAAAATTAGAAAAAATGACCAGTTTTTTATGCATCAGCCTAATTAGGGATTGAGTTTTTAGGACTACTAAGAGTCCATGTGGCAATGATTTTGAATGCCTTGATGTTTGAATTTCTGAATGGGAAAACTGCACTGAGGCTGATTTCCAGGGCATCACTTCTCAGCACTTTCTAAAAGTGGGCACCTCAGATATGTTTTAAATTTCATGCCCCTCTAAATTCCCAGTCACTGTTAAAAAAAGCAGCTACAGTGTCTTGTTTGGGATCTTTTTCATCTTTGGGATCAATGACCACTTTGTCAGAGGTCAAAAATAAGAAATACAAATAAACAATGAGCTTGCAGCTATTCCCGTTTAATACACCAGAGTCTATGTTGGTTTTGCACAGTGATACTGAAGAGGTGAAAATTGAAACTACTTGTGGAATTTTTTTATTTCTTCTCCTCTCCCCCAGGTTGCTTCTTTTCACTTTTTTTTTTTCATAATTTACAATTATTTTATTATTATAATTGATCTTTGTTTAGTAATATCTAATCTCCCCTTTCTAAGGGGTCAAGAACAAGGATGGGAACTTCTCAAATCACAAGTGAACATGAGATCATGTTGATCAAGTGTGACCAAAAGTCAGCATTGCTGGCTCTTGCGGAAGTTTTCTGACTTTTTTCAAAAAATTTTTTTCAGTTTCTAATTTGTTCTTTACTGTTGTATACTTAAAATTCTGAAAACTAGTCTGAGAAATGAAAGTCATCTGAGGTGCTTAGCAATGCGTAACTATTTCATTGTCAATTTGTTAAACCTTAGCTTTGTCTCAACTTCAGTGAAACTTGATCAAACGTGAGATGCTTCAGATGAAATATTCAAGGAAGCAGTGTTTACTGATGAAACTTTGTTTAGTCGGAAATTTGCAAACCAGATTTAGTTATAGTCTTATATCTCTCACACACAGATTTTTTTCCTTATACACGAATTCACAGAGAGCTTGTGTTAAATAGATGTTATCATGTATTTACTTAAAAAAAAACAATAACTTTTAAACTGACCAAAGAGCCTTTTCCTCCCATCGGATGCTGCCAAAAGGAGTTATATAGGAGCTAAAATACATGTGGAAAGGGTCATGCCTGGAATTTTGCTTTAATTGTAATTTTTTTAATGCTGAAAAACAACTGCCCATCAGTTTAAGGGGATCACTTGAGAGCGACTCCACACTGACCAGTAAAATGTTTGAATCACTGAAACAGTAACTCAGTGGAAAATTGTTTCTGCATGTAGCACTTCCGCCCTATCTTTGGCAAAGCTGCCCCTGTAATGAAGGTGCAAACTGAGCTCTGAACCTGATGAACAAGCTAAAGCGGACCAGAACAACTCTCCCTCCAGCTCTGCAGAGCCCTAGTTCTTCAATTCTGCCTACATCACCAAGATGCCCACCTCTGAAGCAGAATTTCATGCTCTTTTTGACATTTCTGCTTTAGTTCCTGATATAAGGTTAGAAGTGAATATTAGGTCTTGATGAAGCTTCTGGGAATGTTGTGCATATGAAGAAGTCAAATTTCTTCCAATATTTATCTTAATCTATTTGTAACAACATTTCCAAGTTATTGCTATCAGTTCACCACGTGGAAGGTAGCATCCCCACGTGATCCTCCAGGTCAGCAGGATCTGAAGCCACCATTTCACTGATGATCACTAGAGCAATGCCCATGAAGAGAATCTTACTGTGCTTATGCAGGCAAGAGTTCAAGTACAGCTATGTTGACAGGCAGTGAAAGAAAGCACGTCTCAGCAGAAAAAAATGAGACCTGCAAGCACGGAACCTTAATCAGGTGATTAATTAGCAACAGAGTCCTTTTTATTACATGCCTGGAAGAGTACTAAATCTTGGGTGGGTAATGGGAAAGTCTGCAGTGTTTTATGTTCCTGGTGGTCACTTCTATATGCTCCTGTGAAAATCCCCAAGATAGTTAGTTGAGAAACCTGAGATGGAAAACAATTAGGACTTAACTTCCAAGTGAGCTGCTGGGCCTCAGGCAGAAAACCATGAGAAGACAAATGATAAATGACCAAGTATTCTATCTTGATAGGAAGACAAGCCAGGCATTTCTGAGAACACGTTTTTCAAAGAGCTGAGCCCTGACACAGCTGAGTGGTTTAAACTGTAGAGCCAGCCCAGAAAACCAGAGTGCGACAGTTTACTAAGAGCTGGGTTTCTTGAGGGTTTCCTGGAGTTTTTTGCCTGTGGTATTTGGTGCAGCAGATGGGTCACCAGGTCAATTGTATTGGAAGCATATTAAAAAATGATTGGACATTTTAGTGGTTGCTAATATCATGGCAGTTATGCTCCTGAGATAGGGGTAACCAGATACCTGGCTCTGGGGCTTGAGCACTTGGACAGTTTCACTTGAAAGATGGAGTGGTCTCTGGAGAATTCCAATATGTTGTGATTGCTGAGTGTTTCCATTTGTGACAGCACTGCTGATCCCGTTCAGGGATGCAGAGCAGCCGGTACGCCAGCACTGCCTCAGCAGCAGCGTGCCTCTGGGCTCACAGGGAAGCCTGGCACGGTGGGCTCGGCTGCCTGCCAGCAGCACAATGCTGGCTCTGGCAGCAGTGGCTCTGGGAGCTCAGTGAGGCTGGGACAGGATTTGCCCCTGCACATAAATGCTGTGCCATTGTGAGGGGTGTGCCTGTGTGAGACACAGCACGAGCAAGTTCCTGAAATGGGGAGGGCACTGGGGACAGGGATGTTTTGCACACTGGAAACCCTTGAAGTCAGACATTTAAGACTCTAGGTGAGTTGAATTTGCATCACAGGATCTTTGTTAGTAGGTAGGCCTACTAGAGGAAGCCATGAGTTTGCTGGAATTGAGGACTAAAAAGGTACAGAAGAAGCAGAAATAGCTGATTCTGGTATTTTACCTTCTAACTCTGGAGTTTATCTACCACCAGCCAGCATTCTGTGATTCAACTAGATTTAATCCTTTCTGTGATTTGGATTCAGTGAGCACACAGGAGAAAAGTCTATGTCTGGATTAACCCAAAGTCAAGTCCAGCTGTGTCTATTCTTGGTCACAACCTGGACCATGTAGTCCTCAAATACCTGACTATGTTTTCTAAAACCTCCTGTATGGAGCCAGCAAAAAACTAGCAAACTGTGTTGATGCACTTCTGCACTCTGAAAACAGGCACATTTCAGAAAACACAATTGCCAGAGATGTACTTATGATCCTAATGTGCAAGGATCCTCTATATACACATCATCTCCACAGCAGACATGTCATACTAACTTACAACATCCTCCTTATGTAATTCCCTTCACATATTGTTACAGACTAAATATGCTTAGCACAACACAACAGCCTCTTGCATTCAAGCCTATGCATTCTTAGCTCATGAGTTTTACCATAAGTCCCATGAACATTCTGTGAACTTCCAGCTCCTGAATACATGGGAACAATAAAAATTTCAACACAGTTTTTAGGTTTTATGGTTGCAGAGAAAACCCACACATAAAGATGATCTAAAATGCCCCCAAACCAGAAGGCAAATAAAATTAATCCCAGAAACATTACTGTTATGCTGATAAATCCAGTGATTTTTAAGCTGCCTTCTTCAGGGATCTCTTATATGGTTTGGGGAGGACATGGTTGGCCACACTTGTGAGAAACACTTCTCAATGTTCAGGTCTCATAGACCTCTTTCTTTCTAAACCTCACATAGGAGCTCACAGGCACTCACTGCCTTGAGAAGTGCTGTAGTCTGGGGTGAAATTCAATCTATTTAGATTCAGCCTGCACAAGACTCAGCTTCAGTCATTACAAAGATCAGGGTGAGAACTGGAGGCACTGAGGAGGATGAGAAATGAAGGCACTAGGGAGCTGCTAAGGTCAGCTCCAGTGTCTGCTGCTTCTTTGGCTTAATGAGGTGCATGAAAGCAAACAGGCTGTCCCCCCTCACATTTAGCTGCTGAAACAGTGTGTCCTGCCTTGGAGCAGCTGCTCTCATGGGATGGTTTCCAGAGCTCATCCTTGCCGCGTTGCACCCTGTCCCACTGCATGTGGGGCTTTCAGCTCTGAGCTTGTAAGCAAAAGTCATGCTCAGTGAGGCGGTAAATGTGGCAGCACTTCCTCATGACAGCTCAGAGAGGAGCTCTGGTCTGCTGGCAGTGTCCAAGCCATGCTGGCCCTGCCCCGGGCTGTGCAGCTGGTAGTGTGTGCACACGCTTTGTGTGCCTTCCCGGAGCACAGCCACCCCAGCCTCCGTGTCTGGCTGCTCTTCTGCCAAGGTGTGCCCTTGGTTTGGAGTTAGGTTTGTTTCCCATGCTGGGCTGATGTCTCTTGGCATGCCTAGGGGCAAGGAGTAAGGCCTAGGAGGCCTGCACCATAGACACCTTCTCTGTTCCCACCAGACTGTAATGTCAGGGGATTGCCTAGAGCCCTGAGTCCATTGGTCCCCCCAGATATGCCTAGATGTGGGCAAGGAGATGGTGCTTCTGAAACGAAGTCTCTGCTCTCCTGAGGTTACCTCCCTTTTGACTGCTGAGGGAGAAAACATAGCCTATGTTATTTGCTTTATTCTGAATGGTTGTAGCCAGGTCAGTTGAATCCTTGCCTCTGCCAGCTTTGTCTATAACCAGTTTCAAGGGCCAGCAGTCCTCTGAACAGAGAGGCATGTGGGAACAGCAGCTTCTGCATGGTTTCCTTGCTTTGTGTGTCCATCTGGAAGATTGCTCTTCATCCTGTTGTACTGGGCAGTGCAGTAGAGGGGGAGCAGAGACAGGTCCTCTGGCCTGAGAAGTACTTCAAATTTTTGTGGCTGTGTGACCCTCTCCTGCTCTCACTCAGGCCTGTGGCAGCTGGAGAGACTGGCTGTGGTGTTCTGCTGCAGCTGGAGAGGCAAGGGTGATATGAATGAGGACTCTCTACTGAAGAGGGATTTCTCTAAATCCAGAAGGACACCCAGTATGTTTTCTAAGCTCATGGGTGTTTTGCAAGAGTTATGCATGATGGCAGAGACATACTTTGCAGTCAAGTCTTCTGGAAGTCAGCTGGGAGTTTTGGTTGAGTAAGAATTGGCATTAAAGTTCTGGATCTGACCCAGAGCAAGTAATGAGTCTGTGGGTGAGGCTGACCCTAACTGAGATCTGCACTTTATGACTGATACTCATGGGATCAAGTGCAAAAGGGAACAGCCAGCCAGGACCTCATGTGAGCTGGAGCAACAGTGCCTTGGGAGATTTTTCATACTGGCTCTAGCAAAAACTTACTGAGGGTGGAGAGGGAACTGAAACAGGTAAGACTGAGGTTCACAGGAGATGCACTGTGTCTGACACTATCTCCCTTCTCTCTTATTTATCTCCACTGCAGCTATAGTGTTTGCACACTTGTGAATGTCAGAACTCTTTTTTTTTCAAAATATGCTGGCAATGCCAGTGGAGAAAAATCAAGCATTATACAGGGAGCAAGGCATAGGACTGGCACTAGATCTAGGCTGGAAACTATTTTCATGCTTTGTGAGGGTTTTCAAAGTACTGGAAAAACGTCTTTTGTTCTGACAGAGGCTAGAAAGTCAAAACCTGAAACATATTGGTGAACTAAAAGTCTGGAAAAGAGCAGTAAGGTTAGGGGTCAAGTGCAGCACTTTGTTTAGATAATTTTCAAATGTTTTGGTTTCGTTCTGAATATTTCTAAATGGTTTCTAGCCACTACAATTATCTTAAATTTGGAAAATAAAAGATACTTTGAAAAGTAGAAGTTTGAGCAATTTGGAGGAGAAAGAAACTTCAAACTGGAAACTTTACAATAAAAAACTTTCCCAGGAAGAAAAACAGTTATAGTGGAATGGCATTGCAGTTATGAAACCCCCCCAAAAAACCCTGATCTTCCCTGCCCAACAGCTGTCTCTGGAAAGGGACTGTGTTCAGCTCTATACTTCCAAGAGTTCATCTTGAGGCAATGTAGCTTGTCTCTGATCTCCCTTTTACTGCCCCAGTCTGTCCCTAGGACTTTCTTTCCTGCTTGTGGATGTGTTTGTGTTGTCTGATAAACACTGAGCAAAACCATATGTGAGCTGGGCTGCATTATGCAATATGGGCGGATGGGTTACTATCTTCTTTTCAACTTGTGAAAGTTTTCCTTTTTGGCCACATCTCAAGGGAGGATATTGAATTACATTGCATTTCATTTCTGATTGACATTGGATGCTTAAAATTTACTTCCAGTGCAGGCACAGGTTTTATTCTGCTGAAGGAATTCTTATATTCCCTGAATTTTCTAGATCAACATGAGCCTGCCAGTGCCAATTCTCCCTTTACAAGCAACTACTAGATCCTAAGGCTGAATTTACAGTCTTATTTCCTTGTAAATGTCAGATGTAATTTTGGGAGAATGTTCAGATATATCCGATACTGGTCAACTCACCATTTTCATTACGATGCAGTCAAATCAGATGCAGCTGAGATCCTTACCCATACCCTTGAGGAAACCTATTGACGGGGTATGGAGGCAAACTTTGGAGATAATAGACATGAAAAAGTATAAATCCTATATTAAAGTTTTATAGGTTTCATTACACAGTGATATTTCAATTACTCCGTGGGAGACTTGGATGAACGTACAGGAAAAAGGCATATGTGGATTGGCAGCTTTTTTCTCTGCTTTAGTTCAGGATATTTCCATTTGATTAGAAATAGGAAATCCCTTCAGCTGAAGGCGTAACACTGGACCAATTTACATTGAAAATTAAGAACTTGAGGAACTTTGCAATGCTCCCCAATTCTAGTTAATTTCAGCAAGTTTTGAGGCTCTTTGCCACCGCTCTGGTCACTCCCCTAGAACAACGGGTTAGGTCTTGCCAGCCAGGGAAATAACTGTAGTCTCATGTTACCTGCCAAAACTCCTTATACAGAGTCTAATGCCTCCAGAGAGGATCCAAACTAGAATTCATTACTGGAAAGATGAGGACAGACGTTTTAGCCTATTGTGATAGGACAAGAAGTAATGCTTTTAAATTTTAAAAGGGTAATTTTAGTTTGGATAAAGAAGAGACGTTTTTTACCATGAGGTTGCTGGAACATTGGCACAGGTTGCCCAGAGAATGCCCCATCCCTGGAAACATTCAAAGTCAGGTTGGACAGGGCTTTCAGTGACCTGATCAAGCTGAAGATATCCTTGCCCATTGCAGGGAAGTTGGACTGGATAAGCTTTAAAGGTCCTTTCCAACAAAAACCACTCATGATTCTATGAGAAGGATGAGCCTTAAACCTGTGAGCCTCTTCCTGTGCACGCTTCCTCCAAGGCAAGTGCATCTTGAAAGAGTGGAGAGAACATATTCTTTCTTTTTTTTCTTTGCAAATATATGTGCAAAATCCAGTAGTGCTGTGATTAATTCTGCAGAAGACATGCCCTGAATCAAGACCAGATTGGCAATGATTGGTGTCTTGTGGGGAAGGGTGTTTGACCAAATCCTGCAGATATGCACATAAAAATGGAATACTTTTGGTGACTCCAGAAGAGTCTGGATTGAATAATGATAGACTTGTATATTTCTGAAAATTAATTTGTATTTTCAAATATAATGAATAGTAAGTATCACTTACTAAAGTACTTCACGTGTACTTAGCAGGTTGCAAGCAATAGCCAAATTCAGTGTTCTTCCTACCATTGAAGCACAATTATTCCTGAGGAAACTAAGGTGCCAAGGGAGTGATATGCCTTACTGCAGGCAGCTGTGACAGGCAGAGCAAGGCTGTGGAACTGGAGTGCTAGCCACTTGTTTTGTATTCATAACGTTCTTTCTCCTGCACTTCACAAGAAATGCACATTTCAAAATGTGGCAGGAAACTTTAGGGTCTGCAGGTCTCTAAACCTCTTTCTGGACCACAGTTGCACTTGTAAGTACAACAGAAAGCAAGCTGGAACCTCATTAGAAAATGGCATGTAAGGTCTCACATGCACTCTGCATTCACTAGCGAGAGAGCTCAGCAGATCAATTAAACAGACATGCACTGCCATTGCCTAGGGTAGCAAGAAGCTGGTTTTCTTTCCCAACCTTTGGTTCAAAGCACTTGACCTTTATCCTCATATCTTCTGTCTTTTAGGAAGGGCCATATTACATGCTCATTCCTCTCAGATGTAGGAGTCATGCTTACAGCTATTCAGTCTCTGTATGAAGCTGTCCCCAGAAACGCAGCCTCAGAACTGCCTTTTACTGAAGGGAACAATAAGGCTTAATATAGTGCCTGGAGTGATATTATAGAGTTAGAGGCAGATTGGAGATTAGTACATTGTTTGTGCTGTAAAGGATTTCTTGCTAGGACATTAATAGAAAAGGCTTTACCTAATCATATTGTTTGCAGGCTTGTTTTGTTTTGCCGAAGTGATATGCAAGTCCCTGACTGTCAAAAGGGAGCAAAGTTCAGCTCCCAATTTTCCATGAACTAAAAAATGATCCTTGCAAAGTATTGAGCTTGGCTTAAAACAAATTTTATAAGTGGAGAAATTTCTGTTTCTTGCAGCTAATTTCTGACCCTTTAGGTAAATCTGCAAGTTATGTTTCTATGCACAGGGGTAAGAAGTCCCCGTGAAGCAGAGAGAGAATGCTGGATGAGGTTCACACATAAATCCTGAGATTTCACGAGCTGGACTTTTAAAAAATCACCAGATTTCACAACACACACAGTCAGAATGAGAGGGATGGTGACCCTTTGGATCAGAAGGGATTGTTTTCAGGATTGTCTCTGTTGACTCTTGGTTTGGGTATTTTCCTTCCCTTCTACATGTGACCCTCGTTTTCAGGGTCATGTATGTATTGTATGTATTGTATATTGGGAAATTTAGTTTTTCGGGGCACAACAGTCTCCCCTGCCGTTTTTTCTGCAGCTCTTACAAGGGGCAGGACAACTTTCTCTTAGCACTTTCCCCCCACCTCTTTCCATACAGTTTTGGAGGCCTGTTGAAAGCAGATCTTTATTCCCCCATCTGCTATTAATTGCCTCTCTCTCATGCTCTCTAACTCCCTCACTGCATCTCACACACCCCTGTTTCAGGGACAAACTTTGAGAAGAACTTGCACTCCACTAAAGGCATCTATCGCCGGCTAAATCCTTCTAAAACATTGCCACTCTTGCTGAATGCAATTTGCTCTTTCCATGCCAAGGTTTGCTTCAAGAAATCCCCCAGATGAATTGAAAACATTGTTTTGCATTTGTTGGGACCTCTGCCCAGTGCTGTGCACAAGCTGTGTTTGGTGCTAGTTGGGTCAAGATAGCTCAGAAAAATCCCATGGCTGGGTATTGGTGCTTCTAAGCCTGTTGGCTCTCTCTTTCACACACACACCCTCAGTCTCTCTCTCCTTTAAACAGGAAACTCAACTCAGCATGTGGTGAGTAACCAAATATCAGCAAAGACTTTCTTGCATTTTCTTAAATTCTGTTAAAAAAGACATTTGAGAAGGAGAGAAAAAAATCCTGTGTTAAAACAAACTCTTGGGTGCAAATAGACCAGAACAATCAAAAAATCTGGGTTTTTAATGGAGAGATTCTGGCCAGGATTCATTAGACACTGATTTAGTTGGAAGAAGTGAAGCTTCGTGGTGCTTGTAAGTTTTTAAGAAGCTTGGAAAAAGTTAAAAACACAGCAGATATTTGTGTGGACATGGGATGCAGGCCTGTGATGAAAGCAGGCACAACTCTGCTCAAATGCATTGGAGCTGTGCAAGAGGCTTGGCTTTGGCCATAGAAGTAACACAGATACAGGTTAATACAAGGCCTAATTCGTTGCATTTAAGTCCATAGAGATTTGTATGGTTGTCTGGATGGACTCTTTGTATAGCATATATCTTGCATACCCTGTGATTCATCTATGAGGTCTGAGTTGTGGCAGAGTCAAAGTTCATTTTTTTAAGAAAAGAGATACATGTTGATTCAAAGTCTTCAAGAGACTGAAGACTCACAAGTCCTTGGGGTAACTAGCTAAGGGTTAATTACATTTATCTGCCTGAACATACATCATTCTGCTCACTGCTCCTCATGATTGGCCTCTGCCCCCATGGCATGAAGAGGATTTGTTGTGCCTGTCTCTCCTCAGCCTCACTTACTGCACTGCCAGCTGCACTATTGCAAAGTGAATGCTACTTTTGTATCTGAGGTGATCAAAACGGAATGAAAGCTTTGGACAGCCACAGTGCTTCCTGCTCATTCAGTGTCCAGCTAGAGATGATGGGAAACTGAGCCTGATACCCCTCACTGGGAAAGGACCACAAAACTGGAGCATACATACACAGTCTCCTCTCCTAAAATTCACAGTTTTGCACAGGGAACATTTCACGCATACAGGTATTTCCATTTCATCCTTTGATTTTTAAGGAAAAACTGCTAGAAAGAAGTTTGACATAAAATGAGAGCCCTTTGTTATTCAACATGAGAGGGTGTTGTGACTGAGTTTTACTTCATCTTGGCTGAGGCAGATGCTTACATGACTAGCCAGAGTTCTGCACAACAAAAAAGAGCTGAATGTTTACATCAAAGTTGGGCCCACTGATCTCTCCAAAGAGAAGGTATCTCCTGAATGGGGAGCAGCAAGAGCCATGTAGTTCATACAAACTCCTGGCAAAAATATATGATGTTGCTGTTTGCAGAAAATCATTACCAGATGGCACAGTGATGGTAGGTGTATGCAAACCCACAGGGTGCAATAGGATGGATGAATAACATCTCTCTGTGGTACATTGCAAAGTCAAGGTGATGGCAAGCAAAGATCTTGCTTCACACTGGTTGGTTGTGCTCCATTCTGCCTTTGTGCTGGGCATGGGCTCTGTGCAGCAGGGAATGTACCCTGGGGATAGCCATGCCCCCAGGGCTTGAAGCCTCAGCCTTGAGCCCAGCAAGGGAGAGCAATAGCAAGGACAATTAAATCTTGGTTGGCCTTCTGCTGCACTCAGCATGGAGGAGCTTTCTCTGGGTTTGTTAACACAGCTCTAATTCATAACCTTAAGTGGAAGGAGGCCAACAAGCACAGCATGCTATTCCTCTGAGTGAGCTCTTCCATCTAAGTGGAAGCAAAAATTGCAGCACACTCTCCCCTGAACTACTTGAGAAGTGCTCTGAGAGTTTCATTAAAATGTCATGCCATTTTAATATCTTTTGTGGTGAAGAGTGGGTCACTCACATTGCCAGGGAAGTTAGTATGTTGCTATGGTATTTTACCAAATCCTGGCTTCTGTTGGCTGGGTGGAAAACATCCTGTGAAAAAGTAATGTAAAAAACCCATCAAATTTTGAAGATTACATGGGACAAAATAATTTTCTTTCAAATTTGTTCTTCAAGAGAGCCCTAAAGCTGAGTTGTGTCCTGTGGAACAAGTGCTGATCTGGGAGATTGGGGTCACATCCTTTTCCCAGCCCAGCAGAACAAGGTCTTGAACTCAGGGTGGTAGCAGGAAAACAACAGTGCATTTCTCAAAGACAGACTCTTTTTCTGACCATGGCTTTTCCAAGATCAAGGCCATTATTTTTGTAGATTTGTTAATTTCTCATAATGGGTTGACTGAAAACTTATGCAAATGCATTTGTGTATGAACTAACTCCTATGTATGTCCGTGAAGGAATTTGCACGTTACATGTGGTGAGTTATGTGACTTTTTTGATGGGGTTGTTAGAGCTACTCTTCTTCAGAAGGTACAACCCATAAGAGACTGTGAGCATGGCTGCCCATAATGTGCTGCTGTAGGGATGCTCACAAAACAGACCTATTTGTGAAACTTTACTCATAAAATGCAGGATTCACAGAAGGTCTTAAAGGATCTTTTGTGACTGGGAGACATTGATCTCTGGACTGGAGGAGGCACACAGCCTAATTCCCTGAGAAAGCTGCTGATTAAATGATTAAAAGAAATTTTGTTTCCTGGCTCTTTTACTTGTGCTGAAGCTATATTTCTAGTCACAGATGAGTCTCAGACAGCTCCCAGAGATGCAGAAAATCAGAACTTTCTTCCTCTTCTTCTTAATATCAGTTTTGTACAGCAATTGAATTCCATTGATCTGAAAGGGATTTGGGGAAAGCTTTTAATGTTCCATATGGCTTTAGGACTCAAAGAAATTCCATGTAATGAAGTATTGTCTTCTGGACTTTTCCCTTTCTGCTTTATACTTAGCAGGCGGTATTCTAACGCTAGCAGCTTGGGGCAGTTTAAATTTCGTATTAGAACTGTAATATGTGAACTGAAATCCCAAAGGGAATTTTTATCCCTTTTCTTTTCAGCATGTGTCAATGGAAACAGTACTCTGAAGGTCAAGAACAAGTGCTGTCCCTAAATATAAAATTCCTTTGGTTATCACAAAAGCAATGTTCACCACAGGACGGGACTGGACTTCTGAGATGGATGCAAGTTTTGATTTCATAAAGTTTATTTTGCAGAAAGGTTGTGGACAGAGTCTTGGAGGCTGGTAAGAATCAGTGAGATATTATCAGCCCACAGCAAGGTTTTATGTTCCAAGGCTCCTGGCGTGTAACCTGGGTCCTTCGTTTCCATGCTACTGATTCTGATATTATGTTAAATGAAAACAAGAGTAAAGAAGACTTTTTATAACCACGTTTTCCACTGCAGACACAAAGCAGATCATGCAGTTTGGTATAAAAGGGGCAAGCATAGCTTATAAAATTTATTTGAGAAGAACCTGACTGCAAGGAAACGTATCTCAACACTCTCATCAGTAATACTACACTAGTGTAGCAGCACCTCTTTTTCATTATTGGGAACACAAAAAGCCAGTTGGCTTGCTTGCACATGGAATGACCACCTCATAAATGTGCTGTAATCATTGTCATGAGAAGTTTTTAAAGGTTCTTGGTGGGAGCTGGTCACAGTTTTCTTTCCCACCTTTTTTTAACCCAAAAGTTGTAACGAAAATATTAGGCTACTGGTGTTATTTTCTTCAAGATTTATAGTTTTTGATATTTTAGAATTCTTCAGTCAAAATTATCTAGAAATAATATAGTTTGAAATATTTTTTTCCTTTCTTTTCCTATTTTCTATCCCAATTTTCCTCCTCCATCTGCTCCTGCTCTTTTTTTTTTTCATGGTTGCAAAACCCCAAATAGTGGTGGGAAAAACCTCTAAGAGTAAAGAACTATAAACGGAGAAAGACCACTGACACGATAGAAGCCTTGGTCCAGATCCCTGCTCTGCTACACACCTTCCAAGAGAACATTATTGAGGGACTGGCTTAGATTTTAAGCACCAATTTGAGCGTGCATTTCAACCCAGACTTATCCAGTGTCCAAATTGTCTGGGAATAGGTTTAAGAGAGCTCCTGAGTAAGGCTGGGAAGAAGCTCAAGTCAGCCTTTAGATGAGACACAGTGTCTGAGTCAAGGGTCCCACCATTTGTCAGATACTTTCCAGCCTTCCTGTCGCCACCATACGGCACTGATGGGACTGATACTCCCTCCCAGGTCAAAGCTGGTGCTGGCCCAGGCAGCCGACTGACAGATGTGTGGACGTACCCTTTGAGTTCCTGGTGTTTCCTCTCCATCAGACTTGGACCTTGCTGTCCTGGTGTGTGGGTAGGGACATAAGATTTCCTTGCCTCAAAGCACTGTTTTGAAGAAACTGTAAGTAAAACCTAGGATGCAGTGAGATGCTACATTGAGAAGGGTCATAAAGCAGCTATGACAGCTCCCTGTTGTCAAGGTGGGTAAAATGCTGTGCTACCATTACCTAGAGGCCTATGGGGAGCTGAGATGGTTCTTGTCAGGTTTCTCGGAGGTCCTGCAGGCTGGCTTTATCAGATCCTCATGTTCCTTTATGAAATACAGATGCTGATGCTTGGAACATTTGTCTCCACCAGTCACTGATACCATATGGTGCCATATGTCCTGAACCAAATAACTGCGCTGCAGCAAGCAGAGGTGGAGGTGGGTGTTGCAGGGCACATTTAGCCAGACAGGAGCCATAAGACAATGGGAGGTAGCCCCTGCTTCCTTTCCTCACATGCCTGTGATGAAGTGCAAAAATATGTTTGGAATTTCTTCCCGAGCCAAGGCCTCTGTGTTTGTCAACAGTTTTGTTTTGTTGGTGGGACAAAACATGGAATGGAGTATCTTGAAAATTAGCAACTGAGCTAGAGGGATAGAGCATGATGCAGCATCTGAGGAAGGCCAGTGCAGGTGGGGCTTAAAAACACAACTCAAGGATTTCTGCCAGATGCTGAGAAGAAAGCTGAATGCACGTGAAATATTCTGTTTAGATTTTCCACAGCATGAAATTCCCATAGTGTCAATCTTCATCTATCTGCTTGTTAGAGCCACTTGCAGAACACCATAGGGAAGAAACTGCTCTTGGCTTTTTCTTTGGAGGGGTGAAGCCCAGTCGTGCAGCAGCAGAGGAAGCCTCATCTTGTGCTGAACACTGCACTGAGTGTAAGGGTGAGCAGATTCCAATTTGTATGGCGCTCAGTGGGCTTTCTTTTCACAACTCTTAAAATTCCAATTAAACATTAATGTAAGTATTGAAATCAGTTTAAGAAAGTTAATCCATTGTTTGAAAAATCATTGAGACTGTCAACTTGATGTTGTGTGTAGTTATTCAAGTTCTAAAGCCCTGAAAAATAGACCTCACAAGAGAATTGGCAGCTGACCCTTAACTTCAAATGTCATTGCTTTTTTATACTGCAATATGAATTATTTTCTGCTTTACAAGCTTATGTCATTCACCCTGCCACAGACTGGATTTTTCATATATATTAGTGACAAATTGTACTTGTTCTGCAAAATCCAGGACTCAAGTGTTTTCTAGGTCTCAACAGCTGTCATCTTTTCCCCAAGGGACTTGAGAAATATTTTCTGAGTTCCTGTGAATCACAGATGTTTGTTCTGAAGGATAGGGTTGGTGGTCCAGGGCCATGTGTAAGGGCACCTTGATGAAATTCTACGTGGGGGTCGGTTTCAGTGATGCTCAGTGTTAGAAGGAAACATTTTTCTTACTGTTGCCTATCAGCAGAAAAATGCCAATTGAATTTTGAAGCCTCAGTCCCTGCCGTAGAGAAAGGCAACAGGAGGTGGAAAAAGGTTTTGTTGTCTTTCCTGGTAGTTCATTTTGCAGCCTCCAAGATCTATCTGCTTACAGGGAGTGGGGGACATTCAGAAAAAACATCTGTGAGTATCCCATGTCATTACACTTCCAAAGCCAATGGCAAAGACCTTGGCAAGATCCAGGGTTTTCAAACGTGAGCCTTTTCTGCAAGTGTTTAGACAGATGGTTTGCTACTGTATGGAGCATCTTCAGGGAATTCACTCCTATTCTCAGTGTTGCAATTACTGTAGGCTCAGGGCTGGCTGTCTCCTGCTGAGTTTCTGAACGGTGTTTGTTTTTGCTTGATGAAATTCTGTCTTAGATTTTTTAGTGATTATGCTATATTGTGTTCTGCCAGGCTTTGAAACGAGATCAAATTGCTTTTCCCTCAACATTCACTTACAAAACATATGTCGGCCAAATCTTGAAGTTCCTACTTGTGTACCGGTCACCCACCGAAAGTCAATGGGACCTTTGACTGAGTAAGCACTGTGTGAAAACCAAGTGTGAAGGTGGGGGGCATTTCTTGGCTGCAGAATAATAGCTTGCAGCAGCAAATACTTTATTTTCTCTGAAAGATGTAAATGGGTACACTGATGTTGCCTTTGATGAGATATTTTTAAGACAAGGCTTACCCAGCCCATGGTAGAAGTGGGCACTAGAGATGAACACTGTTCTCCAGTTTGGCAAAATGTTTATTTTTTTAAAGTTTATTTCAGTCTAAACCAAACTAAAACCCAAATTCAGTGTTATTTCCAGTGATTTGTAGAACCTGCTCACCAAAACTGACAACTTCTGCTATTTTTGCTGACAATCCAGCTGTGAACTTGGTAAGAGAATCCATTTCACTGAGCAGTAGTGGAAATCTGGTCTCAGATGCATCAAGAATGCATGTTTGGGCAAGTCTTTAAGCTGGAAGGATGTAATACATAGCACTTTCTGCGCAGTTAGCTGGTATTTTTAAATTAAGCTCTTGTAAGAGAGACATCCACTAATTTCTAATAGACACAGTCCAGATCACATCCCAACATTTTCACTTTTCATATAGTACAAAGCTGAATAAGAACTTTGAAATTCTGACCCTTTGTGAAGGTGTTTGCAGTGCTGTCCCTTGGATTTTACAATCAAAGAGCACTTAAGGAGTTGCCATAGAACCAGATTTCTATCAGAACCAGTTCTCTTTTTCATAACCAGGCAGACTTGACCACACAGTAAGGACGAAACTCATTGCTGAGAAAATAAATAGCACATGACTATTTAGATCCTTGAAAAACAAACTCAGTGGTCTTTGCCCTGCTCTGTTGAGGAGGAAGAATAGTACATTTTCTTTCCTATTCCAAATATTTAGTAGATCTTTACACACAGCAGTCACTGTCCTACTGCCTATATTAATTGAAGCAAACAGGGCTGATTTTATGTTCATGTGCCTTATATGACTGCTGTGATGCCAGTGAAGTTCACATCAGTATTAAGCTGGTGTGTTAATGGACTTAAGTCTAGATGCTGTAATCACTTAGAAGATATTGGAGTCTTTAAAATTGCAATACCTGCTGTTAACAGTAATTTAATAATTATAGAAGGTAAGTTTATTTGTGTATAATTTTTTAGATTTTTCAGTTGAGTCTAGGAAAATGAGCCCTGATTTCTTGCAGAAAAGAGGATTTTGTGTATGTGTGTATGTCTGTGTGTGTCCCTGACACCTTTTGAATTAATTGGCTGACTTCCACCAGATTTGTCGGAGGAGTATAGATGTCTAAGATAAGTAAGCCTCTGAAAGCAGATGGCTAGGTGAAAGAAAATTTTGTTGTGAGGACCTGACAGTAGGGAAAAGAGCAGAACCAGAGTGCACTTTATTGGACATGAGAGAATCCAGATGGGGGAAAAACCCTTACAGATGTCTCAGTTGCAAAAAAATTTTTGATATCAACGTCACTCATCCATGAGACACAAATCTAAAGGAAACTGATTTCACTGATCTTGGTGCTTTTGTTTCTTCAGTACACCTAGTTTTGCATTCAAGCATTGGGATAAGAATAAGAAAATACCCTTCTCTGGAAAAGAACTAAACAACTTAAACATATTAGTGAGTATGGGTCCTTTTAAAAAGAGCAGTGTTCTCTATGAACAGACAACTGAAACAGGTTCTGAATAACCTGGATCCAATAACAGTGTGCTGGGGGATAGTGGGTAAATATCTTCTGTTCTTCCATTCTTGGGGCCATTATCTGTTTTAAAAACAGGGTTAATGATACTTAAGTGGCTTGGAAAGTGTTTTGACCACTGCAAAGAAATGATCCCTGAGACAGGTGTCATTAAAAGCTCCATGTACTTTCAACTCCAGTTTTTTATTACTGTGGCATTAGAATGTAATGTTTGAGTTACACATTTTCTTCATATAATATCAGTTAAAGAGTGGTCATTTTAATTGATGCTAAAACCCGAGTAGTCACAAAAAGAGTGAGCTTGTCATAATGCTCGCCTTTGTATTACTTTGTGAACAATAAATTCAAAAGATACCATATATACCGTGCAAGGCATAAGAAACATTTTGGTCTAGCTGTTAAGCAAGTGAAGTTTGGATATGTTGCTGATCTATATGATCCTGTAGAGTGGATGAAAGTGGCTGTATGGTCTTATATACAGGAGAGTTTTTGAGCTTCACTACACTTCTGCTAACTGGATACATATTGCTAAAAGGCATATGAGATATTTCTGTCAGATATTAAAATATAGGGAGGCTTGAGGCTCTACGTTTTATGTCTCTCCAAATCAGTCTAATAATTTCTTTTGTTTGAATAAAAAGTTTGAGGAAAATTTTTTCCAGAGGTAATATTTCTGGAAGCTTTTAAGAAACACATAAAGCTTTGATGACGTCATTAAAAGCATTAAAGATGTGTTTGAGTAAGGGTTTCTGGAAAGGTTTAAACCCTGCAATCCTCTATTCAGCTGTAGAGCAAGAGTTGTTGGATGGCTCTGTTGATTCTCCATGTCACTTGAACGTGAAGAGTTTTATACCATAGTCAGAACCCAAACATAATTTCCTCTGGACCTAAAGCTCAGATGTTATATGGCATAAGAGGGTTAGGACTGAATATACTCTGAAAGATGTACCATGGCTCTTCCCCAGCTCTGGTGAGGAGGACACAATGGCTTGAGGTACAAAATATGCAATTTTCTGTGTAAGAAAATTTACTTTTTTCTTAGTATAGGAAAATCATTCTAACATGTTCTGTAAACAAATTAATCAAATACTGGCCAGATTCCCCCCAAATTCACATGGCTACATTAAGGTCAACTGGGGCCCAATTAACTTGTGTTTGCTTCCCAGGGTCATCTGATCTTGGCACTTTTCATCATTCCAATAAAATTGGGTTTGATTTCTGGTGCACAGAGAACAGCTGTGATTCCAGGTCTTCAGCTTTGTCTAATTCCAAGGAGCAGTGTGCAAACAAACTAATCATCTGAGATCTTAGCAATGAGCATGGGGAAGTGTGAGTTATGCGCATCAGTAACTTGTGCAAGGGAACTAATTAGGAGCAGATGCTTAAATTTTCCTAATGTTTATATGAGGAGAACAAATTGCCCGCTGGCAGAAATAGCTATCTGTAAAAATGGTGTTCCAGCCTCATAATTTTAAATGTTCTTCTTGTATTCTTAATTTGCATGTACAAAATAAATTGCAGCTAGAGATATTCAATCAGCAATGGGTCTGAGTGCTTAAGGTCTGGACCATGTCACCCAGCAGTTCTATGAGGCCATTACAGATTCTGCTGAGGATTTGGTGCCTGTGAACCACTGTTAGTAAAAAAATTGTATGTATTTCCTCTAAAGATAGCATTCACAGAGCATCTTACAAGATCAACAAAAGTAAGAAATGTTAGTCTTCTCTGAGTCCCTAGAAAAGCCGTCAGAATTTTCTGGCAAATAAATGCTTTCCTCTCCTTTTTTCTGTTCCACTAGACAGGAGAAAATAAACGAGTCATTAAAACATTGGTGTCATGCAAGGGAGTAATGTTCTCAAGGTATGAAAACAGATCCCCTCCCCTTTGCAGAGTCCAACCTCTTTTAAAAACAACGAATACTAAAGTGTTTAGGGATCCCTTTGTATAAAACATGCATGTTCCACACAGTGAAAGACCTGCCCATTCCCACAGGTGTCAGCTGGGACATAAAAGCTTGTTTTGGCTGCACTCACCAAGTCCTCCTGCTGTGGGCTAGAACGCTTCCCTGCCCCACCTGTGTGCTGCACTGATTGATTGAAAACCAGACCACAGACCATAGCCTGGAGAAGCAATTACTTGTCTCTCAAAATCAGTCTACTGTAGCTTGAAACTGACTTTCCAGAAGGCCCAGGAGGGGCGTTATGGTAGCACTGGGGTAGTTATTGGGAAGGTTATCCTCTGGGGAAGCCTTGACCCCACCAACCAAGCAGCATGGGAGTGCTTGACTGCCAGCTGTTGCCTGCCAAAGACTAAACCAGTTGTCTTTAGCTCACTGTATTACTGCAGCACTGCTGAACTTGCAAGGCAGGCATTGAGTTTGACTTGTATATCACAGGCCACTCCATTTTGAAAAGCTACTCCTGGATGGAGTTCAGTAAGGTGTGCTAGCAAAAAGTGTTTCCTCCAGCGTGGACTTCAGCAATGATCTGAGTGCTCCAAGACATGGAGACATCCTCTAATTTTGTAGGTAATTTTCTTCAACATCTAAGGACAGACATGGATTTTTTTAAAAAGGAAAAAAGTATGGCTGCATTTCTAACTGGATTTTTTTAATGTTTGATTTGTCAGCTGTTGGTTTGTGTTACTGTTATCTTTGCTAGATTAAAAGAATCTGTCAGTGACTAATATATCCTAATGTATTCTCTATTTGAGGATATTCAGGCACCAAAACCAAATCACCACTAAATGTTCTTTTTGAAAAGCTGACTATGTGTACTTCTTTCAATGCCTTGCTGCAGGAGAATATTTACTGATGACATGTTGGTGGCTGCAGCCTGTGGACTTCTCCTTCTCTTGATATCTCTTAAGACCTGTTTTCTCCAGACCTTAAGCCATTTCTGTGGTTCCTTTTTGTTTCCTTCCTAAATCTATCAATATTTACTGAAAGACACCCAAATTTGTAGCATGCAGCTATTGCAGATACAGGGAAAATAATTTCTGTCCTGTCTCACATCTCCTCCAGCTGCACTTTGAGACACGGCATTTGCTCTATTTTGTCAGAGGAGCGTGCTTGGAACTTAGGCTGTGTTGTCTGCTCTGACTGTATAGTTCTTCAGTAAAGTCCCTGCTTTCCTCTTGCATTTTTTTATTGCTCTGCTTGCCTGCCTTCTTCCAATCTGTGGAACAAGTCTAAGATTTCCAGGGTCTCAGGAGATGCCTGTCACTCAGTTCTCAAATAATTACTTTCCCCCTATACATCTTTATTATCTCTATTCATCTCTGTTTTGTTTAAATGGTCCCACCATAACAATTGATCCAGTTTTCCGTGTCTTTATTTTCAGATCTTTAAGGAAAGTGCTTAGTAATGTCCAGGCCAATATCAGTGGGACAGCTATCCCCTGCCTCTGTCATACCTAGGCTGTTATTCCTCTGATGTTAACAACTTTCCGAGAGGCAATTCTCCATTTCTCCAGCCTTTTGAAATGTGGTTTTATGATGCTAAAGTACATGAGGGTCCCATTGTACCAGACTTTCCTTTAAGAAGAAGGCTGGTCCCCAAGGATCTTGCAATAAGATGTACAAGAGTTCTGAAAGCACTTGCCTACATTACCCCCAGAGAGTTCAAGACCTTGGTTTCCTGGGCAGACACTGCCATCTGCAACATTGAGGAGATGACTCCTTCTATTTGTCTGACCTTTGGCTGCAGCTGTCAAAGAGTTACACTGGGCAGTCTGCACGACTCAGAGCATCCCCAGACAGCACCAGAAATGCTGCCAACCCCGGTGGGGACTGTGCTGTTCTGGGAGCCTGCCAGGAGCACTGAGGTGAGCCCACAGAAAGCAAGCAGGGCACTGCTCTCCTGTGGCTCACAGGGCTGCTGTGGGTGCTTTCCCTGGGGGTTAGAGCAGTGCTTTTCCATTGATGCTGACTGAGGAATAATGCAATGCACACCATCTCTGCATTTAAATAGTATCTCTAGTTACTCTTTTTCATGTAATTTTTTTCTCCTTCATTTTCAGATTTGATGTTGATTTTCTTGGGATGTGTTGCCACTGGGCTTCCAGGGATATGGATCAGGCCCTTAATTGCTCCTCTCATACTTAACTCTTCTACAGCTGAAGTGAAGATTTTCAAAGCCCCCAAAGAAATCTAATTGCTCATTTCTCAAATAATTAAATTTTGCCTAAGCAATTTTGACATTTTATTCTGAAGCACTTTTATTTTTCTCAGGAGCAAAGCTAGGAGGCAGATTTCAGAAGATAAGAAGTGTCACACATATATTGAGTCTAAACCAGAGGGTCTTATCCCAGGGCTCAATCTAAACCAATCTTTCTCCTCTGCCATTCTTCAAAGATTCTTTTACCCAGGAGGGACTTCACAGAAATCAATGGAATTGTACTGGGATATTCAGAAAAAATTATTTCTAGCAGGGAGGATTATCAAATTTTGGAATGATTTGCTAGTTGATGTAGGAACTTGTGAACTCTCAGTCCCCCAAAGTGCTGGACTTGAAAGCAGGTACCTTGCATTACATGTACCCTGCATCAGCCACATGTAGGTGAGTTGAAAGTGGAAATCTCTCTGGAAAAACTCATGCCCAGCTTCAAGCAGTTGAGAACAGACATAAAATCCTATGTCTTAAAATCTCTGGATAACAGTCAGTAGCATGGATAGAGATAGTCACAAACAGAATTTTGAGTGAAAGACAGGGACAGGATGTATAACTTTTCCACTGTGTTAATAGACTCTCTAAAATAAAGGTGCAAGTTGTACCAGCACATCCCAATAACTTCCAGTCATGTCCTATCAGCCTGGGAAAGCTCTGCTTTGCAGGCATTAAGTTGGATTCTCTCAGCTGTCTATCCTAATTTTCAGCATTTTTTTTTACCATTTCAGGACATTGTGGTTCAGTTTTGTCACATGTTCCTATTATTGTTTTAGGCACAGGCAAGAGTTGGCTGTCTAAGGGTTTTCTGACCTCTGTAAATACAGACATGGATAAAGAGTGCTGGTTACTGAAAAGGCCAAGAGGACGAAGACAAGTCAGGGTTCATAAGCTGGTAGAGTTTAAAGAGCCCATATGTGGGGTTTATGGAACCATGTTTTTCAGTTTTAAAAGATTTTTATTAAGTTTTCACAAAATACAAATGAAAAGTCATAAACAAAACCCAGGATTCTGCTCAGAGTTACCCTGAAATAAATCTGTAGTAACTGCCTTGGAGTCAAGCAATGACTCCAGCTTTATGTTGCTGGGGCTAAAAGGGGAGCCTGACCCCATGAGTATTTTCAAACGTGCAGTTAAAAAGTATGCAATGTTCTCTTAATAATTTAGACTAAGAAATTTACAGGCTGGCGTTCACTAAGGATTGAGTTTAACCAGCGATGTTTTGATTTAAATGCTCTTTTGGATCCACATGTCATAAGAATGGAATGTGTCCAGTGACCCACGCAGACTTTCCTGTGCCTGTTATCAGCGTCACAGCTTGTGGTCCCCAGGCAGCAGGAACCTGTCCTCGTGACACCTCAGTCAAAGAGGAAATCATTATATTCTCTGGAGAAACTGAGGTACATGGTGATGAGAGACTTCCTCAAAGGCACAAAGGGCAGCCTGTTTTAGGGTGAGGGTAAAACTCTTATTGACTTCACCGTATTCAAGATTTCCCCAAGGTCCATCGAGGTCTCAGGGAAGTGTTGAGTTGGAGAGGAATCATCAGGGCAGCTACAGTCAAGATGTCAGGTCAGGATTTTTCAGTTGAATTCAAAGGAGCACTGAAAAACCTGGGTTCTTTTTGCCTTTCCACCTCTGTCTGTTCCACTTTAGGAAGGGGTCTGTGTAAGCTGTGGCATGGCCTGGCATGGACTACCTTGGCTGATAACACCACTGCATTTACAGGCCAGAAACTGACCTTTTTTTGTCCTCACTGATCTGGATTTGGTTAGCATTATTAGAGTTTGTTTCCCTTACTTCAAAATTGCATAAACACCATCTTCTCTTGAATCCTTGCAGTCTTTTCTTTGACACCAAAGGGATCTACAGTATATTGAGGAGGGTGAGTCTCCCCACGGAGTTAAATTACACATAGAAACTGAACTCCTGTCCCTCTTGCAATGAAGGGAAGTCTTGGCAGCCAGGCAGGGATTTCACCCAGACACCAGCCCTTTCTTCTGAGCGCTCTGCTCTGCAGGATGTATTCTTTCCATTACAGCCTCACTCCAGGACTCCACACGGGCACTGTGAGAAAACCACTGTTGTCTCTTACATCAGATTTAGGGTCTGCAGTGCTCAAGCCATGAAAGCTCCACAGAGGCTGGGCAGTCAAATCCACGGAAATCAAATGAGAATTTGAGTAAAGCCCCTGGTTAATAAGTCTTTCCCAAGTCCAATAAACATAACTGGAAATAAATTGCATCCATACATTTCACAGTTTGATTTACATTAAAAAGAAAACACAAGAAAGGCCTGCCATTGACAAGTTCAAACAATGCAAAATTCTGCACAGTTTGTGTTTATCCAACTGTAATTTATAGCTCAAATATTCCATTGAGATAAAAATAAATCAATAATAGTACACTACTTGTGATTTATCTTGGAGTCATTAGAAAAAACAGATGATTGTTTTCCTATGCTGGTAGTGTGGGTCTATCATAAAAGCCATCACATGTACAACATTATGCTGGTCAAGGCCCCAGCAAAATGCCTTCTGACAAAGGGCCTCTTTTCACAGTTCAGACAGCTTTGCTTCTGTTCAAGCCTCAACCTTGCCAAGTTCCTCATATGCTCAGTGTCTGAAATAAGACCATCACTCAGCTCTAGATTTAATCTCTGGATGGATTTTTGACTAAAGGGCTTCAATCATCAGGCCCTTTAGTACCAGCATTGTGCCAAGGAGGTGGGTTTGGAAGCAGTGGAAGAGCACATCTGTGCACCCTCTGCCTGCTGACAGGAACGGGGATTCAGAGCTGGTAGCATTGTTATTCAATAAATGCTATTGGATGCAGAAGAGAAAGGAATTCTCCCCCAGTCCCTATGGCTCCTATGGCTCTTGGCAGCATTTCTGAGGTGAGTGAGTCATTAGCAGCTGCTCGGGAAGGGAGGGAAGGCTGCGCAGCAGCATGCCATGGCTTCCAGCTGGGCTCCTCCACCCTTCCAGGAGTTCAAGTGGTTTTTTTTTAACCCAAGTGTCCAAGGTTTTAGAAGAAACCTTGGTTCTCCAGATTGTGTGTTGTCTTTGGGCTTGGCTTAAGTGAGGAGACTTATTTAATATTTGCCAGAATAGCGATTATTAGAGTTATAGAAGACCTCTGGAGATCATGTAGTCCAACTCCCTGCTAAAGCAGGTAAGTCCTGAAGAACTCCAGGGATAGTGATTCCAGGGCCTCTCTGGGCTCCCCTCCAGAGCTTTTCCTCTGGGCTACTCCTGCAACAGGGTCCAGACACAGATGGATGTACACACCTGCTATGACTGGGAGAAGAGAAAGAGAATAAAAGCTGTGTTTGTTCACCTTAATGTGGCAAGCTCTGGCCTTCTAGGAGGTTGGCAGCCCTCTCCTGCCCCTCAGCCTGGTATGGATATTGTCCCATTTTTATGGATAGGGAGGCAAGAATTCACTGGGAAATCACTTCGGACCCACTGTCTGTAGCAATAGTCAGCTTTATCAGATCTGACTTGGAGCCAGAATTACTTTAGGTCGTTCCAGCTAGGGCCAGATCTTTGCTGCACATACCATTTTCCACCAGGATCAAGATATTGGCCCTGATGTCCCTGCTGGGATTCCCATACCCTTGGCTCTCAACATTAGCTCCCAGAGCACCTTAACAGCATGTCAAGTTGTCAAGGCACAAGGATGCTATTAACATAGAATCCAACTAAATTTTATGCATCAAAACACTTCCTGCTATGTAGTTGGGTAAGCACCTTTCAAAAACCACTGCACATCTGCACCTCTCACACTCATCTGATGTGTCCATCACCCTGACCTCTGCGTGGTTTCCAAACGTGAGCAGCTTTTCCCTGGGTGGTTCTTGGTATCTGCCACGGTACTCCTCTGCTTTTGTTGTGGCCATGGCATCCCCCATCACCTCTCCCTTCCTGAGAGCCTTTCAGCATAGGAATTGGGCAGGATTTCCTGCTGCCTTTCAGCCCATTCAGAGCTTTGAGGGTGTGAGAAAGCCGCTTTCTTCTAAGTGCTTGTCCCCATGCCAGTCAAAGCCCTGGGGACAGGGCTGGCACTCGGCTGCCTCCAGCATTCACACCTCTGCACTGGGTCTGCACACCCTCATGGCCACTGCAGGAATGGTCTGTACCTGCAAGTAAACAGGGTGACCCCCACCCTGGACATGATTTACCCCCTGCCCAAGGCACTACTTTATAGTCAGACACTCACCGACAATTTGTTCACTGCCTTTTTCCCCCTCCTTACAGTTTAATTCTCCTCAAAGCTCATTACAAGGGCTTGTACCTGGGTTTTGGCATGAAAACCCTTTTTCTCTAAGGCACTGGAAAATGCATTCCTCCACCTCTGTCTCTCAGTCAAGACAGGCAGTACCTGTTATTTGAGTCTGGCACCAAAGTGGACAACAGGATTCTGAAGTTTGATAAAATTCTCCCCAGCCCTGGCAGCTCAGCCTGGTATTTCAGAGTGGGGCTGGGCTTTTTCTGCTTCACACACTGCCAGCAGCAACAGCAATTTTGAACTTCTTTTTCAAGGAATTCTGCATGTGAGCCCATATGAAACAGCCCTTGCTTGTTATTACCACATCCTGCTTCTGAGGGGCAATTTGTCTAGAATTATAACTACCCTAGTAAAAGTTGTGACTTTCTCCCAGTAAATATGTGGACAAACAAAGTTAAATTTGTCTGTGATGCGGTTTTGTAACACAGCTCTGTTTACAAGTGCTGTCTTGTTGATACCAGCACACTAATACTGAGCTGAAGTTGGATGGGTTTTGTGGAAATCATTCGGGGGTGTCCTTCAGAGAGAGAGCATTGTCTGAGTAGGGATGGAGCCGCCCAGGCTCACCACCAGGCTGGTCACATCAGCAGCTCCCTGGTGCTTTCTGCCCCACCCCTGCAGGCAGCTCCTTCAGATCGGCAGTTCTCATTTCTCTTCCCCTATTTTCCTCCAATATTGTTGACATATTTCAGATTCCCCTACAGTGTGGGAAAAGGGAACCTGGGCCCTTGTTCAAGTCAGCTTAATCCAGGCCCTGCAGGCAAGGAAGGTGCCTCCAGCTAAGGTCACTAGGTGGGATAGGCTAACCCAAACTTGCTTTCTTCTTTTTCTGCCCCAAACCATCACATAATTACCTATACTGTGATCATAGGACTTTTAATTAACCAGTATTTGGTAAGGATCTTTGAAAGTTACAAAGTTTATTAATAAACTATGAACCTGGATTCTTATCCAAACTTCTTCTAAAGCTGAATGTCGAACCTTTGCTTTAACTGGGCTTGTTTGCCTGATACCAAATTCATGACAGATAGCAAGAGTTTGCCATTGACAAGGACTGTGCATTGTGCCTTTTCTCAGCAGACTAATAATTAGGTACTACATTGAAATGTAATCATAGTTCTACTGAAGTTTGTAGGACTTGAAGGTGTATGCTGTGCACTTCAGGCACATTTCTTACCAAACCGAAATCCAAACCCAATCTTGTCAAGTGAATAACTTACTTAACGTATTTAATTTGTTTCTTGTTTCTGTCCCTGTTTCCTTTGAAGAATTAATTTTCTTTATTTACTCTTGCTCTTCTTGCTGTATGGTATCCCTTAATTTCAGATGCTGCCTTGCTGCATGGACTTTATCCATCTCCTCCACAATTCATTCCTCTTCCACCTTCAACCCTCTTCAATTCCAGCGCTGCTCCTTGTAGTTCATCTTTTGTTCAAGAATTAGCAGCATCTACATTTTGTGCTATTAAGTGCAGTCAGCTTAGGCTTGCTTGGGAGCTGGGAATTTGAAGAAATGCTGTTGTTGGAACAAAATGTTTACAGTACTTTTCTGGAGTTCCCCTTTATCTAGAGTCTGTCCAACTGCTTAATCCAGCTGTGGTCAAAGATTTAATGACATAATTAACTCTGACTATTGCGGATAATTCCTGCTCTGTAAATTTCATCTGATTACCCTAAAGAGTTTTACCTACATAAACTTCATAGCAGCACTTTTTGATGGGTTAGAGGTTATTCACTGTGGTGCAGCAATGTGGCCACTTTTGGTGAGGAGCACAGCAGCTGGATAAATGTATTTGGCAGTCAGTCACTGGAAACACAGGACATGGATCTAACCAAGCCATAACAGAGACTTTAAAGAGGCAAAGTGCAAACATTTAACATCTTGAGTTATACTTAGGGTAGAATGTCCTGCTCCTGCAGCACTCACAAGATAATGCCACAAGATCCTCAGAGCAATTAAGACATCTGCTTTTTACCCCTGTCAGACAGGTGACTCTTTGGTAATACACCACCCTTATGAAATATGGTGGAGCTTATGATCAGCGCACAGGAAAAAGGGCTCTCATTTTGTGGCTACATTTGTTACTTGTCCATTAAAAATACAGATCCAGCTCTGTTAATGGAAGCTAACATGATCACGGCCAAAAGTAATATGCCTGCAGGCAGGCCAAAAACATATTTATAGCCCATCATTAAGACGATTTGGGAAACTAATATGTGTTCTGTGTATATATACTGTACTTAATTTTTCTCCACAACAGATGCTTATCAGGGATTTTCTCTATATCTGTTGCAACAAAAAAAGAGGGAAGGAAAAAATCCCAATCTGACATTATTTATTATATTGCCATTGAAAAAAGATCATGAAAGTAAATTGCAAAAGCTATTGGGCAACATTAAACTTGTGCTGCTGAGTTCACGGGCTGTCTCAGGGGACTCTGTGAACTCCTGCATGCCGGAGAGCTGGAATCTCTTGCACAGTTCTTGGGCACCGTCTTTGTTTTTGCAGTTTACAAATTAGTGGACTTGAGGGTAAGATAAATTATGAATGGGGGAGATTTCAGATTAGAAAAGACTGTGGGTCTTTGTGGTGAACTTCAGGGTCATTGTTTCTTCTGTCATGGCTAAGATCTTTTCAATAACAGAAGCCCAAGATGGGGGGTAAAATTGCCGCCAGAATGGATGTGTAAATAGAGCCATGTGAACTTTTCAAACAGTTGTGTTTTTTCACTGACTTGGAGTGACTGAACATACAAATTGGTATCAGATTTACGAAATTCTTCTGCCCAGGTCCCTCTCTTCATAAAAAATGGAAATGTCTCCTTTTGGCATTTTCTGAGAAAAATATTTTATTTCCTTCCCTATAAATGTTCTATGTAAATGTTTGCTGTAAAAGATGCTTACAAAAACCCATGAAGAATTAAACAAAAGGTGATTTGGGGACAATCTCAACAAATTTTCTTTATTTTTAATTTTCATCTCATAAAAAATTAAATTAAGATATTTTTTATCAGGTGGATCCACATCATGTCCAAAAAAATGTAGTTAATTATCTACTAGAACAACAAGTGAACTAAAAGTCTGGTATTTACTGATTTTGTGCAAAGACTTCTCAGAATTAGTTCAATGACGCAGGAAAGTGGTACATGTCCAATTGTACATCGTGTCTTTCCCCTTTTACCAAATAGAACAAATCTGCCCTTGAGGCAAGAGGCAGAGGGGAATTTGCAGCCAATTTTCAAAGCATTTGTCATTGATAGTTACTGTGGGACAGCTAAGTGGGAGATGAAAATCAGGCCAAAAGAGTCATACGGCAGGAAAAATGTTTATTGCATTAGCAAAGGTATAAATCAGACTGGGCCAAACTGTGTGAAATCACTGAATTCTCAGGGGATTAAAGCTTTTAATTTTGTTTCAATAAAGACAACAGAAGCAAGGAAAGAAGACAATTCTTCTGAGGTCACAGCCTCTGGTGTTTCTAGAAATTACACAGGAGAAATGGTCCCACGCAATTCCCCAGGGCTGCAAAGGGACTGACAGTAAGCTCACTTTATCTTGCTTTTAAAGCTCTCCAAAAAGAAATCCACATTGTGATTCGAGGAGGAAGCAGAGCTGCACACTCAAGCACTCTGAGGAGGTATGCTGTCACCAGAAAGGCTCTGTTGAGAATAAAAACTTTCTCCTCAAATCAACGAAGCAGCAGCTGACTGGGTGAAAATGAAGCCTGACCTTACCAATGGAACAAATCCCATCAGGGACCTCTGATTTGTGTAGATGGGCTACCCACTCAGTGTGGTATTGCCCTCACTCCTTGACTGGAGTCTATACAGAATTAATTTGATTTCTAAATATGGTTGTGGGGTTTTATTAGACACGTTCTGTCCAGCACAAGATAAATACCTGTGATTTACAGACAGTGCTGGTGGCCCATGCTGTCAGTAGGGGTAAGACCATTTTACCATCGTTATGCGCCATGGGTAGCAGCAGTGTCACGGAGATCTTGGCTGGGGGTCCACAAGGAAAGAGGGCTTTACTTTGTACCTAAAATTATGGTCTGAGCCCCTTAGGGAAATACAGCACATCCTCCGCAAATTCAGCATTATTCCTACAGGTGAAGGATGTTCTTCCTGAGAATTTACAAGTAAATCTGCTGAATAGTTTATAAGATGGAAGTAACAAAAAATTTATTCCATCAAGTGTGTAGGACCGACAAATTCTGTTTTTCCTAGATGTTGCTAATAATGTAAAGACGCCCAAGTCTCAAAATTTCAGATTTATGGGAGCTTGTCAACATGCCGCATTTGGAAACATCTAATTGTAATTGTACTCCACAGCAACTGTTTCTTTTTCTTGTGGGTGAGAGAGCTATGGGAAGGGTAATGTCAGCAGCTCAGGAAGAAGTTGTCACTGAGTCTCCAGGGACAAATTGAGAGCTCAGCATCTCTCCATCCTGACTAGTTTGCTTACATGGAAGTCACCAGCTGTGGTGCCTCCGTGCCAGCAGTCACCGGTGTGAGGTGCTCAGTGGAGGTAACCATATGTTGTTGCCACCATCATGTAAATGTGCTGGGAAATCAAGGCAGCTGCAGCCCTTCAAACACACTCTTTGGTGCAGTGGGTTTGGCTGGTGAAGGTATTTGCAGCAGAAAAAGTGGTGACCAGCATAATGCTTTGCCACACAGCCTCAGCAGCCCTTCCTTGAGCTGCTGGTGTCCAGCAATACTGCTGCTCTAATCTGGCTATGGAGGTGTGTTCAGCACCAAATAAACTCTCACTTGCTGGGCTTTTTGCCTCCTCTGCAAACTCCAATGTCACCCTGGAAGTATCCCACGAAAAATCTTTCTAGGCCACACAAAGTTTGGATGTTGTAATGCAATGCATGACATTCAACTCCTGAATATTAACAGAAACCTAGAAACAATCAAGAGATTTCTCAGGGCAGCGTGTTCCTGTAAATGATGCTACTTGAACCATCACTGGGATTGGGACCATGACCTACAGTGCAGAAAGTGTGAGTCTGCCTTGCTTGAGAGGAGAGATGAAGCTTAATGCTTAAACTTTTTCAGTGTTATGTGGATTTAACCACTAGAGGGAATGATGACAAAGTTCATACATTTTGCTTACAGTCAGACTATTTGTTTTGTGTACCAGGCATGACTCTACCAACTCTCCATTGCAGCCAGGTGCCCTGCCCATGACGGAAGCAGTCCTCACTCACACCACCTGCACTCACCCACACAGAGCTTCCATTTACTCCTACTGTCCACCCACAGTGTCTTGTGTTGTTTTCAAGTGAGAAGACTCTTGCTAGTGCTATCTAAATCCTACCCACAGTGCTGGACCATTTCCATTAGTGAAAAACAGGAATCTTCCAAGGTTTTCTGACCTTGCCATCCTTGTCTGGATTTATCTCACTTGTGTTAGGGAAGTCTCAGTCACCCGATCAAAGCAGCAAAACAGTACCACAGCGCAGAACTGGGGGATGGAGGAGAATGTGAAGTGGAGAGATGGTGGGGAACTAGCTGACTGGAAGCAGATTTATTTCACCAGTAACAAGCCCTGGTTTCAGTTATCCTTGGTCTCGCAGTATTTGCCAGAAGGAATATTCAGTGGAGAGTTGAGTTGTATGTCCAGAAGAGTGAATATACATCCACCCTAACACAAAGCAGCTCTAAATGTCATAAACACATGAATGACCAAGTCTCAACATTGAGTGCATATCTAGATCCATGCTAATGCAGTAATGAAAGCCAACTTTTTCCTGTATGCTTTCTATACATGATAAAGTGATCCATATGTTTTTGTGTCTTATAGTTCCTTCCAAAGAAAACATCTTAAAAACTGCAACATAGGTGCTATTGGAAACTCAAATTGGCCTAATAAGACAACCACGAGAATATATAAGTCAAATGCTAGGATATAATAATGTTTTAGCAACATAAAACATGTACATATACATAATTACTTATGTTACTCACACATGCTGCCACAAATGGCTTTTCAATTTCCTGGGTCACAAAAGAAACATTTTCAACATTACATTGTGACCAAAGATGTTGATAAACATAATAAAAATTAATTGCTCAGTACCCTCCCAACCTAAATCATTAGTCATAATTACATTATAATTTTCTGCCTGTTTGCAATGACTCCATAAGCCACATAACTCCTGGAAAACACTAAAAAGTGATTGTCTCCCTGGCAAAAGTATAGCATATCTATTTGTATTTTAAAATGTAGTATTTCACCAGTGTTTTGGTATTCTGGCAGGTGATGCATCTGGAATGACATCTGCTGTGAAAAAAAGACTTTAGCTGGAAGTTTGCCATATCAGCTCATATGTACAAATCTTTGGCCTTTTAGTTGTTCCTGCTCTTCTGGGAGAAGGGGCTTGAAAGAAAACATAATTGTTGCTTGATGAGAAAAATTACCCTCACATTGCAGGGCTGCTCGTAATTCCTGTAGGATCTGGCTAAATGTCTTGCTGTCCCTGTGCCCCTATGTCCAAATTCTCCAAGCAGGAGCCAATGGCCATCATGGCATGAAGGTGACAGGACTGGCCACCACCACCTGCGTGCACACCCACTCTCTCCTGCAGGGTTGGTTCATGGGGTCAGGTGACATCAGAGGTATCATTAATGCCCTCCAAACCTTTCATTTCCCATCTGATTGCAGGCAGGAGCTTGAATACTTGAACACAAACCCTCAGATGACAGCTTTGATGGACATGTCATTTTCTGACCTCATGTCTTTAAGGACAGTTTTATTCCCATTTTTCCTGGTAGACCTGGGGGCAAAAACATTGAAACATGAGTTTTACCTCATATGCAGTGAGTTTGGGGTTTTATTTGCAGTTTTGATACTTTAGATTCATGTTTCTTGTATTTTCTCAAATGAATACTGCACCCCAAGTTCGCTGTTTTACATGTCCATTCAGTGGGAGAAAAATGCTGCCTCAGGAGGATGCAAAGGAGTATGTGACCATGTATGGGTTCAAGGTTGTGGGGCTGCTAATTTTAAAAGTTATATAGCTGAAGCCAACTCCTGCTGCCAGAAGCACTTTGCAAAACAATTGTGTTATTAGAGAGCATTTGGACCAGGATGTACCTACAGACATTTTTGAGGCTGAACCCTACTTGCTGGGGATTACCTGAGGATGGTGAATTACAGCTCCATGTAACTGCATTTCTGAAAAGCAGAACAAAAAGATGAGAGAAATGGGGAACATGGTAGGGTAGGGAAGAGAAATGAAATAGGAAGATTCAGAGTGGCTGGACTGATTTCCAGAATCATGCAGAATTTGATAAGCAGTTTGGAAGACAAACAACAGAGTGTGATTTTAATGCACCAGACCTTTTCCCCTGGATAGCTGCAAACTGAAGGCTTTTGGCTTTTCACTTTGAAAGGTGATTTTTCATTTAGAAACAGGCATGATAAAAAGCCATACTTACAGAGTTAAAGAACATAAAAGCAGAAGGAAACTCTGGATTTAAGATTTAGTAAAAACTATTTCTCCCCTCCATTTATCACATTTTTTGCTTTTTGTTTTGGTCCAAGACTGACACTCCCCCTTGTCTGTTTTCCCTGCCTGTGATTTCCCAGTTGCTCACCAGCTGACCCCTCACTCAGCTCTCCATGGCCTCTCTGCTGAGTTTAGCACAGTTCAGCTGGGAACACTCCATCCAGGAGGAGCAGTGGTCACAAGCCAGTGGGCCCAGCATGCCCCATGTCTGACCCTAGCCTTCTAAAAACCAAACATCTCGTGTGAGCTCTTGGCTCCTTCTATAGCCACTGAGGAGAGAGAAGCTTCTCCAGAGAGTGATTTCCTCTTCCCTGTCCCAGCTGAGATGGAAGGACATGCCCTTGTGGCCCTGTGGCCTATGGAGGGAAGCTCAGTGCAGTGAGCACATTAACTGTGAGGCACTGGGATTTTACTTCTAGTGTTCATAGCTCAATTGCAATCTTGCTCCGGGTGAAAGCAGTGGTGGAATTCAGCATAATTACACTCACTGGACACATTGTAGTCACAAAAAATTTAATGCTTTTTCACCAAGCAGACCACAGTGAGCAGAGCTCCTCTTCCCTGGAAAGATCTCAGGGGCACCATAGAAGAGCTTCAAGCACACACCGGGAACTTCTGCCATCACGTGCAACCTCAGCAGCAGCCATTCATCTTCTGGCTTCTGCACTGCTGGGGTGAAGGAATTGTACTAAGGATCAGCCTGATGTGTGAACTCTTAACTCCTTCCCTGATCCCACAGCCAAATGATTCAGGTTATTCAGTTTTATTGTGGAGCCCCAGAGCTGGGAAAAACTGCAGCCTGGCTGTTCCCCTTCTCCAGCCTGATAGTCCTGGACTGTGTTTTGCAGGGGCTGAGGGGAAAGGCTCCCCTAAATGCCTACTCCTCACTTTACTCTGTCTTTTCCTTCACTTGTGGGTTACTCTGGAGGGGAGATTTACTTTCCTCCAAGAGGAACCAATATAGAAATACATGAGCTCTGTATGCTTATAATAATAATAAACTAATAAACCCCACTCTTTTAAGTTTGCTATTCCATGTAGTGATGACCAAGCAGTGCCTTGTGCAGGAAGCTGAGCAACACACAGTCTCCAGAAGTGTTTCCATGAAGATTTTAATCTGCGTAATCTAAGGAGCTTTCTTACAATAAGCCATTGAAATCAACTCATCTGGTCCCATTCTTGTGTTTAGAGTGATTCTTCCTTCACATGTGCCTGGGTTGTTATGCCAAGCTCACCAGACACCCTGTTTGTTGTTTCGTGTCACAAGTCCATCCTCAGCAGGACCAGCGCTGCCTTTCCGCCCGCTGCTTCCGCCTGCTCCAGGGACTGCTCATGTTTGTCCACACTGCTGAGATACATCTTTCAGCTAAAACCCAATCTGTCCAGCCAGCGTTCCTGTTTAGGCTGGAAACCTGAGAGATGGATCCTGCTTGGGTGGGATTTTACTGCTCCCAGCTCAGACACAATTTAGGACGTTTGGCTATTTGCACTTTGCCCCAGCAGCACGGAGCTGGAGACACTGCTCTTGCTGGAGTCAGTCAGGCCATGGCAAAAGCTGAAGTATGCAAAATGCTAGTTATACCTGGCACATATCCCAGCATGGCTGATGGGCAGGCTGCTTGGGAATCCCTTTGGCTCTATCCCCAGCTGATGACTTGTGGTCTGAACCAGAATGAGCTTCTGGCCTGGGCATTTCAGAGTACAGTGGTTTTCAGGCACTGTGAGTCTTTCACTTAGAGACTTGATCTGCCATTTGCCCCACTCAGCAGCCAGCAGAGGTTTCTTGGTTTGTTGCTCAAGAGATGGTGCAGACCACCACAGTCCCTGCTGTGTACTCAAGGTTAGGGCTGCTCAGAAACTTTTCTAAGTAATGCCAGAGCTTAATGGTGCTTAATGGCCTTGGCAGCAATCTCGCCTTGAACAGATCTTGGGCCAGGAGACCCAAATTTGTCAGTGTGGGAAAGAAGCGAAGCCTGGGATGGTCTGGATATTCCCACTTGGTTCCATGATGCAGGAGCTCAGGGATTCCTGGCTGAGAGTGAACCCATACCTGTCCACACTCTTGAGCAGGGATGAACACCTGGACTTAGACTGTCAACAAGGCAGAGGGAAGGGATGTGGCTGGGGGAGAAAAGCCAGAGGCCTACCTTGCCTGGTATCCTGCCTCTTGGCAGCACAGAGAAGCAGGCGGTGTGCTTAGCTGGGATTTAGCACAATAATATGTGCTGCCAGAGACATGGGAAACTCTGCAGTTCTCCACTGCTGCAGCTCTGAGTTTGTCATCACTTCCAAAATTGCAAGCCACAAAGTAAAACGAGAAAGACAAAAGTTTTGAATGACATAGAGCATTCCATTCAGCTTCAGTCAATTTTGAAGGACTTTCTACAAAAGAAGGAAGCAAAGAATATTTTGTAAGAGTAATTTCTCATTCAAAACCTAGTGTTTGACTTTTTCAAGAACAGAAATAATTTCCTCTGACAGCAGCACTGTGCCATTTTGGATATAAGTTTGTGGAACTCATTGGTGATGCTAAATTTCCTTCCCCCCTCCTATTTCAAAAGATAAAGTTTTAAACTTTTAGGTCTTTCTAACTTAAAAATGTAAAAAACATGTGTGAAGTCCCTCTCTGTTCCTTTTATGTCAGACAGACTGTTTGCAGACTGCATGCCAGATCAGAGTCTTTACAATTTATCAGCTGCTCTGGTCAAGTGTGAAGTCCTGACTGTGAGAGCAATGAATTTACAAATCAAAACTATCCTTCCTGAGACTAAAACAACTTTATTGCTGGAAAACAGTCACACACTGGTTTTCTTTCATACCACTGTGATAAAGTCCTCAAGACAATGAGGTATTTATTTCAGGTTTCCTTGGTTTAAGAAAACTTTCAATACACAGACCTTGTACAGAGTGAGACACTGTTTATATTAGGCAGGCAATAATGGACTTAGATAAGGTATGATCCCCAAATAGAATGATCTGTAGAACTCAGAGCCCCTGAGAGGGAACAGGGCTTGAATCGCCAAACCCTGATATTAAAAGGAATTGCCTGGCTTGGAAACATCAGGCCATTCATGGCGTGGCACATTGCAGGCCTGAGGTAATGCTCTGTGTCCCCATTGTCCCCGCACACCGTGCTGCACCTCGCTGGCTCGCGGCTTTTGTTTCGCACAGGAAGATGACTGCATGGCTGTCCTTGCTCCGTGGCTCCTGGAGTTTAAAAAAAGCCTTCTCTCTGTGAATCACAATATGCAGTCACCAGCCAATTATGTTTGGCTTCCAAACTGTTTACTCCATGGCTGATACATTCTTCCCCCTGGCTCTAGCTCCACCCTCCTTTTTGTTCTTTTTAAGGAATAGCCAGGGGAAACCAGGACAGAATTTCCAAAATTTGACTGTATAAAATAAACAAGTTTGGTTTTTTTCTACTTTTTTAGCAGTCTTGTTTTGTGCTGGGTTGTGTGTTAGCACCAAACTCCAGTGATGCTCAAGTTTAGCTATCATGGTGCCAAGTGCAGGGAGAGATTGTTCTCAGGGAAATCTCTGGGTGCAGTATCAACATCACTTGAGGGGAAGCTAGTGCAGGAAAAGTGAGGATGCAGTGAGCTTCATCCATTAAAACAAGCAATTTGTGTCTGGAGAAGTGCAGATTGATCTCTTGAAATCATGAAACAGAGAATTAAGAATTTAGGAGGATGAAATACAGTGTTTCAGCAGTGACTTTGTGCAACATTTCATAATTTTGAAATTAAAAAAATATGGTGGTATAAAATTATGAATAGAATTTTAAAAATGTCAAGGACTTTTGTTCCAAAAGTCCCAAATGACTTCTATAGAAAGGAATTATTTGGAGTGCTTCTATTTTTTTCAATGTCTTTTGTAGCACTCTTCCTTAAATGACTGTTACAACAGAATGAACGTGAGTTTGCAAAGCAGTTCATGGACTCCAAATCCCCTTTTTTTCTCTAAAAGGGGATTAAAACTATTTTATGGAATTCTACATATGAGCTCTGCCTTGCATGAGAAATGACTGAAATTTTAGTAAATGTTGTTGCTGTCTCCTGGGAGCAGTGAGAGGTCTTTATGCTTGTGGAATGAGCCTTTTGGTCCCCTGTGGCTCTCTTGCCATTCTCTGCTCCTTGCCTGCCTCATGGCTGAGCACGTTGCCTTGGTGTGCAGGGAAACCTCCAAATGCTGACTTGTTCAGGTCTCAACTCTGGTGGTTCAGTAGCAACAGGATGTCCTTGGCCAGTCCTGCCCTGTGGTTGCAAAGCAAGTCTTTGGAACTGCAAGGAGGCCTCTCTGTGTACAGGCAGGCTGGCTGGAGGATGCTGGAGGGAGTGAAGGATGCTTTAAGCCCACTGGCACCAGGAGGTGGATTCAGCCTGCACAACCCTGCAGCAATGACAGCTGGCCCAGAGGGAACACAGGACCACTCTTGAGCATGAGATCAAGCCTGCAGGAGCAACACCTGAGCTCCTGTGTTTGCTGTGCAGCTCTGCAGTGGGAAAACGTTTCATAAAATAGAAATGTGGGATCAAAAAAGAGGATAAAAAAGAAAGGGGAAGAGGAAGAGAGATAAGGGCAGACTGGAGTTCAAAGAGGGTCTTGTTCCCACTTTAACGAGAATATGATTTCAAATGTGAAGTAGTCCTATCCTAGGCCAGGTTTCTTCCTTGGAGACCAGTGCAGAAGTTTTCCTCTTTCTCAAAGGGGATTCTTCTTCATTATATGGTTTCCTGAAGAGGTGTGGGCTGCAGAGATGGGCTGGCCCAGCTGTGGACCCAACCTGAGGCTCCCACCCCACCCTGGGTGCTCAGGCATCACTGCCAGGGCTTCAAGGTGCCTGGAGATCCCCCTCAGAGCCCTTCTGCAGTAACAAATGGAATATTTGCAGGGCCCAACGGCTGCCCTTTCACCTGGGGGAGCTATGGCTTATATTTTACAGCTATGTCCTTGGTGGGGGCGTGCAAGATATCACTTCATAAAACTCTCATCCCTGGATCAGAGTTCATGGCAGAACTTGCCTGTGACTCTTTGCACTTCTGTGAAAGCTGTGCTCATTCTGAGCTGTGTGTTAGTGCTGACGAAATCAGGGCAACTTCTCCTCTTGTCTTTTAACGGGTCCAGATCTTGTTTTCCTGTGGTCTTTGGAGCACGTCTGTTTCCAGGCTGGCTTGTTGCATGCTAGGATGTCAATTGAGAACTAGTTAAGGGTGCCTGGAGGTACAGAAGTGTTACAACACCAATTTTCTGGGTGGCTTACTTGGCTCTGTCCCTCCAATTCCTTAGGTGAACAGACTGGACAAAGCAGGGAAAGGAGAAGGCATATCACTTGCTGTAATTATTTTCCAGTGACAGAAACTTTTGGTCCACATTAACAAAATTAGGG
Organism: Orthonyx spaldingii; assembly: GCA_013397795.1. NCBI lineage: Eukaryota > Metazoa > Chordata > Aves > Passeriformes > Orthonychidae > Orthonyx > Orthonyx spaldingii. The sequence goes on from VZTJ01005214.1 coordinate 99,447, forward strand.
GAAGGTGGGGCTCATTATTATTTTTGATAGATAATTTGGTCACTCTTCCTCCCTTTCAAGAGAAAATTTTGAAATACCATAAAAAGATATTTGACTGTATCCCAGCTGGTTCATTTTTCTGATATCACCAGAGTCATGCTGGTGTTCCAGGAACCTCCTCAGAGACCTCCCACCAGGGCAATGCCTGCCATGCTACTTGTCAGCCATCTCCCCACCAGAGATGTTCAACTCCATCTCCCAGGACATATGCAAATAATCTTTTCTGTTGAGGAGAAAAAAAAGAAATGAAAACTTTCCATTCGCTTTTGACTGAAAGCCAAACTTTTCCAAAGAAAGTAAACAGTTTTCATGAAAAATTTCAATTAATTGCAAACCATGTTTCCAGTAAAACCTCAGTATCAACAGTTTTGTGTGTGTTCTACCCTAAACCTTTCAAAGGAGGAGACCTTTAAAGCCCATATTATGTTTTCTGGTGGGAAAAATCTGTGAAAAATGGTGCAATTGTCAGGTTTTGGTGATTATGTGCACTTCCCACCGCCCTGCAAAATAGCACTGGATCCAGAGTGAACCCAATGCCTTTATGTTTGTAGGCCAGACAGGCCAGTGTGCAATCTATCTAAAAAGACTCTCTCAGCCTCCCAGTAATCTGTTAATTAACTACTGATAAATGGTGGGCTTAATCCTAGGTGGGAGGGTGGGAGTTTAATCCCAGAGCTGTCTGGCCAGCCCAGGGGCGGCACAGCTGTGCCGCTACTCTGGCACCATATATGCTGGTCCCGTACAGCTGTGAGTGTTTGCCTTTATGGGGAGCAGGGAGGGGACAGATTTACAGTAAATCCAACCCTTACTGCTCCAAAAGCTGTCTGTTTTTAGCAGCCAGTGTCCAGATGAAAGACGTGTTTGCCCAGTTCAAGGAAAGTCTATTTTTTCCTGCTGACAAGCATCTAAATCACTTTGGGACACACCAGACATCCCGATGACGGTGTCGCCGTTTTCCCAAGGCTTGGCTCCACCTGGCCACCCAGAGCTTGAGCTTGGGATCTCCCTCTGCAAGTCTGGACAACACCCAGCCTTGATGGCCTGAGTGGTGCCAGACCTGGAGCCTCTGCTGACTTCCCGCTGGGAGCTCTCCCAATAAAACCCTTACTCACTGGGGAGTTTAGAACTGCTTGTCGAATTACCTTTGTCTGCCGCTCAGACCGGGGTTCCTGCATTTGTGCTGACCTTGTTCCTGTCTCCTGCCTGTCCCTTAGCTGCCTGTCTCTGCTGGTTTCCTTCTCTTCCGGAGGGCCGGGCACAAGAGTCGGGGCTGCCTCGTCCCCTTGTGCCCTCCATGGCTGGAGATGTGCCGAGGGGCTGCTCCCTCCCACTGCCCTGTGCAGGTCCCACCAGGCTTGGTGTGGCTGTGTTCCACAGGGCGCCTGCGGCTTTGTGTGTCAGGGACAAAAGAATAGATGGTACAAGCCCAGTCGAACAGCTAAACAATACACTTTGTCCTGTGCCTGCTGTCCCTTGAGAGCTGCTCTCAATGGAGCAAGCCTAGTCCTCTCCAGCTTCATTTAGGAGGTGGCAGGCTTGGATTCCCTCCAGGTATAGTGTGACATGCTTGTTGCCCCTTTTCCTTGCATGAAGGGGTTTTGAAGGATGATGGCTGTTTCACTCCTTCTCTCTCCCTTCACTGGCAGCAGCATCCTCATGTGCACAACGCAATTTGAGAGCTGCTGTGGTGGAAAGCTGGCAGCTGTGGGGATTTGTATATAGAGTGGCTCCACATGCATCTTTCTGCTGCTGCTGTTGGACTTGAAGCTTTAGCTCTGCCTGTTGTTGACTTCACACAAGGTGCTTTCCGACAGTGTCAGCATGCAAGGCCGTGTTTCCATCTGGGTGTATTCCCTCCTCTTCTCCCCTTTTGTCTTTCCCCCTTCTCATTTCTCCATTTTAAATCCATGGAGAGGCTGAAAATCTCTGGAAAGCAGGTCTTCAAAGCTCCTTCCTCTGGGGGAATAGCAGACCTGTGCCCTTCGCTGACACCCTGTTTCTGCAGTTCCTGCACAATAGAGCCTGCAGCACGGCTTGTGGCGCAGTGCAGGCAGCCCGTCCAGCCAGCACCTGGAGCTCTGATGCCAAGGCACATTTTAAGGCAGCATGTACAAGTGGGAATTGTCAAAGGCTTTAGAGACAGGATTTCAGTCTTGGCTTCACTATGTGAGGCAAATTTCAGCCTGTCAGCCTTGCTCTACTTCACCAAATGCTCTTGCCCTTTGACTGGGGTGTTTTCAGGGCAGCTTGGTATTAAACACACTGCCTTTCACTTTAGCAAGTGAGCAGATGCCAGTATGGTCTGTACCCCATGATGAGCTTTGTGTTGCTTTTTTCTTCCTGTGACTGTTCTACGTATATACAAAGTGTGTGTATATGAATTAGAATTTGTATTGGGCAGTTGAGGGGAAAAAACAAGGTTTTACAGTCAGGAAAGCTGGCCAAGCAATAAATAGCATCTGAAGATTACATGATAGTTATGGAAAGTCAATTTTCAATTCCAAATTACCTGCTTTTATTTATATTTTTAAAATATGACATAACAGAGACATACCAGTGATTTATTTGTCCAGTCAAAAGTGCTTTGAATTTGGAAAGCTGTGAAACTCACAGCAATCCCACAATTACCAGCCAGCCACAGGATGGAGTGTACCTGTGCAGAGCATTCATTAAGTTCACTGTAATCATGATCTGATTGGAAGCAGGTCAGGGAAATAAAAAGCGCTAATTTTGGGTAAAGAAATAATTTTCTGTTAATGATTAGGGAATGTATTAATGAGTAAAACATTTTGCAAATGCTAGATGCTATGTAAGCATGCTTCTAGTTGTTATTAATGGAGTAAGGAAGTATTTTGACAGACAACAATCAAGATGAATTTTTCCTAGAAACTGTGTTTTCCATAGAGGAGCACAAACGTGGAGGAGCTATCTATACACATGTTCAGGGAGTGCAGATGGTGTTTTAGCCAGCAGAAGTGGTATCAATAAGCCTCTAGGTTTTTTTGTCCCACACACTTTTGTGATCCCAGCGGGCCCACAGCAGGTCAAGTCTTGCTCGCCCATGTTCTCAAGGCTGCAAAGAGGAGCAAGGCAAGAGGCTGTTTGGATGTTCTCAGTCAGACAGCCTGCAGCTGGCTCCGATGGCAGCTCTCCTGTCCCCGGGGCTGCTGCTCTGCCCGGCTCCCTGCCTGCTGCCTGGATGCTGATGCTGGGCTCTCACCCCCTGCCTGCTTCATGGGAAAGGGAACACAGTTTTGGCATTTGCCGGCACTGATATTTTGAGGAAAGCACATGCTTTCTTAGGAGATGTACTATTTTTGGTCAGAAAACTGGAAACCCTAAAAATGTCTGCCCCAAATTTCTCCAGTACAATAGGAATTTCTTTTTTCCTTTCTTTTTCTTTTCCCTGAGATGTGTGAGAGTAGGGAGGATTCAGTAACTTCCCATCATCTTCCAAAGGCTCTTGAGTTACATTTAAATTTTTTAGTGCAAAATCAGTACTTCCTCTGCAAGAAGGAATTTGTTTCCTAATACCCTGAGTCTAACTCCTGAGCATAGAATGCTAATTTTTGGAAGGTGTGCTGTAAAAAGAAGAGAAAGAAGGAGAGAAACTACCAGGAAACCTTTGCCCACTGTATCTTATCTTTCCAAAAACCTTGCATGCAGGTCTCCTGCTAAAAGGGATATGGTAGCTGTAACATTGGTTTCGCGGGGATGAGCTCATGATTTTCTTCTTGGGCTGATTCCCCTCTGCTGGCAGTGCAGAGCAGCGCGGGGCCGTGGCCGCAGCTCTGCAGCCGCTCCCCCCTCCAGCTGCATCCCAGTGCACACGGACTGGTCCCACTGGTCCCAGTATTGGTCACGGTCAGCACGGGAGAAGGACATGCCTCGCTGCCCCTCCGCGCCACACGGAGAGGAGACAGGGCTTTTCACATCCCCAGCCAGACACAAAGAGCTCACAAGGATAAAAAGCGTTTTGTGCAGAAACATTTCTGAAATGTTTTGGGAACTTGAACTGCGCAACATTAAAAATATCCAGCAATATAACGCCTTGTTTGCATTTTCAAAAGCCAACATATTAGTTTGAAAGATTATCCATCATAAGTACAGTTTTTAAAACCTCCGTGTTTTCAATTGAGGATTAAATTTTCTTATGATTTGATTTCAAAGGTATTTCAAGTCTTGAAGTTGAGGGACACAGGGAAACCTTTCCTTTTCCCTTTTTCTACTTTTTTCCTTCTCCTCCTTTCCCTTCCCATTTTTTCTTTTTCCTTCTACTTTGATTTCTTTTCTTTTTATAGAAACAATTTGCCTAAATCACTGAAGGTTCTTGAAATTCTTCTCTGAGCTAAGTTTCCATCTTGACTGGAACAAGAAGTCCTTTGCTAGAAGTGGACTGCATGTTGCAAGGTGGTGCAAGAAAGGTGGGAACATGAGTAAGTGACAGCAAATTTATGAGGTCCCACCTTGCAAATTTATGTGAAAGACAATAAAAGCAGTTTTAAGGGTGTATCTGTATGGCTGAACTTTAATCCATGATAAAGCCCCAAAAGTCCCATTTCCTCTGTTAGCACAGCTCTCTGAACCACAAAGCTTTTGGAAAGGTACTGAGATCAAAATCACTTCAGAGGGTTTTTTAATGGCCATATAAGCCAACCTGGGATTGTGAGACTCCTACTAGAGCACCAGGTGAAGGAGACGCCTTATCTTCTCAGTGGTGACCTGCTGATAAAGTCCAGCTGCTGTGAATAAGAAGCCACAAAAATATTTGTTTATCTAAAATGAAAAATTCCCCAAACCTAGATAAAACAGGGTGGCCAGTACGAAATTGGCTCAGATGGAGTGTCCCTCATCACTTTACTTCAGCTGATGAGAAAGAATCTTTTAAAGCAGCAGTAGTAATCCTTTCAGAGATGGACAGAGCTCACCCAGATTTCGCCAAGTAAGTGTTACTCCTTTACTTTATCTCAACACCTTGTTACCCTCAATAGTTAGATGAGACAACATGTCCAGCCATTGGAGCTGAGATGAAAAATCCCATGGAGTGCATTTACCCTTAGATTTCACATGTCCAGTACCAACTGCTGGGCTTCCACACTGGTGGGGTATAAGCACCTTGGAGTGACTCAGCTGCCTGGTCAGAGTAGGTCCAAGCAAATCACCACCTATAACTTATGGTTATAAGAGACCCCAGGTGAGTGTTTATTTAGGAACAAATTGAAAATGTAATTGCATCACTTGGTTTGGCCCTGGAAAATCCGTGTCCTGGTGGTGTCCCACTCCCTTTGGCTATGATGCCTCCCTACCTTCTAAAGGATCAAACAAATCCCACTGGCCCCTAAGCTTCAGGCAGCAGTTTATGTCTGATGGGTGAGAAGCAACACCACCTAAGAATGAATGGCTGATTACAAAGAAAATATCCACCTCTGGGCTGAGTCCCAGAGCCAACAAAGGTTGCCCTTCCAAAAAGTGAGGAAAAAAGTGTGACACAGACAGAAAATTAGGTGCCAGCACTCTCTGTAGCTGGCCACTTTTTCTTCTAGTTTTCACTTTTCCGAGAGGATCTGTGGCCTTTGCTCAGCCTCCTGCCCTGTGCAGGAGATGGTCCATTGGCACCTGCCCGGGCTCTGCCTGGCTGCAGGCTGGCAGCAGAGGGGCAGCCCAGAGCTAGAGCAGCTGTTGGCTTCATGGAATTTACCCTGGGAAGTGCAGCTTGGAGACTTGGGTTGGAGCTCGCTCACATCCTGCCAGGCAGGATTTGCTCTGCAGACCACATGATTTTTAATATAGGGCTGGGGATTTAACTCCAATCAGAGCAAATCTGGGCCTGGAATCTGTCATCCCATAAATTCTCTAGGCTCTTAGCACAGCCATATCTTCACAGAGGATGCCAGTATAGGTCTGCCCTTGTCTGGCAGAGGGCAGAACCGTGTCCCCTGGTGATACAAACCTCTTTCCCTCTTCACACCAGTATGCAGAGTTGCTGGGCTGTGCCCCGGGTTGGCTCACCTTGTCTCCAACCTGCCGGAGAGCAGAGAGTGTTGCGTGGGAGGGTGGTTCCTATTAAGCAGCTGTAATAGCGGCTGCTGTAGAGACAGGCTGACAGCTGCTGGAGAAGCCTCTGCTTTTGCCTCCCTCCCCTCTGCCGTGGGCTAGCTGCTTGCTGTGAGGAGCCAGATTTGTTCTATTAAAAGTGTTTTCCCGGATGGAGGGAAGTTCTCATGCACTCTGCCCTGGCCACCCCTGACCCGCACTGGCTCCGATGTGAGCAGCCTTTCATTCAGCACAGCTCGGTGATTGGAAGCAGACCTGAGTGGGAGAGCCTCATGTGCTCACCCCAAAAAGAATGAGGGCACTGAGCATGTTTGGGCAGGCAGAGGTGGTCTCAGTCTTGGGACTGCATAGGCAGGGCCACCATCCCAGCTCCTCGGGGCACCAGGACCCCTTGGGCCTCTCTGGGTTAATGCACAGGCTGCAGCCTCAGGAAGCCTCTCCAGCTGCCTGCTGGCTCTGGGAAACAGCAGTTGTATTAGCAGTTGAATTGAAGCTGGGGACTTCAAAGGTCTTAGGGACAGAAGTTTGAAGGGTTTGCAAAAGCCTGGATTTAGCTCTGTGGGTTCTGCAGATGTCCTGGTGCCACCTGGAAGAGAATACATCCTCTTATGGACTGCAGAAACACTGCCTCACTCCCCTCCCACCCTCCAGCTCCTGTAGCAAGCCTGTGCCTGCTAGCAACCACAGCAGCACAGAGAGGTGTCCAGCACAGTCACAGAGCTGATGCCTGGGTCTGGTAAGGGTGGTGGTCCCAGAGGGAAGAATCACAATGCTGTACTCCCCTCTTCCACAGAGCTCATGTGTTGCAAGGTGCTGGGAACAATTTTGTCATGGGAAGACCACTGGGACTTCTTGAAACAAAACTTCAGAAGAAAACATCTGGCTATGCTGTTTCAAACAGAAGGATTTAGGAGAAACTATAGCTCCAACTTTCAGTTGATGAAGAAAAACTTTCAAATGCTAGCAAGAAATTAAGAAACTTCCCATTTAAAAGCAGCAAATTGGTGTGTTAAAACAAATCTGAAACGCGTACATTATTTATGAGGCAATGCAGGACAGGCCACATCACAGGCAAGCTCAGCCAGGTACAAGCTAATGCTATCCCAGGATGGAAAACAGAGCTGCAGGAATAGATATCAGATGAGCTCCCGTGTGCCTGCTCAGGTGAGACGCCAGCACATTACCACAGGTTCACCACCAGTCCCATTACTGCCACTGAACCCAAGGGGTGACATAAGTGTATAAGCTACATCCCCAGTAACACCTTTTTTTATATGGAGTCAGTGGGGCATAATTTTACCAGGAGAAATTTAGGCATAAAAGGCAAATGCTCCAACAAACATCTGTGAGCTGGGCAGTGAGCAGCAGGTCTTCCAGCAGCAGGCAGGAGGCAGTGGTGGGAGTGTGGGCAAGGTGCCAGGAGTTTGTGAGATCTCAGTGACAGAGGGAAATGAAGTGATTGCTCACTGCCACCGCAGTCTGTGGCACTGGGAAAACCACTTCATTTCCCTGCATCTTTTCATAGCGAGGCAGAAAGATTTGCTAGTTTCTGAAGCCAAAATATTTTGATAGTAAAATGTCTCATGTTCTCACATAATTTTGACAGGATCTGGGTTCTGGGAGTTACTTTTCAGAGCCACTTACAAAAGACAGACTCAGTTTCTTCCCAGGGAAAGCTCTTATCAGGGAAACACCCCTCCAATGAATTTCCTGTCCAGGGACATATCCTGGGAAGTGGATTTAATTTTCCCCTTGTTTGTGACATCTAATTTAGAAAGAGAAGGAGAATTTTCCATCTGCTGACACGTAAACGTTTCTTCACCTGAATGAATCCCACTGGCATCTTTCCAGGACTGTCCTCTGATTCAGATACCTGGAGAGCAAAACTCTGTCCATGTAAAAGAGTTTCTTTGAACTCTTCCCCAAGTGTCTTGCATTGACCCTCACGTGGAAGGGAAGCTAGGTATCACTTTTAGCTCCAATTTATGCTTGGACAATTGGTACACCCAGTGGTTAAGGAACTTGACCAAGGTCATATGGTGACTCTGTGACAGCACAGAGGTTGGCTTTTGACATTCAGATTACTGCACTCACTTCTGGTCACCCTTTTGTCTTCATATCCTCAGTCGTTGTTGCCTTTTCCTCCCATATAATAGTGACTGGATTAACTTGTCAGGTAAATGTCCACTCAAGTAGTAGTTAATTGCGAGTGAGAAGTTCAGGATGTGACACTTAAACCATGAAGAGTTTATGGGAAAATTTCCTGGGAAATTATGTGCTCTCTTCATTCCTACAAGAGTACTCGAGACCCCTTCTCCTGCCAAGGACAGCCATGTCTACCCTTGTGTGAGACAAACACACCCCCTCAGGTTGCTGGTGAGACAGATTTATTGGGATAGCTGTGGCTTCAGTCACTCCCCCAGCCCAAGTTTAAGGTTAGTAACAAACAATGAGCTGGTGCTCCCATTATGGGACCACTTCGTTATGGCATTTGCCAGACCTCATCTTAACAGCTCACACGTTACCTGTAATAACTGCACCTTGCATGCCCCTACAAAATATAAATGCTTGTCTGAGGTTAAAAAGGGCATTTGTATAAAGACTTTTATGCATCCCTTGAAAGAAAAATGGTGCACGGTGTACTCGTTAGCTTTATTTGTCATATTGAGCAAACATTTGACAGTCCAGGCAAATTCCTCCTGTTAGCTCGGAACACAGTTACTCCTGCAGCATTTTATAAACCTCTCTTGGCAGTGGTACAAAACACAGAGAAGTTATTGAGGCACATTCCCTGCAGCTGTTGTAATTTCTACAAACTGATTTCTTATTTCACCAGGGGAATAAAAATAATGATATTCGTAATAATAACAATGATGATGATGATGACATAGTTATTACATTTTCATCAGAGGATCTCTGAGCACTTTATAAACTATAGCTAAGCTTCAAAATAAATAATCCTGCAGGACATAGAAGTACTATATTGTATTTTGCATGGTCCCATTAGGCTACAGCAAAGATAGAACAAATCCTAACTTGTGGACTACCTTAACTTTAAACTTTCTTTTAACCACGTTTTTAAAAAATGAAGTATTCTTCCCCCCAAAGCTCTTGAGAATTCAATTTCCATCTTGAAATATTCTGAAAAAGTCTAAAGATGAGTCTGAAAACATGAGAATATGTGGGAAACCCCCTCAACCCTTCTTATGTTGTTGTCAACATACTTGAAAGTGTAAAAAATGACAATTTTCTTATTTTTGAAGCACTGCTACTGTGCTAAATAAAATAACAAAATGCTCAAACCTACATGTGGGTAAATCTTTTGATCCTGAAAACACTTTTATTTAGAACTATTGAAAAGTTTATGTTTTTTAAAAATCTGAAGATGATTTCTGCTTAACCCCTTCATTTTGGACAAAGTTATCTGTTAAAGCAAATCATTTCCCAGTTAACTCCTCTCACCCCCAAATCCCTGAGGGTTTTACTATGTCTATTTGTACTATATCTATTTAAACTATTAGACAGGGCAAAGTTCCTCATCTTGTCATGTGTTTGTGTGGTTTGCTCCTTCTTTGCTGTTCTTCTGAGCACTGCTGTCCCAGCAATGCACACACACAATTTGTACCAGAGTAAGCAAAGGGATGCTGTTCGAATTGAGTGCTCAAGAATGCAGCTCACAGTACACACAAAACTACTTGTAGTATCCAGATTATTTGTTTTCTCTGTTGGATTCTTTGGGTATTCCATACATTAACAGAGAAATTAAAAACCCTCAAACCCTTTGAAACAGGAAAAAACTTCTGCTAAAAGGAGACCTCCTCCCTCCCATTCAGTCTAATAGAAAGTAGCAATTGCTCAAAAGCCATAGACAGTAAGTCAGCCTGGCCAAATGAAACTAATAATTACATATTTCCCTTTAAATTACATGCCCAAGGTCACACTGCAAATCAATGGCAGATTCAATAATTTGACCCAAGAGTCCTGAAACCCAATATCCTGCTCTCACCACTAGAAAACCACTGCACAACTGGCTTCCAATCTGGGAATGATACATGACACAAGGAGAAAAACTATAGATGTTTCAGGGTTTTTCCCTGTGTAGTGATCATTTATATAGAATTTCTATTTACCTTGGTCTAGGATAATAAATGCATAGACACATTTTCTGTGAAAATACCTTGAAATGTTTTCAGAAGCTGCAGGGTTGTTCAACTGAAAATGACTTCTGGGGCTGGTATGACGTCTCCTAACATGGTGTGTGCCTCCTTTCCTTGCTTGAAGAGTAATTCATATGGCCAAGCAGACACATATCCAAGTATTAATAGAAACTGCAAATTTATGACTTTTTTATATTTAGAAAATTTCTTAAACATTTTTCTGATCTGCTGACAATATCTTGACTTTGATGTAAATCTACATCATATTAGATGTAGGTTTATCTCTCTTTTTTCAAAGATTCAAAACATTTTTATATTTCAAAATTAGTTTTTTCCTGTTCTTTTCTTTCCTTAAAATTAATTGCAATAGAATAAATAAGATTATGGGGCTCTTATTTGATTTCCACTCTTTTCTCTATTCTGTATATTTCAAAGTAGAAATTTGTCAAAGGAAAAATGTTTTTTATAAACTCGTAAAATTTAGGGGGACTGTAATATTTTAAAATTTAATATGAAAAACCTCTGGATTTCCCAGTAGAATTTTAAAAGGAAGATGAAAATTTCTGACTTAAAAAGTCCTTTAGTGTGTAGAATAGAAAAATACTATGTCTGTTCCCTTGGACCACCTGAAGCAGCAAGAGGGAGAAGGAGCCCCAGCACTAGGGGTTTGAGACCTGTCCCTGCAGTGGTTCTGGGTGTGCAGAACTCTGTGGAGGTGCATCCTGATGAGATGATTCCTCCCATGGAGTCAGGGCACTGTCACCTCCTCGCACACCGCAAGGCTGGTTGGAGACATGGTGCTGAACCTGCTGCATGTTCTGCAATCTCCAAATCCAGATCATGGACTTATCCTTAGGTCCCTCCTCCAGGTGTGTGCTGCAAGGTCGTCATCAATCTTCCTGCCATCTCTGCTCCTGGGAAAGCCTCCCACAGCAGGTGTTGCCAGAGCCCACCAGATAATTTTTCAGTCCTGACCTCAAGCAGCAGAAGCTTTTTCCCGCCCTTCAGAGAGTATATGTGCAGGGAACTGTAATTAGAATAGATTTTATTGTCAGGCAGGAAAAGGCCCCAATCAATTCTCGGAGTGCAGGATCCCCAGTGGCCTGGCCAGTAACAAGGTTACAAGGACACTTTGAAGAGACCAGTTAGAAACTGGTATCCTGGTGCTGCGTTGGATGGTGCACATCTGTGGGGTCCCTTTTCCAGTCCTAATCCCTACAATGGCCAAGCTCTACAGGTGGCTCACCTGCAGATGAGGAAGAGCTTTTTGTCACTTTGGTGCTTTTCCTCACATCACTGGTCCAGGACAGTCCTAGACCTAATGCCCGTGAGATACAAGTGAGTTGGGTCAGAGCTGTAACAGTCTCACAATCAAAAGGAAAATCCTCCTTCTCTGTTTTTTGGGATGCTCTGACTTCATGACCTTAAGAGAAACACAGCAAAAGGAGTCATGAGGCCTCCTGGGATGCTCCGGTGCAGTAAATCACCAGGGACAGATGGAGAAAGCCTGAAGGGAGTAGGTGGTGGGGTACCAGTGACAGTGACAAATTGGCATCATGTATATGGGAACCCAAGCTCTGCCGAAGCTCAGTTTGCTGCAGTGGCAGTGAAACTGGCCAATGTGGGTAATGATAATCAGGGAATGTGAGGTCATCCTGTGCCTTTAGGAGAGGGAGAGTGCTCTCCTGGGCTCTCCAGAAGAATCCAGACACAGAATCTAGGGCAGGTACAGGACAGAAGAAGAGACACAGCTGCCTCATGCAGATTGTATTGAGCAGACACTGTCTGCCAGTGTTAGGACTTACATATATTCCACAGAAACTTCCCACTGCTTGTTGGAGCCAACATTACCGATTTCTTCACAGCAAGTTCACTCACACTGAGCAGGGGTGGGTGGTCTCTCTGGGCTGCTGGGCCATGGGTCAGCATTAAGCTATCAGAGGAAGAGACCTCTGGGCCTTTAATTGTTAAAGATGGTCTTCCCTGCTTGCCCGTGACAGATATATTGGAGACTGTGAAGCATCACATGATCAACCTTGTGAACACAACACATTTTTCTGCTTTCTATGAGCAGATGCAAGTCCTGAAAGAGAGCTCTGGGTGCTTCTGCTGTGTTGCATCACTGGCTACATTAGTAGTAGCATTAACCATTATTTGTTCCTCTTACTGCCTTCCCACTCTCCCAGTTAGAACAGCCATTACTGAGCACTACCTGGTGTTTTTTGCAGAGCATTAAAGGTTTATGGTAGGGCCATTTGAGACTTCAGATGACAGATAGTAGTGCAGAGCTGCCAGGCTCTGGGCATGGCTCTCTGCCATTCCTTATTTTTCTTGGTTTTCATAGTAGCAGGAGAGTCTGAGAAACAGAGTAGAATTTTGGTCCCTTGTCTAAGTTTTGTGTATGGAGATTTGCTATCATAAACAACATGGTAAGACTGCTCTTTCTCAGTCTGGCTGTAGGATTTAAAATAGACTCTTATTGTTATCCCAGTCTTAGAAAACTAGTAAGGCCAAACCTTGCCCTTGGATATATGCATAAATTTTCTACTGATGGCAGAATGGCCAAAGAGATCTTAAAGAAAGCCCTTAGAAAAAAGTTGGAAATTAAGACCCATCCAAAACATTCAGAACCAGGAGCTTGTTCCCCTCATAATCTGCATTTCAGAAAATAGAACTGCCGTCAGTCAATGAAATTACACCAGTGCAGAAATCCTGTCTTGGAGGGAAAGATCTGATTCCTGGGTTGAACATAGCTTCACAGTGTGGCAACACTTTGATCTACTCTGTCTGAAGAACCCACATTGACACTTAGATCAGCATTTAATCTTTGCCACAGCAGCATCTGGAGCTGAAATCCTCTTCAGTCTCATTTTTTTGTTTGAAACAAAGTATGTGTGTCCCATAAAGTACAGTGGAAAACTCTGATACGTAAAGAGGCCTACGGCCCCTGTATGTGTAATGCTACACGTTAGGAGACTAAACACAGTGGGCAGCCCTCCTCCCAGCATAGTGTGTCCAACTTGTGTCAGGTGTGCAGAACAGCTCACCTAGAAATGCACTGCTTAAACTTCATCAGATACATAACACCAAGCAAAACTAGCTGAAGGCTCATAAGCTGGGGTCTTGTGTGATATCAGTAGGAAACATCACCTGATAAAAGGCTGCTTTGCAACCTAATCCTGCATTTCTCTTTATCCTGTGTCCGGGCAATGCTTGGAGAACATGAATCTGTTAGCAGGCAATTTACTAGGGCCTCGACAAGTCCATCTGCAGGCTTCTCTTTCTCAGTGTGAATTATTGTAACATTAATAGTGCCACCTGCTCCTCCTTGGGAAAATGCCAGTGTAGAGTAAGCAGCCAGCAAAGCTGTCTGTGATCCATCAATCTTCCTTGTAGCGATGGTGTTGCAAAAGATGTGAAAATTGGAAGATAAATGCCTAAAAGTAGGATGGAAACCCCTCAGCCCCAGTTAGGGTATGTCTTTCCTTAATTGCTTGCAATTGCACCACATTTTCCGTCACAAGAGATGAAAAGCCTGTCCACACTCCTGGGACACTTCACTACTATAATGAATTTGGAAAGCAATGACCAGACAGTCAGTGAAATCTGGAAATTACTCCAGAGGTAAGAATGAAATTTAATCAAAGATGGTGAGGATAGATGTGGACTGCTAATAACATGGTGTGTTTTATATCTGCGATTCACACCTGCTCATCTCACCTCAGCATCACCCTTTGGCTGACTTTTATACAAAACAATTGAAAATCCAGAGGTATCTTCCTTCAGATTACATAATTTCTCAGATCTGGAAGTAGATACACTATTTTTACAACTGAGTAGTAATTTTACTGAAAAAGTTTGATGAAGATGTTGATCCGAATAACAGGGGAGAGATTTTGAAGCTGGTACCTTGAAATATTTCATGTTGCCATTTTCAGAGATCTTGAACTTCCAGGAACTGCTCAGGCTCAATACTTGCAGCATGGTCTGGCATTAGCTTATCTTGCACATTTTTTAGTTTTCACTTTGATGCAAAATCTTGTTTATAAAAGAAGCATACAAAAGATTGCTTTGGTCAGACTTTGTGTTCCAGCAGGGTGGTGTGCTAGAACTATAGTGAAAGGTGGTTGGTGCTGTTTACTTAATGAAATAAGCCAAACTACAACCACGGATTTAGATAAATTACAGCTCTTAGCTTTAAGATTTATTGGTTTTGGGAAGAAAAGCAGAGTTTTTCCCAGGCTTATTTTTGCTACTGACTGCATTCTTACAAAAATAGGAATCTGGAGGACAAGCCTCTTTCTCTTGTTCTTTGGGATGTACATGAGCTACGCTGAACACAATCTTCTCCTGACGAGGTGAATCCCAGTTACAAAGGGTTCCATTTCTCTCCTGGAGTGAAATCTGCCCTACTACAGCTCTGGATTAAGTCTCCCAGGTCTGGACATGTCCTTACTCCTCTGGCTCCAAGAAACACTTCAATGTGTACCGAAAGGCTGAAGCTCCGTGGCAGAAGTGGTGCCAAGGACACAGAGCCTGGTTAGCTGGTGCAGAACCTCACCATGTGCAGCACATGGGCTCATTTCCCTTCCACACTGAAACCAGGACTTTAATTGTAGCATTTTTTAGCTTTTTCTCATTCACAAACAGCAACCCCTGTGTAAATCTAGCTACACAAGCAGGATATGCCATGAGATCCCAAGAGCCACCAGACAGTATGCATGGTGCCAAGGAAAGGGTAGAGGGCTGAGGAGCTCTTGAAGAGAACACCCTTTAACTGTTTTTAGCCTAGAGTAGTATTTGTTGTTGAAAACTTACCATAACTCTTGTAACAGAGCAATAGTAATGCAGCCTACCTGGAGAAGAGATGCTTCATCAAAAAACCTGGAAATAAAACCCAAGAAACCTTAAGGACTCTGTCCCTTATCTGCATCTCTTTCATCTCACACTCCTGTCAATGACACCTTCTCCTCTTTCACCACTGAACCTAATGAGCTCCATGAATAGTTCAGTTGGCACAAATCAGCAGTAGGGAGCTGCTAGTCTCCCCTGGCTGAACAGCTGCCCTGGACAGTTACTCCCTGTTAGGACTGATTAAATCTTTCTTCAAGAAATAGGTGGTGGATTCTTTTCGCTTGCTCCTTTTGTTTCTTCAATAGGGTTGGGCAGTTTGTTTTTAGAACAAATCAGCCCTTCTTATTTAATTGGAAGTCTTGTGCTTTGCAGAATTCCTCTTTTTGTTCCATGTTTTTGCTGTTCTGAAATCAACATATCAGGTGGAGGGGGGTGGGGAGGGTTATTGTTTTTTGCTTGTTTGTTGGTTATTTTCAGGAGGAGTTGAGTGTCCTTTCTGGAAAGGTAAGAAAAGCCTGGATTAAGTGGATGATGTGAAGCAGAGGGGCTGCCCTTTATGGTTGGATTCTGCTTCTTCTGTGCTAATTGGTACAGAATGGCAATAAATGCAGATGCTGCAGTACAAGAAAAAGAGCTGAATGACCTCAAACCCAGACAGTATCATGCTAATTCTTTCACATAAATCAGAGCATAAGGAGTTTTGGCATGCTCTGTTTCGTCAATAGGAATAATTTGTTACAGTATAGGAAAGAAAATGAGGGCAGATTGGAGCTCTGGTTCAGACAGGAGAGAAACCATCGATTTAATACAATTGTGTCTGATCGTGCATGAGCTGAGTTGGAGCTGCTGTTCATAACTCTGTGGTCATTAAAACAAAATGTGTCCTTCAAAATGCAGGCTATGCAATACTTCTCTAAGTGACTGTGCCTCATGCAAAATTAAAACCTTCTCTCAAGTGTAGGCTGTAGACTTTGGATCAGCAGGGGCTCCTCAAAGAGATCCAGCATCTCATGCCTCTGGTCCCAAAGAGAATAGTGAGTAAATTGTTTTCTTGAACACTCTGATTCTTCTCCAATGAAACATCCACAAAGAGTGAGCAAAACTTGTAATGCAAAACAGCCACCCAAAAGATAGAACCTCACTGGATGTTACAAGCAGAGATCAGCAATGGATTCAGGCACATTTGTAAAAGAGCACACAAACCCTGCTGCTTGGGTGCAATAGGAATCAGACCACTGAAGGAAAGGTCTCTGTGTACAGCCCCTGGATTTCTGGCAAAGTCCTCAGTCAAAAGCCCATCTCTTCTCTTGAGACAGTACCTGGACAAACTTTGAGCCAGAAAAACCTTCTTTGTCAGCCTTTTCTTTTGTGCATCTCATTCATCTAGACCTTCCTTCCAGAAAAGCAAAACAATATTCACAGCCGTCTGATTTAGAGCAGCCAAGGAGCCATCCAATTTCTGTCCCCCTTGTTGGAATAAGAGGAAACATATAAACCGGGTATTAGTGAAGTTCAATCAACATACCCCAAAAGTGTCACTTCTCTTTTTTCTGTTCCTTGCTTGTAACTTGGTGTTTTTGCAGAATAGGGGAAGTGGGTGGTGGAAGCAGAAGCATTGAGCCAAGGGAGAGTTCCATGGTCAAAAATTCAGGATTTTCTTCTCATGAAAGGAATAAATATTTGCACACATCAGCATTTCAACCTCAAATGATTTAATTTTGGAATGCAAAGCTGTGGAGGGAGCACTTCATTCTGGCTTTGTTGATGTGCTCCGGTTTGTGTAGCTCTTCCCCCATCTGTGGATTGTTATGTTGGTAGCTTTCATCCTCACCAGCTGATCTTTTTCCCAGCATCACATTGATTTATTTGTCTTCGTCGGGCTTCTGATAACATTTCACCAATAAATTAGTTTTAAATTAAACTTTCTGTTGTGTCTTTTATGTTGGGCCCGGTGCATGTGCTGGAAAGGAAATTTCATTTCAGAGATACTTTATTCCTCTTTTTATCACCCTCTTCAGCTACAGATGCACCAGCTGTTACATTTATTTTATTTTGGATGAAAGTTGCAAAAGCACTGCATAAATTATGATAAAAAATTTGTTGTTAGTGAAGATGACCCATTGTAAGAAACATTTTAGACAGCCACAAACCAGGAGTAGTTGTACATACAACTGAGAGAACCTGTGCCTATTTTATGTGGTACCTGATAAAAGAATGGACACTCACTGTGATTGTCTCTCCAAGCTTTCCCCTCCCCTTGCTGCCAGGCCAATGTAAGCACTAGAAAGCAGCACTGAAAGAGTCTGGCTCAGAGCCTGAGCTCATGTCTTTATCCACTTATTTGAGTACATCACTGTTGCCATGAGCGAGGAGTGCTCAGGGTTTCAGACAGGGCTGGAGCTACTGGCTCTTCCACGTCCTGGTTGTCTCCCAGGATGGTCAGAGGTCCCAAGAGGGCTGTTCTCCTTTACCTTCCAGCTGGGCTTCCCAGCAGCCTGCCCTCCCCAGCATATCCTTCCCACAGTTCAGGCTCTGCTTTTCCTCCACTTTCATGACTGAGAAACCTTCCATGGCTAAGTTGAGAAAAGTTTTTCACTTGTTGGAGAGAGCTTGTAGCAACTGAGGCAGCAATGCAGAATCCAAGAAAAAGTGTTTTCTGTTACATAAATCTAACAAAACACCTGAGCAAAGCGAAGCTCTGCAGCAGTTTGTTACATCCTGACCTCTCCTGCAGCATGGCTGAGCTGCAAGCATGGGCAGAGGGGAAAAAAGCAAGGCAAGGGACCAAATTCTGTTTGTACTGTGCCACACAAGGCTGTGTTTGCTTCTCTTCACCATCTTGCTGGACATCTCAGTGCTTTTAAGCAAGGCAGGAAATTGCTTCTCTCTGCAGCTGGTGGTAGCAAGACCTGCAGTACTGCAGCAGGCTGCTGGGTGCCCTGGGCATACTCCCAAGGGATGGCCATGGCACTCACCCAGGCTGGGCAGCCACCTTGTCAGTGGGAGGCTTGACCTGCAGGATGCACTCAGGTCTTTGCATTTTAGTTGCACTCTGAGGTGATGAGAGGAGGTGAAAAATGCATGTTTGGCTTAACTGAATTCCAAAATGGAGTATTTTGTGATATAAAATATAAAAACACTGAGCACCATTTCTGCTGTAGTTTATTTTTGTAGCAGATGCCTTTCATTCTCCCCCTGCCCCATCTTTTCAGCACATTTTAAGTAGTAGTGATGTATAGTCTTCTTGATGAAGCACTTATCTGGGGTCCATTACTGTAATGACAGAGACCTCCATACTCTTTTGAGGTTTTATTATCAGAATGACTCCCTTGCTTCAAGCTGATTTTCATAAATTATCATTTTCTCATAAGCTTAAAGGACAAAAATGGTCTTTTGGAGACCTGTGACCTACTTTATTGCGTGATTCCTCAATACTGGTCCAGCTGCCAGACCCAAAGACAGAGTCGCATCAGCCCATGGTTTATTTCCAGGAGATTATTTTATATTATTACATTATTTTATAATCTCCTGGGTTCGAGTGGTCTTGCATGCAAGCCTTTATAGTGCCTTGCTCAGTACTGTAACCTTGAATTCTGTGCAGACTGGAATTGCTGCCAGACCCATACACACAGGAACTGACTGCCTAGTTCACAACGCCAAAACTTGGATGCAGCTTCATGTTCTCACAGGGGCAACCTGAGGAACACCTGCCTTGGCCACCCATCCTCCAAATAAAATGGGAAGTTCAGCTGGGAGTGTGGGGTCGAGGAGGTGCTGGGAGGAAGCCCTGGGGGGACTCACCCCTACTGTTGGCTCAGTGCTCTCGATCAGCCCTCTCCACCTCTGCCTCAGAGCAGAAAGAGCATTCATGTCTTATTCTCTGAAACTCTTTATTATTTTTGCATAAGAAATCCAGAGGAACTCCTAACAGAAGAATGGAGAAAAAACAAACCTCTTTGTTTTAGTCCCCAGGATAAACATTTGCAGAACAATGTTAAACCGAAGAAAATTAGGGCTCCTGAGGTTCCCAACACAAGCCTTTATCTCTGCACCCATGTGCAGGACACTCTAAACAACTCTCCTGGCAGTGCCATTTCCCAGTGCAGATTTTCCACTTGTGCCCCGACTACTTCTCATCTGCACATGCCACCTCTCTACCACTCGGGACTTCTTGATCCCTGTCCTTTGTCTGAGCCAACCCTTTCTTGAGTCAACCCTTGCTGTGTCAACGGTCTGCATCCCATAGGCCAGGATCACCTCCCTGCAGACAGCCCCACGTCATGGTGCCTACGTCCCTCCTGCCACAGGGCAAGAGCTTCCTCCCACACTTTCTACTGGGCAGTGTTTTCCTAACATATAACGCAGAGAAATCAGTTTTCACCCCTCCACAAGCTTCAGCAGCTCTGGGATTCTTCTCTCTATCACAGGAGATTTGCAGCTCTTCATTTCCCTCCTGATTCTCTCTCCTGGCTGGAGTTTCCACGCTGTGCAGGCTGCTTTGCTCCCTGGTGAGGCTCACTGTCGGGTGCTTGTGCTTTGGGATTGGCAGGGATCCTGCCCGTTCCAGTGACCGCTTTCTTTCCCAGGCATTGGGTCATTCCTGTATTAGTTCTTTGTTAAATCTTTGGATGTAGTTCATGTCTGAGTGACCATTTGGTTTGATGTTTTTGGATATTAGTTATTTTAAGATTTAGCAACATACCTTTTTTTTTTTTTTTTTTTTTGGCAAATGGTATCATCCCACTGATCAAATAAGGGAGAATCAGAGATATTTATGAATTTGGGATAAACACCAAAAGATTGCTTTCTTTGAGGAAAAAAAATAAGTCTGTTTAAATGTTAAACAATATTTGGTTTCATCTTCTTCTAAACAGAAGCATTCTTTTCTTCTGAACTACATTTTCATCTATAAATTGGCAACAGTCATAGAAGTATTTTTAACAGCTTTCATAAAACTACCCAAATGAGCCATTTTTGGTTTAGTCAGAGTCTTTGTGATGTTCTAAAATTTTTGTTAAGATTTCTTACCAGAATTCAAGCAAGTCCTTGGTCCTTGGATTTGCAAATCGCTGTGGTGTGAAGAGGTGTTCCTGCACTTGCAACAGTAGCTCTCTTAGCCTTAGCATTGGTTCCATGACCTCTTCCTTAGCATGTGACAGGGGGACATGGCTGCACCAGCCTGGAAGGGTCCTGCTTCCAAGGACACTTCTGTCCTCCACTGAAGATATTGTCAGCCACAGTGGGTATGAAAGGAACAAATTTAATTTCTTCTCCAGGGATAATATGGTGGGATTTTTCTTGTTGGTTTGTTACTTTTCTTTCTTTCTGCTGACAACCCTTATACGCTTCTATTTTTTAAAATATATTTTGTTTTTTACTCCTGCTTTCTTTATCTAACTCTGTGCCACGATTTTACAGTCAACATAAACAACCAGAGCTACACCAAACAGAAAATGAGGATGCATGAATCAAATGTGGTACTGGTTTATTTAATTTTGCTTTTCACTTTGGGAACCATTACAAAAATTCCAAAGGAAGCCTATCCTCCTGTGTAAGAAACCTGGGTCTTCTGCAATAGTTAAATTCTTGTTTACTGTTTGGGGACACCTTTGAAATTGTGTTTCTTAAGCGTCTTAGGGATTTCTAGGCCACAGGTTGAAACCAGGTGTTTAGTGTTCTGCATCAGTGATGGAACTGAGGGTGGTATTTGAGTTACAGGGGCACAGGGTCCTGCTACTTCAATATTCTCCAGACCTCTATTGGCTCAGGTTCTTCAACAATGCCTCTTAAATATACACCGGACCAGCAGTGCTGAGGGGAGCCTTTTGTGCATCAAATCAGAATGTAAAAAATTAAAAGAACTCTCCAAGTAATGTTTTCTTGATACATTTACCCATGGCCGTGTCATTGGGATTAATGAACCTAAATCCTTACAGCCAATGGGATTAGCATCTGTAGATTCCCTCTAGAGGAAACCAGATGCTTGGATGAGCTTTCAGTGAAGTCACTGTATTCCCTGTCTGTAATTAGTTAAAAATTTTTTTAATTGCAAACTAATTTAGCTATTGCCTGTATGCAGTTTCAGGGAATTTTGACTAAATGGACCATTTTTGTGGTCTGCATTATTTCACTGTTGAGATGTTTCAAACAAAGGAACAATTTGAACAGATTTCTTAAAGGACCATGTTTCTAATTGCTTGCAAGTCACACACTAACAAATTACCAGACCACTCATCTTGTACCCAGAGGGATAAGTGCTGCCAATTTGTGGAGGAGATTGTGTTTTTCAAACATAACAAAGAAGGTGAATTCCTGTTTTCATTGCAAAACGGAACTGTGCTTTAACTGTGAAATCCAAAATCGTGTCTATATTAGAACAACTCTAATTTAACTATAAAATTCAATTATCTGCTGATGATACTGTCCCATTTGAGTCCCTTGCAGTGATTTCCATCATTTCCCTAATACTATCTTTGACCATCACCTGGAGGCATCTGTTCTGATGACTGCTGCCATTTCTCCTCTTCATTAGTTTCCTGACGCCCTTATTTTTTGGCACTGATTTACAGCATTCAAGACAGGAAAGCAGCCTGAGTACCTTAACTCAGTGTCACTTGCAGACTGGTGCAGTGATAGGACAAAACACATCAGAGCCTCACAGGAAATAGCTGGGCCCCCACAAAATGTTGCTTGTTCGCCAGATGTGCAAGCCCGAGCAGTTAAGAAAACAAAATGTGGCACTAAAATAAATGAGCAGCAAAATTCCACCTCTGAAATTCTAAAATTAAAAAAAAAAAAAGATATTAGGTTATAATTTTTAAAGAGATCTATAAAAGCTTATTGAAAAAGAGAGTGGAACACAGTTTCAGTTGATTGATTTAATTTAGCCTAGGTTTTCTGAACACTATTTTTCTGAAACAGGGAAAATAATTGATGGAGATAAATTATGGCCGGCTGTGTGTATTAATTAAAGATTCTTGAAGGCGAATGATTCTGACAGGTCTTCTCTTTACTCTGCTTCCTCTTTTGCCATACCTGGAAGTTGGCATTCATTTCTAGATCCTCCTGTGTGCAATTAATTGGGCAGGAAAGGTGCTGTCCTGTAAAGTATGAAAGGTGCAATCCTGTAAGGTGTGGCTGGGGAACACCTTTCCAAGTGGTGGGATCTGAGTGACACAGCATTGGGAGGGATGCGATCTCAGGGATTCTCTGTTCCTCTCAGAGGATCAGAGAGGTGATGCGAATGCGAGAGGCTGCAACAGGGCGAGGATCTGCCCTGGACCTGATGGGACTCGAGTGCTTTTCTTGAGTCCCTCTATGGTCCTGCTGGAACAGATGGGTGCCCTGGCTGAGCATCTGGTGAATCTTGGCCAGGATGCAGCCAAATCTGTCTTAATGCATTTGGGAAAAGTGGAGGCATATGTGTACATGGTTTGTGCCCTCATACAGATTTGGCACACTCAGAGGCTGTGTACCTGGGATCATAAAAATGGAAACACACTCAGTGCTTATACAGTCATCATCATTGATTTTATTTCTGCCTAGGTCTGCTTGTGCTAATCTAAAAAATCCAGTGAACATGAACTTATTTCATTATATCTGTCTTACCTCCACAGCAGCAGAAGAAATTTGATAGGGATGAACATTTGGCAGCCAGGACCAGGGCTGTTTAGGCTGATCATTAGTATTGATAAAATCATTGCTATTAAAGTACTAACAGAGTCACTGCATTATAATACCAGGAATTACACACCTGCACCCTCAGCCACTAAGCCCCAAAGTTGCAGGAACCTCAGGCGGAAGGGTCTCCAATGAGAGAAATCCCTTGGGGCTCAGGCTAGTGCATTTTCTCCCTTTCTAGAAGGCATTTCCCTTACCTGCACCTAAACCTTTCCAGTGAAGGAGGTTGGACAATCTTCTGCTCTGCTGCACCCATGGACGGAAAGCTTTCCCCAAGCTCCAGTCCTAGTAACCTTTGCTGAGTGTTCAGTTGATCTCTTCTTCAAAAAGAAGAATTGCTTACTGTCATCTTTATTGGAGATTTTTGTGCATTTAGGAATTAGTCTTGCCTCACCTTCATCTTCTCTAAACTAAACAATCTTCTATAGACTCAACAAGGGGAATTCTTTCTATCTCACTGGCTGCATTTTCCAAATCTCTGATCATATTTGTTGATCTCCTCTGGATTGTCTCCAGTATATCTGTATCTTTATTAAAGTACAATGTCCCAAACTTGACAAAACCTTTCAAGTGAAACCTCCACACCAAAGTGCAGAATAATTGCTTTCTTTTTCTTATGTTTGGTGCTTCATATATACAGCTCAGGTACTTATATTTTTTTTATCTGAACACTGCACTGCCAGCTCAAATCCAGCCTGTCATTTGCTACATCCCCTTGGCTGTGGACCATCTTTCCAGACAATTTCTGTGCTTTGATCCTCTGATTCTCTTGTAGCCACTCCAAGTTTAATGGTAACCACAGATTTCATCCTCTGCATCATTAGTGAAAAGAATGGAAACAGGCCCTGAAAAGATCCCAGAGGAATCCCACTTGAACAACTTCCTATTTGACAGAACAATTGATAAGTGTTGTTTTGGAGTAAAGTTCACCCAGTTGTGCACCCGTCTTGTTGTGATTACATTTTAGCTCATACCTAATGCGACCATATCAGGAGATAAGATAAATCACATCCACTTGCTCTTCTTTATTCACTAAGCCAGCTACTCTGTTAGAAACGGGGGAAATAGACAGGTTTGACATGATTTGTTCTTGACAAACTCAGGTGAACTGCTTTTTATCACCATACCATAATTCTAGGTATTTAAAAAACTGATTGTTTAGTAACTCATTCCAGATTTTTGGGAAACCAGGATGAGTGATTTATATCTTCCTGGGGTCTCATTATTCCTTTTTTAAGTTCATCACTATAGTCACCCTTCTCCTGTGCTCCAGAGCTCGACCTGTTCTATAAGAATACTTTACAAGAATTGCTTTAAAATAATTGTTAGCTACTCACAGATTCCTTCATCTTATTTCTTGAATAAGTTCAGGTGAACTCTATGAGGCCCTGCTGACTTGTGTGCAGTTTGCTCATCCAAGTATTCTTAAACTCGGTCTTTTCCTGTTTTGAGCTGCAGTTCTGACTCATTTTAAAAATAGTTTGGTTAATTAGTTGGTCACAAACAGCTTTTTT
>VZTJ01005214.1:123804-160734 GCA_013397795.1 Orthonyx spaldingii
TCTTTTTTTTTTTTTTTTTTTTTTAAATAAGGGCTGGATAAAGAGACATGCCAGGCTTCTCTGCAAAATTTGTTATTTGCTCTCTTTTCCTGCTTAGCAATGGACCAAGACTTTCCTTTTTCTTCCTCTAATTAAAATGTATTTATAGAACCTTTCCCAGTTCCCGTTGATGTCTTTCCTAAGTTGAAATGCCTTCTGTGCTGTAGCAGCTTTGCTTCTGTACCCCGTTGTTTGTCTTACTCCCTTGTACTTATCCTTAGCTAAGGATTTGTGTTGCACATTTCAAAGGCCTCAGAAAGCTGCAGCATCCACCTCCATTTGCCTGGTGTTCTTCTGCATAGGGGTAGCTTGCTCTAATGTTTCTAACACAGGAAACTTTTAAGATCATTTCACTCTTCTACTCCTGATTAAAACCTTGGTTATGTACTAGAGATTTAAAGTGACCCTATTGTTTTTTCAACACTGTTTTGGGTAATTAAAATCTCCTGTTGCCACCATATCTCTTTGTTTGAATATCTTGTACAAATGCTTGTTAAAGCTTCTTCTGCTTCCTATGAGTGATTGGATGGCCTGTAGCAGATCTCTGTCCTGAGCCACCCTGGGGTCAGCTGTGTCACAGCATCTCAACAAAGACTTACAGTTCTTTCTGTTCCCCTGGCTCCTTGTGTTTGCCTGCAGTGGTTGACACATCACTCCTCTATTTGCATTTTTGTCTATTTTATAACTAATGTTTCCAGTTCTCAGGCTGCAGCTAAGAACAACACATTTCTCAGTGAGCTGCAGGCTTCTTCAGCTGTACTGCTCTGGGTCTGTTGAGGAGGCCATTGTCAGATTATTTCATAGTTTGGGATAACTTAACCCAGATTTGGTACCACAGGCAGCCATAGGAATTCCTCCACACCTCTGTGGGGATATTTTGATTCAACATGAAGTTCACCCTGAAGGGGTTGATGGCAACTTGGACAAATGCCTTCTGAAATTGTAACAAACAGCCTCCTAGGGAGGGATGTAACATGTCTGTTGATAAACGAAAGAGCACCCCACTGCAGCACATAGTAGTCTCACTTTAAACAAAAACATACAGAGACACTGTGGTACTGGAAGATCTGACACCCTTCATGATATGTCCTGATGCTCTGCTGGAACATTAACTCTTTTTGATCTCGGGGAGAAACCATGGCCACCTCCCCTCCACCAGCCCCTTTCTGGAAGGTCATCTCCCAAGTCATCACCAAGTCCATGGAGAAACAAATTCTTCCTCAGCATGACACCAGCATGACTTCAGAGGTACGGTTCTTCTCCTCAAGCTGCAGACATGCCTGGGCAAGAAGGTTTTTTAGGGTTTGCCCTTGTTCTTACTTAACTGGTGGCCCTAATGACATATTTAGTGTAGGATCAGGCTAGGGGAAATAGAGTTAAGGACATTCAGAAGCCCTTCAA
Source organism: Orthonyx spaldingii (assembly GCA_013397795.1). Taxonomy (NCBI): domain Eukaryota; kingdom Metazoa; phylum Chordata; class Aves; order Passeriformes; family Orthonychidae; genus Orthonyx; species Orthonyx spaldingii. Next base: position 125,245 of record VZTJ01005214.1, read on the forward strand.
GGTCTGGAGCCGAGGCTGCAGTTTTCATTTGGCCTGGTGCGTTGTTTGTGACCCATCCCATTGTTCTGAGCTTAATGCTTATTCATTTCCTCTTTGCTTGTGTTTTCATATATAATTATTTTTAATTCTGCTTTTTTTTTTTATTTTAGAGAAACAATAAAAATAAACTCCCTTGGGTCATAGAATGTGGACCAACACAATCAGGTCAAGGGACTGCTTTTAGTTTCAGTACTGACTCTGATACAAACATAGATTTCAAGGTGACAGTTTTGCCTATAAACTTTTTGATTAACAGCTGTAGTCCTGATGTGACTTCTGGGAATGAAAATACTCTTATCAGGAATGCACAAGGGCCATTATTTTAGAGGGAAGAAGGTTACTTTTGAGAGGACAGCTAAGATATTCAGGGGTTCTCCCTTACCGCAGAACTAACATTGAACATCCTACAAAAACCTATAAATATTTAATTTTCCTTTGCATCATTAAACTACACTGTCTCATTGCAACTGAAGCTCACACATAAGCTGAGGATCTTCTGTCCTGTCACATCTCTGTAGTGCAAGAGATATTTATGCTGGGAAGGGACTGGAAGGGACGGAGGAGGAAAGGAGACTTGTTTTCACCATGAAGAGAGAAGAACAGTAACAATTTTCTCAGATTCCTCTCTCTCTCTCTAAAGGGGGAGCTTTAGGGAAGGGTTAGAGTGGAACAGACAAGGTGACTCTGCAAACTGAAGCTGTGGTCTAGGTATATTATCTGTTCCCACTAAGAGGCTGAAATGCAGCCTTTTTGTAAAGCAGCTGCACAGACTGCTTCACAGTCAGGGTGAATATTAGGAGAAATAATAGATATTTAAACAATACCAGGGCACTTAGATTAAACATTAAAGACTGGAAGGGCATGCAAACTAGACTTTGGTTATTGCAATTGCACTAGAAGTGTTAAAAAATAGTGATGTGATCTCCCTTGGGCAAAAGCAAATCATATTTGAAAGCTGCTGTTTTGAATTACGATGGCACACTTATAGAAAACAGATAATGCAGATACCACAAAAATGTGATGGGTACCATCAGCAGTGAGTATCACACAGCAAATCATAAACTCAAGTGCCTTCAAAATGTAAAATATTCAATTCAGAGGATTTGTTTAGGGAAAGGATTAAAAGCATCCAAAAAAAATTGTGTTCTTTTAGCCCTTATACAGTGTGCCAAGAGCTCTTTAAAAGTTTAAAAAACTGCTTATGCTTTTGAAAATTAATAAAACGTATGCCCTACTGTACAGAATACAATAATAGTAACATAATGCCACAAACAGAGACAAAAGATGTTGTTGTAAGACTTTTAGTTATTTCTGTAGCTATATTAAAAGAAGTGGTGTTTGACCTAATTTTTGAATAATGGGTTACAGTTGCCTTGATCTTTTGGCTGCTATTCTTTTGGTCCCTATTCAAGGTAGGCAGGTAATGGCTTATCCCATTACTGATGTGTACAAGCAAACCTTTAAGACGAAACTGTAAACAGTTGGAGGAATCACATTGAAGAGGAGAAAAATAAGAGTGGACATGAGAAATGTATGAAGACAGTGGGTGGGATAGATAAGAGAGGGAGAAATTAATATTCACATTGTCTTTAAAATAAGAGGTTCTGTGAAACTCAGCAGCAGGAGCAAATGTAATAGTGATAAAGGGAAGCACTTTTTCACACCATATGGCAACTAGACAAGGCAACCCCTAGTTACAGGATGTTTTTGAGGTTAGGAGTTTATCAGGATTTATGTAGAGAACACGCCAAGTCATCACTGTGAATGCTAAATAGAGCCAGGAACCAGAGCAGCTTCCTGCAGGGATGAGGGAACATCATTTCTCTCTCAGAAGGAGTCCATCACCCACCTCCTGTTGTCAGCACCAGGATCCCTGCCCAGAGGGCCCCATGGTGGGATGGGCTTTGGAGGCTCCTCTCTCCCATTTGGCTGAGTTTCATGGGGTTGGTCCAGGCGTTGCTGAGTTCCCACTGCAGTGGCTGGTGCTGGAGTGAGCCCCTGGCAGAGTCAGGGGCTGCATAGGCTGTGGGGAGCATGGTTCCTTCAGCCTGCAAGACACCCTTTTCCCCAAAGCAAGCAAAAATACCTCATCTCTGCACAGGTAGAAGACTTAAACAGAAGTCGTTGTGCTGGGAAACTCTATGTTCCTCTGAAATGAGAAACCAAATGGGGTTCCACTCCTTTCCTAAAGGTCACGAATGCAGGTGATAATGCAGACACTTTCAGGTGCAGCCTTGACTTTCCATCCTGAAGTGGAGCTACCTGGGAGCCCTAAGGGAGCTGTGTGGGAGCAGGAGAGAATTCTTTGCTCCAGGGAAGATCCATGACAGACTTTACATTCTAGGAATCTGTGACCCATTTCCATGGCATTGCCCTGAAGTTTGCTATTGGGAAACAATTCTTCACTCTGAAATCCCTTATCTTGAGGGATAATGAAATATTTATGATTTTTCTCCCTATTTACTGCACATGCTGATAAGCAGCACTGGGACTAAGGAGCTGTCAGAGTCTATCCCTTTTTCCTTCATTGGGCTGATTAATTATAAAAAAAATAAATCATTAATTGCGATTTCAGTAACTGTTTAGAAGAATTCATGCAGTGTTGGAAAGGTCAATGTCCAAAGTAATTTGGGATTCAAATCCCAGCAGGTCTGATGGCTGCCCCATTTCTCCAGGGAAAAGCTATAAGTGGGACACCTGAGGGGAGGAGGTATTGGTCATTAATCCAGGAGTCAGCAGCTGGCCAAATCCAGTGATCCTGTAAAACAAAACATGTGCATAGTGTGTGGCTTCTCAGAACCTGGGTTTCTTGCCTGGTCTGGCAGTCTGAAGAATTGCTTGCTTTTGCAAGTTTAATTATAAAATGTATGCCAAGGTCAGGGAATAGGTCAGTGCTTTAGTTATCCAGCTGGGAGACCTAAGGGTGCCTCATAGGAATTAGCAGGACAGGAGGATTTGATGGAAAACTGATGGAAAAGTATTGCTTTTGAAGAAAGGTCACATGCAAAGCCCATGCAGGCAGTCATCTTCATTACCAATGTGCCTGCTCCATGTAGAAGCAGAGGCAGCAAAGGAAACAGCTCTGATTTTGACTAATGTTCAGTCAGAAGGACCCCATGATGGGACAACATGTGCTCCTGAGCATAGCATGTCTGCTTTAGGGGAATGTTTCTTTTTGTTTGATGAAAGACATGCTGTCACTATATATATATATATATATATATATATATGTATAGGTACCCTCATCCTCCTCTCCTGATTCTCCTCTCATTTCCTTGCAATTGCTGCTCTTTGCATGGGGAAATGTAAGAGGATAAAGAAGCTAAGCACATCAGTAAAAGAATGTGTCATTACCAAGAATAGATAATTTTGTACAAAAAAAGAAGAGAAGCTGCAAGGGTATTGTGATTAATGGTCCTGCAGATGTGCTCTTCTTGCTAAACTTCCATTCTAGTTAATCTCATCTCTGTCTTGCAGCACCACAGTGAACTTAGAGTAACTCGCTGACTGCAGGTTAACAAAACTGCCTGTGGCAGCAGCTTCTGGGCATGTGTTCTGCCACATTAGCAGGTAATTTGAGTGACTTGTCTATCTTAGGAGCTAAAATAATTTTAGCTGCCTATATCTGATGGGGAGTCTGAGACCTGTGACAGCTCTGCACATAGAAACCCAACTGTACAGAGGACAAACTGTTCTCCACCAGCCTTTGGGGACATCCTGCAGCTCAGAATTTTCTGTCTCCCAGTGCCAGGCATAACCCATCACTTCTGCAGGGAACAATGAGCAGGCAAATATTAAAACAAGTTATTTCCTGATCATGCAAATTGATGCAGCCTGTTTTTCTATGGGATTTCTGGGTGTCATCAGCATAATGACAACCAATGTAAGCATTTCCCATGTAACTTTTCCATGCACTACTGAAATACATCACAGACTCTCATCTCTTCTCCAGTGATCCTCTGACTTTAGGGAAACAAAAAGCTGCATGTGCCACTGCCTGTTTTGACCTGTGTGGTACTGAATGGCTCTCAGATATGTTTGTTCCTTGCCAGCTGGCAATCAAACAGGATAGGTAATTACTGCTCTCACTTTGCAGTCCTTCCCTCACTCAAAACACTCACTGAGTGTTCCATGCTCTATCCAAACCCTGGTTTTCACTGCTTTGTAGAAATTTCTTATCTTTGATATCTCTTCCATTTTATCCAACGTGTCTGAAAGTGGTCAGTGGATTCAGAAACTGTAGGGGGATTTGCAAGTGAGGGAGGAAGGAACTAAATAACAGCAAATGCAATGTGACAACTATGTGACACAACTGGCTGCAAAATTTCATGTTTTCAGAAAAATACTACCCAAACATGTTGGCTTCATGTGCACAACTTTTCCCAGCAAGAGTATGTGAAGGAAGATACCTCACATGGGATGGATGTGCTGCACAAATTCATGGCCAGCTGGAAGATGCTCAGGTTCAAATACCACGAAGATATGGGGAATTTGTGGAAAACTTTGGGCTTGTCAGTATGAAACTGGTCATCAGCCCTAAATGAACTTGAAAGTAAGCACATCCATTCAAGAAATGAACAAGCTATAACATTTGCAAGTGACATTTGAGTGAAACATTTTGTTCTGTTTCTGAGCTTTTAATGGACAGAATGTGCAGCAGGATCTGCTTGGAATTGCTTAGATCTCAAATGCAGTTAACTGGACATTGACAGACACAAAAAGGTAAATCAGTGCCACTACCATCTGTAAGACAACAAGAACAGGAGATGGATAAGGCTTGGACACTTACCAGAGCTGTGAGAAAAGTCCCAAGGCCATATGGAAAACTTTGAAAAAGAGAAAGAAAAAGAAAAAAGAAAAAAGAAAAAGAAAAAGAAAAAGAGAAAAAGAAAAAGAAAAAGAAAAAGAAAAAGAAAAAGAAAAAGAAAAAGAAAAAGAAAAAGAAAAAGAAAAAGAAAAAAAGAAATCTTAAAACTGCTTTCTTGCTTCTAATTCCTGTTGGCTGTGGTCTACTGAACATCTTTTGCTAAGATATGAGGATCACAGACTGGTTGGTGGCATTTCTGCAAGCAGGTGTCCAAGCATGGGTCAGCCACCATAATGTCTCTCTACATTTGCATACAATTCACCTCAGTAACAGAAACTTGCTTCAGAAACTCTACAAATATGAAAAAGAAAAGGATGTTGGAAAATAAGTATTTTTTTTTTCCGTCTAGAAGAACCTGTAGTATTCAAACCATGTGCTGATGGTCATGATATAAATTCCTGGAGGGCTCTACGTTGTCTGTATTGTGCTGGTAAAAGAAGTACTACTTTCTTTTTAGGCATTTCAGTTCAGCACATCCATTTAAGAACAGGATTGAATGTCTGAGCTTTGGAATAATTAGAAGTAACAAATGATGGCATTTCTATTTTTATTGCTGGTATTTCTAGGAGCCAAGTTCATACTAAAGCCCATTGTGACTATCTCTTTTCATGACAGTCAGGCAGAACACAGCCAAGTTCTGCTTTCAGTTACAGCCATATAAATTTAAACTACCTACATATTCCTTGCCAGTAATACTTGTGTATGCCGGAGTGACCATTGTATAGTATTATTTTCCCAGAGAAAGCAAAGCAATAATTTATCCATCTGACTTAAGAGGGCAGGTTCCAAGTAAATTGCAAGCACAGCTAAAAATGGAACATGAAATGAGCAGGGGAAATACAAGGAAATAAAACAATTTTAAGATTTCCAGTCTTAAACGTAAGTATGCATTCATACGTATGCATACCAAAAATATCTGTTTGCAATCAACTTCTTTGTCACTTACTGCTGGAGTGCTGGATTCAGAGAGCCTGCTACTATGAGATGATGTGTGAGAAGCAACACAGAATGCGAAAGTGGATCCAAAGCATCCAAGGCCTAGCAGTCTCGAGGAGAAGGCTTTTCAGGGAGCTGTTTGGTTTGAGAGGTGCTTGAGGACCTTGGCAGGGGAAGCCGGAGCAGGACTGATAAAGAAAGAGGGGGAGATAGAAGTGATAGGGCCATTTTGAGTACTGAAGCAGTATTTCAGCACAGGCAGAGGTATTCTGGGCTTGGAAGTGAGAACACCTTGTAGATGGTAGGTGATAGGGGTTTGGGAGCTCAGCTGTGGTGAACAGGAGCCTGTGGCATGGGAAGGCTTTGCCAATGGGCTGCACACATGGCTCTGTTCTCACAGCACAGGCATGTTTGAGGGGCAGGGGGACAAAAGTCAGTGCTCCCTCCCTGCTATGCAGCTGCCAAGTGTGCTTAGACATGGTCCTGAGGGTCTCTTGCTGTTGTTAACACAGGTGCCACAGAAGCTTTCAAGGAAAAGTTGTTATTTGAAGTGGAAGCAATCCCTGCAGCCTGGAGGGATGCCATGTGGAGAAGTCTCCAGGCCCTGGCTTAGCCAAAAGATCTTGTGCCAATGTGGCATTTAACACATATAAATACATGCTTATATTAATGACAAATGGTAGAGGGCTGAAAATATGTGGCTTGATACCAAAATGGAAGATAGTTTTAAGCAACTGCATTGGAATTATCTGTACACAGAAATACAAGCCAGACAACAGGAATGAATATAGCAAACTTATGGAGATATTTGAGAGGAAAAGTTTCCCACGGATTTGCAAGAGTTGCAGCTGGAAAAGACATGATGTTCCCTCTCTCTGCCACTGCTGAGCAGTTTTGCAGCATTGCACACCTTCAGCACGTGCTCTGTGCTGTGCAGGGCTGGCTGACATGGCCACACTGCTCCCTGAGAGCACAGGCCAAGCACTCACGGTGTTTGGATTGTCAGCTGCAGTGCCACAGCACAAGGGCAGATGAAGTGACAGCATGGTCTGAAGCCTGGCATCTGGTGTAAATGTGACCACTTCTTCTCTGTCCCTTTGCTGTTTGTGAGCTGAACCTGCTTGCTGCCAGCACACTGCATTTCTCATGGAGCTGCACTGCACTAACTCATGAAGCCCTCCTTGACTATTGAGGATGGTGGTGTCTGGGTCACATACTGCTTTTTCTTGATTTTCCCCTTGATTGGAGGACTGCAATATTTACATCTGTAGTATACCAGTCCTCCAGAGGACTGCTGATTTCTTTCTGAAAGTCTAGTCATGGCTTTTCCCACTTTCCCCCCTTACACACAGTAAACGTGTTTGAAAAGGCCACTTGCAATGTCTCCCTCCAAAAACATCTAAAAGAAAGCAGAAGTGGAACAAAGTGGGGGACTTTAGGTTAAGTTCTAGTTCTCCTAGTCCCCTAGCTCAGACCAGGAACACATGGAGGTAGGAAAGGGGGTGAAGTAATATGTATTCATTTTAATTTTCCCATTGTTTTCACCAAGAGCAGGGATTTTTTTCCTGTTTCTATTGTAAAAAAAAAAATCTAAGGAGGCTCTCTCCCCTTTATCTCCTGTAGACTAAGCTGGACCAACACTGCCATACAGGCTCTCCTGAGAGGCTCCTGATGGCAGGGGGCTGGCACAAGGCCTGCCGGTCTCTGAAATGGCCTTCTAGGAAAGCAAGTGAAGAAGACAGCAGTTTCTTTTGGCAACTGGATTTCAGGAAAGTTAAATGGGGTGGAAAAGTGCATTAGTGTGCCTTAGTTTTTAGTCTTCGCATCACCTTGGCACGTCAGGTGCTCAACACCTGTATGAACAGCGAACAGAGAGCAGTTTCTGCTCCACAGAAGCTGGCACCACTGCCAGGAAAGCTGCTCACAGCCGAGGCTGAGGGAGGCAGTGCTTCTCCTCGGTGCAGAGGTCACTGGGGGATACTTTTTCCACAGCTTCTGTGTTTGCACTACAGAGCCCTGACCCCCACTGGAGCAGCCAAGGTGACACATCAGCAGAAAGGGGGAGTGTTGGGGAGGTGTCTCTTGGGACACACCAAGGGCTCAGGCCACAAGTCACGCAGTCCTGGGGTACGGAAGTTGCCTGTGTATCACACAGCACCTCCTGCTCGTTTCAGCACACAGGAAGGCATATCCTTTACTCACTGGCACTTTCCATGCAGCACAGATACCCACAGAGAGTCCACACAACTCAGGTCACTTTCTCAGGCTCCACCCTGGGCTCAGCTTCCCCAGTTCCCTCTGAATACAGCTCCTTCAGAGATGCTGCTGATTCCTGGCACACTAGTCCTTTGAAAGGAGATCATGAAATCTCCCTGGTTTGTTTCAAGTCCTCTAGTGGTGCTTGCTTATGAAGACCTCCCAAAAAGAAACAACTCAGTTCAAACTGTCAGTAAAAGGCTCCTTTGGAGAGCAGACAGAAAGCCAGTGTGCTTGGTCCAAGAGGGAGAGCATGGTAGGGATGCTGGGGAGCAATTGTGAAGAAAGTCTGGCTCCTCTCCTCTTACCGCAGAGTGACTGACAGGTGCTCAATGCAGGCAAAACCTCCGGGAAAAGAATGTAATGCTAGGGAAGATGAAGTTAGCTTGCCCAGTATAAGCCGAAGTTTCCTGAGAGCACCGAAAAATGCTTCCCAGTATCTGTGGTGAGTGGGCAGCTCAGTTTCAAGACCTTGTCTCCAAGGTCTTGAAAGGTTTTAACACCTCTGGTAGGAGTGTCTAAACTATCCATTTCTACCCCTTTTGTCATATTTTAATAATTAGATATTTTCAGATTTTAGTCCCCTCCATTAGTTAACAAAAAAAAAAAAAAAAAAAAACCATCCTGGTCTGATATTTATTTCCTCAGTGTAAAGAACATTAGCTGGATGCTTCAAGCAGAAGAGAGTAATTTTTGTTAGAGCAAGGTCATACAAAAGAACACCTCATGCTTCTCTAGCTATGTAGAGCATTGCTGGCATGGTGTGTGTGACAGAGACTCTCAGACACACAGTGATGAAAGCTCAGTATAGAACAGACCATCAGCATCCCTGGGTGGAGGGCTGGGATCTGTAGCTGAGGCCTGTGAAACAAAGCTCGGGAGGTGAGATGTTGGGAAATGCACTTGTAAACACATTTTGGAGACTCCCTCGACTATAGCAAAAGCAACAGTGGCAATAACTGTATGTTGGTTTATTTTATTCCAAAGTTTGTGGTTTTCACTACTTGGCTGGGGATGCTGAGTTTCTCATGCAGTGATAACACTCATCCATAAGTCATGATTACAGCAAGGCTGGAGACAGGGAACAGCTTTTCCATGACCAGAGCAGTCCCATATGGAGGCAGTCTGGGGAAATTTCACACCAGACATATGGGAGTGGGGGGCAGATACTGTGAGATACTGAAGATGTTTCACTTCAGTGGAAATGACAAGGTGCTGAGAAAACTCATTGCCTTAACGGTTATGACTGACTGGTATGTCTATAATATCCTCTATATTATGGGAAATATCACAGATTCCAGAATCATGACCTGAAATAAATTATTTCTGCATTTTAGGTTTCCCTATTTATTCTCTATTTGTACCCTTCATTTATCAATTTTATTCTCCTGCCATAAGAATATGAACTTTATTATGAAGCAACATTTTTTAGGTATTTAATTCCAATAAAAATTTTCAGTAAATCAAAATCCGACTTTTTAATTCAGTGTTGATCAAGAAGTCTTTGACTGGATTTAACTTTTCAGTATTTGAATTTGTGAATTTTTAGTAAAATTTCATCCAATCTCTTAACTTCTAGTAAAAAAAGAGGGAAAAGGAAACAAGCAAGAAGCAATAAAAGAAAGAAACCTTTGCTCCTTCCTGATTTCACATGTTGCCTCCTCTTTTTCTCTTACTGTAGTCTCCAGAGAGAAAAGTGGGAGAAATGAAATATCTGAGGAGATATGGAGAGATACTGAACATTAGCATTTTTCTCCCATTTCTCTCCTCTCCATTTCCTATGTCTGTGGAAAAAAATGATAGAAAGAGCCTTTTTCCCTCCACCTCCTCTTCACAAAGATCAGAGAAGTTTAAAAACAAGGTGAAAATCAAAACCTGGGATTAAAAATCAACAGAATGACTTGGATTATTTTGTTTCAAAGATATTTGGCAGAAAAATGTCTTACTTGGCAGGAGAAAACTTTGTCCTGTTTCATTTATTTGTCAGGTCTGTTCATTAACAGTATGTTAGGAGTTAGTCACTGCTTGTGTAGACCAGATTATGCCCATGCTGGCTAATTAGTCCCATCCCACTGAACCTCTTGGGGTTTTCTCATTTTAACCTAAAACAACAGGATTTTCTGTTATAAAAAGGGAGAAATAGGGGTTGAAAGGTCGGGCAAGGCTGAATCCTGTGGTCTGAAGCTGGAGGCATTAGCCCTGGCCTGAGGAGTGCCTGCAGTGCTTGCACAAGGACTGGTCCCTTCTTCCTCACAAAGCTCCTGCCAGCAGGAATTCAGAAGCGCCCTTTCCTCTGGGAGCAATCTGGATGCTGTATCCAGAGGTTCATGTTGCAGACAAGTGTTTATTTTGCACTGAGGACTGGAGGTGTCCCTGCTGCCCTCACTGGTCATAGGCTCCACAGGACTATGGACAGCTCTGCCCAAGGCTCATGCTCTTATTCCCGAGCATAGAAGAGCACAACATTCAGGTACCAGAATCTCACAGCAACATGTCAAATTTTTTTTCTGCTTGCTTCTCACACAGTAGAGAAGAAAATTTATAAATCTTTGAGTAATAATATATTTATAATTTAATAATAATTAGATTATAGTAATGATTTATAAATCTTCTCACTGCATCTATTTTAACTTCTGCATCCATATCACAAAAGCACCCAGTGGCACTTGAAAAAAAGTTTCACTGTCCTATGATCCCTTCTGTCCAGGGACTTCGGGAAGAGGTAGGTGCCAATGTGAAAAGTGATGTTCAGAGGGAGGAGAGATCACAGGGAGTCCCCCTCTCTGTCTCCTCCATCCACCTCTCTGCTGCAGTGGACACCAAATGCAGATTTCCTGGCTCCCAGCACCATGTGCCATAGCCATGGGACCATACCACCTCCAGTTTCTAACTTCTATTACAGTATCACATACCTCTAGGCCCCTGGACAGCTCATTGAACATCCCTTTTCCAGTTCCTTGCTCTCTAAAAGGGTGACAAAAATTCTTGCCAGTCCCACGATTGGCTCAGGATTAAATGTGTGCTAAGTTTGATGAAAAGACAAGGTGTGAATGCTGGCTGCTGTCAGCGAAGGAAATGGGGTGGTTTAGCAGGTTAGGATACCACCTACAACTTCTGTATTTACTGCAGCAGAGGACAGGGAATAGGGCTTTTGGTTCCAGTGCTATTTTATACTCATTGGAATACATTAAATATCAGAGTAATTTTGAAATATGACAGAAAAATGCTGCTGGTAGTGATGGACACAACAAATATTGAAGACAATAACAGCGTGGTGCTGGCCATGTCAAATTCCATCTCACTTCAGCTGCTTTCCAGGAAAATAGATTTCTGGCTTTAAATATGAGGATTAGCAGCAGCAGATTTAGGGCTTAAAATAAAGTATGTATTTTAGATTTATTTAAGGGCCTTTGACTCCCAAACACTTTGCTTTAATGTATCGCTTTCTGGGCTGACATGGTTTTCATTTTTCATCACTACTTTACATTCCAGTGTTTGAATGGTTTGTGAAGGCGAAACCTGAGTTTTTCAAAAGCTGGAATACTGCTGCTGCTGTTTAAGCAACACTTTCTTGTTTTCTGCCTGTAGCAGGTTCATAGCAGAGAAAACTGTAATTCAGAACAATTCAATTTTCCATCATTTAAGAAGCAAGACACGTAATGGCTTAATCCTGATTATACACAGCCATTTTCAAGGGCTGACTTCCAGATGTTCATGTTCTTTTATTTATTTTTTTCTTTTTTTAGTGGGAATGCTATCCCTTTCTTTGGAGTTGGTGCTAGGAAAGAAATCTCTGAAATCTCCAAGATAGAAACCCTGATCAAACTTCAGTCAAACTGAAGTCAGAAAGCTTCCCCGAATTTCTAAATATTCACTGATCAAGTCCAACTCAGGCTGCAGCAATGGAAAATTTTCTCTTAAATCCTGCCCTGGAGGGAATTTCTATTTGGAGAAGAGCATGTTCTCTCTTCACTTTTTCTTGGACTCTCTTTAGAGATTGTTAAGTATGACGAGGTCAGAGCTCTAGGATCTGGTTTGTATCCAACCATCTTTGACCTTCTGAAGGCATTGGCTGTACTGCCGGCCAACATTTCATGGTTAAAGGTCAATTCAGATTACTCCTTTAGTTCCAAAGAATTTCAGGGGGAAGTGGGGAAGAAGGCAATGACAGTGTTGGAAAGCCCAAATCTAGTTTGGTAGCAAATGTTCTGTGTATACGAGATTTTAGAGCCCATATCTGCCAGTGTCAAATGTCCAAGTCATGCAATCCCCATAACAGGCCTTTCCTGTAAACCAGTGCTTTCTGGCTCAGTGATACAAGCTGACTTTTGAGATGTGAGCTGCTATCCCTAGTCTGTTTCCAACAAAAAGTGCCGTTTTTAATTGAATTTTGGTGCTGTCTTTGCACACATTATTCTAATCATCCTGCTGGGAGGGTTCTCTATGTAGAAAAACTAAGAGGTTCATGCTGAGGCTCTGCTGTGCAGATCCAAGGGACAAATTGGAGTTCATGTAGCTGACTTGCAAGCAAGCTTGTTAATAAAATTTAACTCTTAAAGAAGACAGCTTAGTCCTGACAACTCTGATTGCCTTGGCACACTGTGGTGGAAACACAATTACAAGATTGGACTGCTCTCAATTTGCTCCAGATAGAGGCAAAGCAGGAGAAAAAAGTGGGGTTTTTAATTAAAAACAAATAAGTCAGACTAATTTTAGGAGCATCCTGATTATTTCTCAGCGCAGCATTACAATTTCATCTGCATGGTGGTGATCCCAGGTAAGTAGATCAATAAATTTCCTCCCCTTCAGCAAGTACAGTCGGCCTTCTGGCCTCAGGCATGAGCTGACTGGAAAGCCTCCCACCAGCCCTGCCTGTGAGGCTGTTCATGAACTAAAAGCTCTCAGAGTGCTGTTCGGTGGTGCTCAGTGGTGGGTTTCAGCACAGTAGTTTATAAGAGCATTATGAGAAACCACTGTTGATTATAACCTAGTTACACAGTAAAAAATATGGGGCCTTTGATCGTGCTCTACATGTAAGCCTCTGCCTGTCAGTTTTCACCTGCTGGGCAGCTCTTTTGAGCTGCTGGAATGGCAGGAAGGGCTGTGCAAGAAGGGAGCAGGGTCCAGACCCCACCTCTGCCCCAAGGGCTGTGACAGCTGCAACTGGCCTCACCCAGCTCTCCCTTACAGGACGTGTCAAGTGTTAATTGCTGCTCCTATACCACTCACAAGGATCACTTACTGCACTGTGAAAAAAACCCCTAAATATTATTTCAGCCTCTGTGCGGGTGACTGGGCTGAGTTCCCCGGCAAAGCCCTGACTCCAAGAGGAGGTTGTGATTGTGGGGAGCAAAAGAAAACAAAGCAGAGCTAAACAGGAGGTGCTTTAAAGCAGCTGAATAAAGACACACAACAAAACCTGCCTGATTAAGTACTGTTGAATTAAAGCAACCTGATCCCTGAGTTAGCTATGGTGATGCATCTTATTCATCACCCAGGAGAAAGGGGCCGGCAGGGAGCCGGGGGGACACCACAGGCAGTGTGGATAATTGTGGAGGCCTGCTAGTAGATGGAAAACATCTGGTTTGTGTTTGAGTGAAGAAGGGATATTTAACTCTATTACCCAGATTTGTATCTGTTTATTACTTATTCAGATTTATTAGCATAGGCTCACAATATCAAGGTTATGAGAGGCTGAGACATCTTTGTGTGTTGGAAGCCACAGAAAGCTGATGTTTAAGGCAGTAAAATTACAACAAACACCTGCACATTGGTGCCTGCTGACAGAATAATGGGTGATGTGTGCAGGGTGCGTGTGGGGTGTCTGAATAGCGAGGTACCTGTGCATGTGCTCAGTGATGGACACGGACAAGGTGATGTGAAAGGACAAGGGAATGTAAATCAGAGACACTAACACTGTCCAGCCTGAATACAAGACCAGCAGCTCACAAAATCAGTGAGTGGGTGAGTTTTCAGTGATTTTCTTCAACACCAAGTTACTCTCTACCTTTCTGCTGCAGTGCTTTGCCCCCTTACACCACCTACCTTCACCACCATCCTCCGTGCCCTCTGCCTAGTCCTGCCACACAGCTCATATTGTGCCACCTTCCTCCTCTAGTGCCTTCCTTTTGCTTTTCCATTATTCTTTTCCATGTCTCTTTTCCACTTTTCTAATGCAAAATCCTTACTCCTGTGTCAAAGTATACTCATGTATTCTCAGCCTGTGAGGGGGGACTTACAAGTACTCAGTCCCCTTGAAAACAGTCCCCAAAGTGTCTTAAACCAGGTGTCTGAGCTGAGGAGGAATTTCAGAAATGGGGTGACCCAACCTGATGGCCTTGGGACCTGTATTCATGAATTCAGGGCACCAAACTGCACTGCAGTGAGCCTGACAGCAACCATGGGACTGTTCTTCTCCCACCTCCCTCCAGCTCCTAGCTTGAAAGTGTTCATTCTGGGAGCAAGGACTCTGCCATTTAGTAGGCAATCATCCACGCTGCAGGAATAGCAAAGAGTGAAGGCAAATATGTCACAAGTCACCCCTAGGCTGAAATTGTTACCCAGCGCTGTCCCATGGATCCTCATGAAGACTGAACACACAAGCACGAATGCCACTGTTTTGTGGGACAGTATCCACTCTGATTAATCAGTGATGGTTTCAGAGATTTCTAGTCAGCCAGTTCCTGGCAGGTGCAAGACTATATTTAACATTACCCAGCCCCAATTGTTATTTAAATGAAAATAGGGACTTTCTTTCCTTTCATTTCCATTTAATTCCTCCAAGATATTGGCTATAATTTGTCACGTTTATAACTTCTGAAATTAACTTCCCTCCCACAGAGTTCAATAAATAACACTTTTCCTGAATAGCTCATTCACAGCGCAAAAACACCTTCTTCCTCATATTTTTCACTTCATAGAATGAAACCATATGAGGTGGTTAAGATTTACATGGTCAGCTCTGGCAGGCTTTTTATATTTATTTGGGTTGCAAGATATAAATCAGTACTGGCCTTCCTCCAAGAACAAGGTATTTGTTATCTTGCTACATGTGTGTTTCTGGGTCAAAATTTGATAAGGTGTTTTTAGCATTATTTCATGGGCTAGGTAGAGTTTACATTGTTCTGTGCCAGGTTCCATGTTTTGACTGCAGAACATTACCTTATACTGCATTTTATTACGACTGATCAATGGAAGTCTGAAAATTTTCCCAACTCAGAAATAACATATACAATTGCAAATCACAGTTTTCTTCAGGGATACTCTCATTTAACTGAATATCCCAAAAGCTTATGTGTGATCAAGATTAGATTTTTTTAATGATTTAGAGCCATGTTTTGAGCACAAGGCACCGTCTAGTAACAGGACATTGGTAGCTCTGTAAATTGAAGCCATCAGAAAAGCATGTGACTGTGAGATTTAGGAACCTGACAATGAACCAGCAGCTGGGCAA
This sequence comes from Orthonyx spaldingii, assembly GCA_013397795.1. Taxonomy (NCBI): domain Eukaryota; kingdom Metazoa; phylum Chordata; class Aves; order Passeriformes; family Orthonychidae; genus Orthonyx; species Orthonyx spaldingii. The sequence continues at coordinate 140,796 of VZTJ01005214.1, forward strand.
CTGAATTGAAATTGTGGCAGATAAATGTGCCAGTAACTTTAAGGGCTTAGCCAAGAGTACTCAAGGTCTAAGTCCTGATCTTATGTACATGCACAAATATGAAAAAATTCCATGAATTTTAGTGACTCCTGATTCACCCCGTGACTCGTGGATTTTCTTGCTGGAATTTATTATTTACTGAATGAGTAAAAAGCAAAGGACTTTCACATCAATCTGTGCGTAACATCAGCACTCAGATCAGTGTCCTGACACCTCACATGGAGGTATCGATGGTCAAGGAAACAGCAAGTGAATGCTTATCATTCAGGACTTCTGGATCCTGAATCTTTTTGTTAATGATGAAATAAACCAGGTTCTCCAGGGAATCATCTGGGGGCCTAAATTCATGTCTTGGCTTTGAAAATTCACGGAGAACACATGAGGTGCTGCTTGAGCCCCAGGTAGGTCAACAGGATAGACAGATGGGTGGATCTTGAAAGACCTCACTTTTGGATCCACTGTTCCTACAGGATTACTCCATTTTATAGAAGAGATTTCAGTTCTCTGCTGACAAAATGGTCTGGACAATTTACCTTCACACAATTCACCAAGACGCTAAATTAGAGTTGCCATTTAAGTTTTTCTTAAATTCACTTTTGTAGACTAGATGATGGGGAAGTCCTTGATCTCTGTTTTCCACTATGTCTGTTATCCTTTGATACAAGCAAATAAAGGAATAAAAACTTTGGAAAGTCATGCCTACATGCACAGAGATCCAAATCTACCCTTTAACCTTGTATCTATATGTACCTCCTAAGCTAACATTTTTTCTTCAGATATCTCTCTCTTGTGTGAATGTAGTGAAAAATATTAGTTACACAGAGATGATTTTAGTTTAGTCCCTATTCTTTGCACCAGGACAGTGACAGGGTGACTTGTGCAAATTAACAAGGTGACCTTGTTACATGTAGAGCACTTCAAAATTTTCATTGTGAAAAATCCTCTGATTTAAGCATGGGCAGGTTCTGGACTTCTCCAGAGCAAATTACTAATGTCAATAGGATTTATGAATGCAATCTATATTTTCTTCAAAACTTTACATTTGTAACCCCATTTTCTCAGAGTTTTAAATTCTAAATCTGAATGATTTTATCTCCATGCTGTCATCAGCGCATCAGCTCATTTTGTGGAACAAATCTTCTTCACTGCATGAACCTCCTGGATGTCTTTCTGTCAGAATTTACCTCCAAATCTCATCCAAGCTCCAGGTCTGCATCAGAAGTCACTAGAAGAAAATGACAGTATCTCCTGGGTTTGGTCTTTCTGCTGTGAGAGGTTTGTTATTTGATCCCTTTTTCATTCAACAAAACTCTTTTCCTCCCCGCCAAAATCTTCTCAGATCTCTTTCTCACTTTCTTTCCTCATCTTCAGTTTCACTTTGCATTAGTCTGTTCATTATCTCTGGAAGGAAACCCTTGATGTTCTCCCTGTCCTTGAATATCTTTGATATGCCGAAGTTTCCTTTTGAATCCCATATTCCTGCTCCTGCTCTGGGCAGTTTCATTACTTGACTCCCTGATAGCAGCCATCTCTGTATATGTCACTGATCAAAAGTGGTGAGAGGAGAAGAATGCAAAAAAGAAAGAAGCAAAATACCTAGAAGTTTTGTTTGGCGGAGATCCAAAGCCTCCTATCTGATCAGTCTCACTAACATGTTTCACTACAATTTACATTTAAATGGTGTTAAACGAAGACTTTTCTGTTGGCTGCCCACCCCACCCCCCTGCCACAAAAGCATCCTTTCCTTTCACTTCCACCTCATGTTACTTGTACAGAAACTCAAGATGAGATTTAACACCCCACTCATGTATAAAACTCCTTCTTTGTAGGCACCATTGTTAGCTGACAGGCAGTTCAGGCAAAGCCATGACAGGCACAATAAAGGGAGAAATTTCACTATGAGGAAAACCACAGATCATTGCAAAGGATTGTGCTTTATTTTTAAGAGGTTGAAGCTGTGAAGCATTTGCTATACATTATGGAAAGAGTCTGAAGTTCTGAGATATTTATTGATGTGAAACTATGGAAAACTGGCTCTAAAAATAATTCAAGATTACATGATAGGATGTGGAGTTGGTTAGGAAAGGGATTCCTAGGGCCCCAATCTTCCATTTACTGAGCATGTCACCATCTCCTCCCAGTAAATTATCCACTGCAGTTTAAGGTAACAGCTGAATCCTTCTGAACCCAATGGGACCTGCATCAAGTGTCACTCTTTGAAAACTCCATATTTCACACAGCACTGGAAATTCAACAGCATGTGGTAATTAATGGTCACCAAATGATAATTATATTCTATTACAGAAGAGAACATCCTGAGATGGAAGGGACCCACAAGAATCATCAGAGCCCTGGACCTGCACAGGGGGCAGGCACTGATTTCTCTCTGGGGACCAGTGACAGGATCTGAGGAAATGGCATGAAGTTGTGTCAGAGGAGGTTTAGGTTAGATATTAGGAAAAGGTTTTTCACCCAGGAGCACTGAAACAGACTTCCCAGATAAATGGTCATGGCACCAAGATGTGTACTCATGATGTATACAAACCAGAAGGGCTGGGTGTCTCTAGAAAGGGGAGAAGTGTTAAAGTGAAAATTAAGTCCCAAGGATTAATGTGGGATTTTTTTTTCTTGCTTTCACATGCCTCCAGACACAGAAAAAGCTTTTATAGTTGTTTAAGCTAAATGTCTCCCCAGGAAAATGAAGATATGAAATTCAATAAAGACCTTGCTTTCTGACAAAGATTTTCCTCCACTTTGCAGTATTTAGTAATTTCTCACACTTAATAAATACTGTCCTTGTGCACAGTGCTCAGATGCACTCAGTTATCAGTTGCATTTGCTTTTGTGGTATTTATCAATCCCAGATCTCACAGGCTACTTGGGTATTCCATTGAAAGCAATCTGGGTCTGTAGGCCCCTGGTCCTTGTCCTCATTCTCATGATATCAAAATACCCCAGAACTGCAAAGCTTTAGATTATTCTATTCTTTAGAGGTAGGAGGAAACATTATCCACCCTGCAGAGATGGGGCACTGAAGCACGCGCCAGATGAAGCGATTTAGCTGAAGGAAGGAAGTTTGTGACTGCTCTGTAAGGAATTGAATACAGCTTTTCCTAGTCCCAGTGTGGTCCCCTTCCCCAGACAATCCTTCTCAAGCCAAGTGCTCCAGCATTAGATCTGTCATGAGGCAGCAAGACGTCTATGCTAATGATGCTTTAGTGACCCAGGCAGGAGCACTGCACAATGAAACACTTGAGTAAAAGCCTGATCTGCAAAACCTGCAGCAGAGGAACAAGGCAAGGGGAAAATAACAGGGCTGGACTTAACACACTTTTGAGTTCAGCACAAATCTGGCCAGGATCCAGCTCTAGAAAATAGCACACAATATGATTTTGAGCAAAGGTTGTTAATGAGACCACATGTAAACTGGGAGGACAGAGTGTGTGTACATAAAGCAGACCTGGGGCTTTATGCGCTTAATATGCTTTTCAGATTATTCTCCATCAGCCAGAGAATTGCTTTCTCCTCACTACACAAATAGAGCACTGAAATGCAAAATAAAAGCCATTATCTGTCCAATCAGTGTCTGGGTCACAAGAGTTTCAGCGTGGGCGGGTAGCTGTGAAAAATTCATAGCTATTACTGCCAAGAAAACTTTGAAATCTCACCGGAAACCAAAAATTGCACTAAGGATAAATAAAACCAAAAAGAGGGTCGAAAGACCCCCAAAAGAAAACTCTTAACAACAGAACATTGATAACTTAAATGAGAGAGAATGCAGGCCTTTTTGGCCTAGAAACATTTTAAAGATCCTCAGCACTTTAGAATGTGCTTGGCAGATCAGTTGATTTGCAGTAAAAAATAGGGGATCAGATCAAAAATATAGGAAGTGGAGGTAAGTGTAGATACCAAACAGGAGTGCTGAAACAGTGATAAAGGCTTGTAAGAGCCCAGTGCAGGGAGCAGGGTGCTGCTTTCTGAGGACACAAAGAACTGAGACTTGTTGACAGCTGTCTGACAGTGAATTTTCAATTATGCATCTATTGCAGCACCTGAGAGTGGGCATCAGCTGGGAAAAATAGGGTTAAATGAGATACAAATATGAAGAAATGAATCAAAATATTCATGGTTTGAGTGCAACAAGTGATGTTCTGGCTAGAAAAAGACTACAGGTAATGTCTGGATAATGAGCACAATTGTTTTCTGAAACTTGTGGTGCAGTGAGGTGCTGCTATTGGACACTTGAGGGCTGGAGTGGTTGTTCTATTGTGAGAAGTGTCAGTCTTGAAACACCTTCTTTTTTCTGCATTTAAGTCTGAGTGGAGACTGCTCAGTTTTCTCAGTACTATCAGCAAATGAACGATCTGTTTATGAAATACTCACAGATTAGCCCAGAAGTGGGAAAGGTTTTGGCTCATTTCTGCATGATGCAAAACACATATGCTCATTAGCACCAATATATTTCAAGAAAATTTTCACAGAATTGGTCAATTCTAAGAAGTGACTCATAACGAAGCCAGTAATTGTTTTCATTACCAAAACAGAAAGTAATCCAACAGGATTTTTCATGTTAAAAAAACCTGATTTCTTTTAAAAAATGGTTGAAAGTATCCTTTAAAACAGGTTTTAATTTCTTTTTCAGTTTGTCAAATATTTTGGACACCGTTTCATCAAAGGTCAGGCCAAACCTGACTATTCACCACCAGCAAATGTAAAGCATGCAAACCTCTAAAGCCTCAAATGGAAAGCCAGCATCCCACCACACCCTCCCACATTCCTGATGCTCCCACGACTGCTGTAAAGCAGTGCTACCCTGCAATATGAGGAACCATACCAATGCCCACTGGCAAAACTTCTCCCTCTCCCTTTGCTGTTTCACTGGTTGTCACCTTTCAGCTCAGGGCTGCACTTCTGTTGCTGCATTTTTCACGTGTTTGGGGAGACCAGTCGGGGAGTTCCACCTTGAGATCTGAAAGTGTGTTGGATATATGAGGAAACCATCTCTCTAACATTTCCCTCATTGAAAAAAACAGGACTTTCCCTAGTGTTTCTTAGCAGCAAAGCCTTAGACTTACATGGTCATAGACTTACTCGCAGTCCTGAGGGACAGGGGACTTGTCTTTTATACCTTATATGTTCTTGCTGAGGTTTTTACACCTGTGTATTAGATAACTGGCCTAGACATTGTCGTTCAAAGAAAGCCCCTATTTGAAACAAAAGGCTTCAAACCCCCAGAAGGATTGTCAGGCAGTTCTGTGCTCCAATGTATTCCCCTGGCTTTCTTTCTCCTTTCCTGTTCTTTGTGTGCATTTATCTGCCTTTCTGGGCACTCACGGGACTGTGCAGTGATGCTGCTGGTGCAAGGAGAGGCAAGGGGAGGAGCAAGCCCTGGGGCTGACCCCCTAGGACAGGCAACCTGATTGCTCCTGTGGTAGAGCCACGTGGGATGATGTAATACAGCCTCAACATGTGCAATATGCATTGTCTCTAGTTTAATGTGCTTTATTTAGGTCCAGGCAGCCAGAGAAGGGAAATGAGGTTCGATAAACAATAGGAAAACATAGACATCTAAAAACAGATTATTTCCTACTCGTGGGTTGTACTGTGCCATTCTGTGTTCCAGCAACAGTTGAGGGTTTTCATGGGAAGGCAAAAAAACGGGTGTAGCATCACCACTGCTTGTGACTCACCTGCCTTTCCTTTGACACCCCTGCATTTTATTGCCCCTTCAGTCTTCAGAAATGAACCTAAGTGCCTCTGCTCATCTTTGGTTGTGCAGCTTCCCTGATGGGGTTGGGAGCCCATGTTACCTTGCACTCTGAGAGGTGTGATCGACCCATGTCTCAGTCTTTGAAGAAGAGGAGAGGAGCAGCATGAATCATTCCAGCTGCTGCTCCCATGAGACTGAATGATAGCTTTTCAGATTACTATTTTGGCAATTAATTTAGCTGTTTATCATTAAAGAAAAATTTCTCATGCAAGCTGAACTAATGAGTTCCTCCTACGGCTTCAGTAAAAAGATAAAATTTTTTGGCCTTTAGAGAAAAGATGCATTGCTCAGAACCAAGTCAGCACTGAGTTAGGATGAACTTGGCACGGAGGGAGAGCAGGAGGTGTGAGGACACAGGAGCAGGAGGTGTAGTAGACCTTTGGTCATACAACTCTCTGTCAGACCCAGGTTAAGCTATTCACCTCAGTTTCTTAGTCTTTCCCTGCATGGAGTGTTGGTCCTGGAGTGCTGCACTTGGCTGCCTTCTCCTATCTTCTCCAGTCAACCCCTTGAGAACTATCATTAAGGAAATTTAGGAAACTCGAAGTTTTAGAATGAAAGAGCAAAAGAGAAGCAGTGCAGCTTTAGAATGCGAGTCATTTTCGGTAAGTCAGGCCACAACATTATAATACAAATAACATGAAAGGGGTCTGACAATGGAGTCTTGCTGTAATAAAGAATTCTTCAGGAAATGTTTTGGCATAAAGTTGATCTGTTTGCTGCACTGCACTGTTTTGATCTTGAAGAAGCCCAGTAATTGCTTAGAATCTGTTTTTCTCTACAGCTCATGGAGCCACATGTGTATCATTGGTGCTTGGAAGAGGGCAACATGAGTACATGAACACTTGTGTTGCAAAACAGTTCTGTACTGTCAGTAGTCCCAACAAAAAGGCACAGGGGAGATTTACAGAGAAATGTTTCCTGGCTGGTGCAAGCCTGCATGTGCCTGCTTCTCATTTCTGAATAAGTCAAAAAGGAGGGATCACTTGTCTTTTGTTTATGGCAGAGTCTATTGAAATCCAACAATCCTGCATCCCACAGGGAGCCAAGGGCCAGTGTTCAAGCCTGGGTGGCTGATAGAGGAAATTCCACACAGAAAACACCGTCAGCAAACTAGGGAGAGGGCTACTGTGAAAGATATTTTAGAGCTTTTTGGTTTGTCCCTGTTTTGCTACTTGCCAGTGAGACACTGGATCTGCCAGGTTTCTGCTCAGCAGCTCTGACACTAATTTTCTATATATTCAGTAGGGTTGATGCTAGAGCTATCACATGTGCTCAACAGACATGTGCATGAGCATTGAAAGTTTCTGGGGAAGCCTGGGATTTTTTATTCCAAGAAAGTGGCAAACTTGGAACATCTATTTCTTAAGTTTGTATCTGGAAGTCAGAAAACTACCCTATCCTCCTCAAAGGAAGGTATTTGTATGTCTATACAGTCTCTAGACACAGAAGACACATCTTCAGAAGTGCCATATGGGTTCTTCTGGACTGGGCCGGGTCTGTCAAGCGCATGGGCTGGAGCACAATCTAAATACGTTCACAAATCTCTGAGCATTTGATTATACATTGCTTTTATTTCTCACTATTATTTGTCAAGTTTCAGGTCTGAAATATAAGCACTACAGCATGAAACCATATAGGTGGAAAAGCTGTCTATTACCATACATCAGGCAAGTATGGGAACACTATTGCTGCAGGGAGAGATTCATCCCTAGGAAGCTTGGTGGGTGTTTCTAATTCTGCATGCTCTCAGAGAAAGAGGCGCTGCAGGACAAGGAGCTCTGCTTTATTGTTTTGTAGTAAGGAATATTTCCACGGCAGAAAAGGCTTTACTTGGTCCATTTGTGTTACTACTGCTCAGTGTGCTGCAGAGAACTCCGTGCTGAGCAGACAGCCCTTCATCAGCAAGATATCACACAGAAGAGGTTCTTTGGATCTGCTGCATGCTTGAGCCTCAGCTAAGTACCACTAAAAGAAATAAAAAGTGAGGAAAGTGATGGATTTAAGTGCAGGAGCAGGGAACCTTCGCAAAAGTTGAGTAAAAAAACCTTTACAAGCCTTGAGTAACCAGAGGACTGTAGGAACGTGGTACTTGAAAGGTAAGTCCTGGACCGTGGTAGATGGCACCCATCTCTTAGACCTTTGTACCAGGGTCTGAGTAACTGAACTTTGTCAGTGCTACCACAAGGAAAGAGGTTCACTGCTTTTCTCCTGTAAGCACTGGATGCTTCTGACCCTTCAGTCCCTACCAAAATTCAGTGCCTGTTAATAGGCAAGTGCTGGCTATCAAAGGTGACCAGAGCAGCCATGGAATGTGCACAAAGTGCCACAGCGGGGCCCATCACTGGTGTTTATTAATTTGAGGAGAGACCTTACTCCCTCTCCCTCTTCTGTTCAATTCCAGTTCTCACTGCCAACAGCTCCTTGCACATAACAAGAGCTCTGTGGTTGCCAAGGAGAGCCCACCCCCACAGAGAGGAGGAGAACGTGTGGAGAAGAAGTAGCAAAGACCATTATCATCATTTATACAGCAATGAGAGATTGGCAGCCAAGTGCTGTTGGCAGTAAAGCTTTCAGCTGCTCTGGGAAGATTGAGAGTGTTCTCCTAATGATTCCCAGACATCTACTTTGCAGCAGCTTCTTGAACAGATTCACTCTTTGGAATGCTTTCCCCTTCTGTTTTATGCCCATCTGAAGACAGGGGCCAGCAGAGTGGGCAAAAAGTGCACTGTCAGGAGCAGGGGTCTGGGGGGAACCCCATGCCCCAGACACCCAGCCTCTGGTGGAACTAGGGAGGCACTGCCTCTCTGGCCTCGTCTCCAATCTTTGTGCTGGGATCTTGAGTCATCCATCCATCCATCCATCCATCCATCCATCCATCCATCCATCCATCCATCCATCCATCCATCCATCCATCCATCCATCCATCCATCCATCCATCCATCCATCCATCCATCCATCCATCCATCCATCCATCCATCCATCCATCCATCCATCCATCCATCCATCCATCCATCCATCCATCCATCCATCCATCCATCCATCCATCCATCCATCCATCCATCCATCCATCCATCCATCCATCCATCCATCCATCCATCCATCCATCCATCCATCCATCCATCCATCCATCCATCCATCCATCCATCCATCCATCCATCCATCCATCCATCCATCCATCCATCCATCCATCCATCCATCCATCCATCCATCCATCCTCACCTTTTCTGGATGTCTGCTAGGGCAGCTGCCTCTCTCCTGGTCTCCACAGCCCCAGGTACTGCAGGCAGGAGAGGCAGCAGCAGGACTGTAGCAGAGGAGAGCTGATGCCTCCATCGTGAGCTGTGCTTTTGTGAGGAAAGCCTCATTCCCCATTTACCTATTGCAATGTCACAGCTCCCTGGGAATGACAGAGCAGCCCAGGGCCATGGAGAGCCGGGATAGCACACAATCCTCAAGCACAGCTGACTATTTTTACTGGCTTTTTTGTTTTTAAAGAACTGGGGCAAAGTTGAGAAGACTACCCCCATTCTTCCCATAAATCTGCAACTGGGAAACAAACACAGACACTTTCATCCAAAAATGTGTAGCTCAGGATCATCACTAGCTGAGACAGGAGTGACGTGAAATTCCCCAAGCTGCAGCAGGCTGGACGGAGCGGATGAACTCCAGTTTCAATGAAGGCAAGGAGGTGGGGGAGGTGTAGAGCTCCCAACACACAATGGAAAGGGCTCTGGAGGAAACTTTGTGGCTATGGACTCTAAGCAGACTTTTTTTTTTGTGTTGCATAACTGCTTAAATGCAGCTTGGCTGAAAGCTGAGATATACTAGGGATTTTTGCTTTCTGTTAGCCACCTGGAAAGTGCCATTAATTCCTTTATCTCTTGTATTCCTGGGTGGAAAAGCAAAGCCAGGGGTTTCTCTGTGATAAGAACACAAGTCCAGGCATATAAATAAACCTTACTTCCCAGTCATACAGGAATGGACTCCTGTGCCCTTAGTGCAGTCGCTCTGGCTTTTTGCCAACGCCACCACCAGCCGAGTTGAACCCAATGTCACATTTCCCCTGCAAGGTGTTAAGTGGCCACTGATGTTTCAGCCAGGACAAGAGCCCCTGGGACCACCTGGCTGCGGCTGCAGCAGGGACAGCTGGGTGTGGGTCCCACCAACAAGGAGGAAGGGGGACCCAGGGAATGCTGGAGGAGATGCTGCCTCCTGGGTGGCTCTGTGCCTCCCGCAGCCCCTGACCTTGCAGCCAGCACCAGGTGGAAGGATGGTCATGGGAACCAGCCTGAGGCCACTGACCACTTCTGTAGACAATGGCAGCCCCCCTTTAAGAGTAGGGACAGGGCAGCCAGGATCAGGGGTCACAGAGAGCTCTGCCTCTGCCTGATCTGACAGCCAGATATTCTCGACTGGAGATGGCACTGGGGTGACTGTCAAAAGCTCCGTGGGAGAGGGGATGTCATTTGGGAAATAGTCTTCCTTCCAGCTGACACATTTGGGCTGGCAGTCAAGAATGTCAGTTGTCCCCAGGGCTCTTTTTAGCAGCTACTGTGGCCAAAAGAGGTGTGAAGATAGAGATGTGTAGGCTTAATAGATCAGAGACCCAGTCGGCTCCAATTACACCGGCCAGATGACATGAGAGATAACATAGAATTATATAAGGCCTATCACCATAGCAGCTTAGCCGGAGGGGCCATGCAGGGTTAGGGAGAATGGGCTGGAACATCCTGCAGGTCATTTTGATCACAAGATTTTATTAGGTCAAAACCCATGGAAAGAAATTAGTCTTTCCTTGAGTTTTTCTGATGTTTGGGATACATTGTGCAAAAATTTAAATGCCCCTTCAGGCTTACTTAATCTTAAATTGTTCTTCCTGCAATTGCTTTCCCTACGTATTGGAATGATAGACTGTCACATTGCTCTGTAAACTCACAGGCCATCCTTGAGCTTCTTAAGTGCTCTTTTACTCTAGAAAATATATATATATGTGAAGATCTTGATACAGCTAGTGCAGAATCACAGCCCTGAAAAGAGAGGTCTTAGCTTTACCCTCAATGAGGTTCAGGATACTTTTGTTATCTACAGATTTTCCACTGTTTTTTAAATACTGCCAAATGTTTTATCTCAATGTCTACTCAGTTTTAGAGAGTATGAACAAGGCAGCACTGAAGAAAGTTCATGTGGCGTGGCTCTTCATTTTCTCACAATAGGTAGTAGGCACCAGTACTTTTGAGAAAAATATGCTCCAAAGCAGGAGATAATGAAACTGTCTGCTCTAAGAAGCTCTCCTTATATGTCCTATTAAAGATTAGTCTCAATGTTGAAACAGAGGTTTTAATAAACCCTAAAATAATTCATTATTTACAACATTGGATATGCTTGTTATCTATAGAGAAATCCATTCCTTTTAGGATCTTGCCAAGTTTCCTTTTTTATTTATGTCTAACAATATTATGGGAAATGAGTTTTGTAGCTTGATCACACATTGGCTAAAGAAGTGTTTCCTCTGATCCATTTTGTATTTTAATTTTTTTTATTTTATCTTATGGATTAGCTTCTTATTCAAAAGCCTTTCAAAATCCTTTCACAAGAAACATCTGCTCAACCCCGGGGGCCTGCAGGACAAGATGACAGGCCCTACTGAAACCTATCTTCTTCATGAAGAGCACTATGAAAATTCACAAGTGAAAGACCACATAGGACTCATTTTACAGAGTCTATAAGGAGGAACTGGAAACCAAGTTGTTCTATACTCATTGTCCTGGAAAGCTGGACATTTTAGTTAACCTGAAAGGAATTAAAACCAGTAACTGCAAGAATTTAGGGTAGCAATAACATCCCGAGAGAGGGCAAGTAGCTGTTGTTTTTTTTTTCTTTTAAAACATTGTACAGGTTAAATAACACCAGCTTAACCTAAAACACTAATATGAAATTAATCTAGATTTGTAATGTAATAAAAAAGCTGATATGAATCAGAACAAGAGCTAAAAGAAACTCTGACACCACTGCAAACAAGTTTCTGTTTAAATTGACATGTTTTCACAACCCTCCCTCCCATCACTGCCTCCCTTCTTCCTCCCCTTTCTCCTTTCTCTGAACCAACCAGAAATTTTTCTGCTAAACATTTTCCAGATAGCCGTATTCTCTACAGACGGAAAACCTTTAAGTGACAGCCAGCTTCATTTACAAACAAGAGCTGGGTAGCCTATCCTCATCTATATCTACTGTCCCTGACTCCTGAAATGGGGCAATATTCCCTAATTTGAGCAAACTTCCCAGGTAATGTCTGCCCTGGGCAGCAGAGTGTGTAGGGGATTGCAGTGGTATGAAATAACATGGAAGTAACATAGCATGTGGTTATTCAGGCAGCTGAGAGTACTCTCTGGATAGGTTTGGCAGCCCCTCTCTCCCCATCAGCACAAGACCAAGGCCTTCCCCTTTCTCAAAAATGTTATATTGATTTCATTTAAACCAGATGTATTCCCATTGACATCCAACTGTCACTCCAGACTCTGCACCATCCCCTGTAGGTGTTATTCCTAGTCTAAGCAAATTACTCAGGGCCTGGTCTCTATTATACTCTTCTGTTGATGTTGAAAAGTGTTATCGAAAACCACATTATGATCCTCTGGTTACTCCTTCCCCTATTGCTGCCTCTGACAAGGTGCTGCTCTGGGACCTGCTTCAGAAAATCTCTTGGCAATTAATGAACAGTGAGGGGACCATGGTTTGTGGAGAAATCTCCTTCTGTATTTGTCTGAGAAAGGGTTTGGTGGCTACATAACCTTGAGCTAGAGATGCCTCACTTGGGTGATAGCCATAGGATGGCCAACAAAATGTTCTGGCCATGGTACATGTGGCTATCCTTCTCAGTGATGATTTTCCCTATAGGACATCCAGGTTGAAAGCATGCAACCCCACATTTACAGGGCACTGTAATCTGCTCCATGGTCACTGTACCAGATCAACAGAACAAAACTGCAGAGCTGGGACTGGCCTGCAAATGTGTGGGAGGGAAATGGACAACTCCAAAATGAAAATGGGGTCTCAGGAAAGGAGCCATCATCACCTTTACTTGATCTATCTCTGCCCTCAGGCAGCACAAGGTACTTTTGTGTAATGTCATCTTTTACAAATGTTCCTCTAAGCTCTTGAGACTCTTCAGCAAAGGAGATCCTGCAACAAGCCCAGACAAAACCTTTTTCTTGTGTCAGTAACCATGCCCCAGTAAGACTTCCTGATATCAAACCTTAAATCCCTTTACTGCTTACATGCTAAGAATATTACGAGCCTCTAACTTTCAGCTGCTGTTGGGCTCTTACTGACCCACAAGGTGCTGATGGAGGGGCACAAAGAGGCCAGGCTAGGGACCCTAATCAGAAACCGTCATTACTGACGCCACTGTGAGAGGGTTTTCTCTTTGTTGTTGTTTCTGGCACACAACAGCAGGGCAGGCGGGGGCCATGCAATGCCCTTGAGCATTGGGCGATTCCTTACCCATACCACTGGGAGAGGCACGGGGATCAGGAGTCAGACACAAGCCTTTGTCTCTTACCTGCCCCAGAGGGTCAAGTTTCCTTCCACTTTATAAGTATTTATTGTTTCAGATGAAGGATGGTGGGGGGTCACAGGGGAGGGGGAACAGTGAGATAGTAAAGGATAATATTGCTTCCAAAAGTGTGTCTGGTTTTTCCTACAGTATTAGCAACTCTAATAAAAGATGTTATCTCTCCCTACAAACCTTGACTGGCCTATATCCTTTCATCACGGCTTCAACAATGTCACTACTGCAATAAAAATACTTGCTGGCAAAAAAGTACGCCTGATTCTTTAGTAGTGGGTTGCATCAGCAACTGGAAGGGAAACCTCCCCAGGGAAATATTCTTCCACAGTGCTTTCAGGTGACCCTATTGCCAAAGGAAACACAACTAGTCTGCTGTGCACTGGAGTAGTGAAGCAACAGTGATGTCATGATCTTGCTTCCTGTTGTTGCACCTCTTGTGCTGTCATAAGAACGGAAGAAGGAGCTGAGGGGCAGAGGGGAGCTCAGGGAGCTTTCAGCATTAGCTCCAGCTCCTGCCTGCTGGGTTTGTGCATGGGCTGCTCATGCAGCCACAGCCTACCCAAGTATCTGAGCACGAGCTGTCAGGGGACGAATGAATTGGGTTCTGTAAAGGGTACAGCAATCCCTTGGGGACATCCTCAGTGGTTTGCTGCTAGGCACCATGCAGAGCTGCCCTTCCCCTCAGTCAAAAGTGCCCATGGGACCGTTACAGCTATAGCTGATGGGCCAACTTGTAGTAGCACGGGCTTGGAGCTCAAGACACCTCTGACCAGCCTTGGCAGGTTAGGCATGGTGGGGATCACATTGCATGGCTTAAGCAGCAAACAGGAACATCAGGCCTGACATTAGAGCCTTTCAAACACCTCTGGAGTTTGATGTGGAACAGTTGTTCTGTGCTTTCTACTGGTACCAGAGCACTTTCTTTGCTAGTTTAAAGTTGGAGAAGGGCTTGAGCCAGAATTTGCCCTTCTAAGGGGCAGGTTTGTATTCATCTCTCCTCTGAAAAAGGAAGCAATTAGAAAATACAAACAGTACAAACTCAAGCTGAAGTGGATTCTGAACGTCTCAAAGGTTTAGCTGCAACCATAGCTTTCTGGAAATTGTACTAGAGAAAGCACACAAGTGGCAGGGCTGTATTGGGTTTGGCTTAAAGAAAAGAACTGAGAAGGTTTCAAAATATTTAGGGTGAATATGTTTTCATTCCCCATTCTGAAACAAATTTGGGACCATGCAGACTGGTGTTTCATTTCTTTAAGGAAAGAAACTCGACAGAAGTTTAATGAATCATCGCTTCTGGACAGAAAAAGTTCAGTATGACTGGGGGTCAGCACACTTATAAAAAGAAGGTATATTTTTTAATTTGGGATGACCCCAAGTCTTTTAGCAGCTGTAGCAGAACGTCAGTTATTCACAAAGATCTTCTTCCTTGTTCTTTGCCTTCAGTTCTCAGTGCTATTCCAATGGAAAGAGCAAATCTCATGTCAAGAAAAGACACAGTTAATGTGTGCTCAATGTCCTGGGTGCTTGGAGGCAAAGGGGCAGTCACACATATCAGCTCTGAACAGGGAGTCAGAAACCCATATACCAAACTTTTGAGGACAAAACCCTTTCCCACAAGATCATAGTGAGAAGATTTCAAGTCTTAACTCAGCTGCCACTGCTCTGACTTAATAGATGTCCTTACAAAGACCATTTAAGTCAAGATTTTTCCCAGTAGAGAGGTTTCACCCCTCGGATATAAGGCCATTGACCAACCCTTTCCAGTCAGGAAACTCCAGTCATCTGTTTGCAGCTATCTAATGATAGAGAGGAAGAGCACATTTTAATTAAAACATTTGAACTCAATTTGAACTTCACAAAGACTGGTGAGGTTCATGATGCCGGCTCAGGTGCTGTTCAGTTTACAGAGCAAATGCCAAAAGGAAGTGAGAGAGAGAGAGGGAGAGGGAGAGAAAGGTCCTAATAAGGACTGTGTAGACAGGAGCCTGAATCCCTTGAAGGCACCCTGGTGGGCCATCATAGCTTTGGGTGACTTATCTCTTCCTGACACATGCTGGAAGCTGCTCATATGCTACATTTTATTTTTAAAATTGAATGATCCTTAAAAATGAAATAGATCTAAGTCACTGGTGCAAGGGGACTGGAAGATGGAAACAGTTTGCGAATGGATTTAAGTGCCAAGTTACTCCAGACTTAAGAACAAATGTTCCTGCAAATGTTCCCCAAAGCATGTTTACAGAACCATGTTCTCACCTGGAAGGATGCAAGGACTTGCTGGAGTCCCTGACCCTTGCCAAAAGTTTTGCAAAACTCTTAAGTGCTGTCAGGCTTTGAAGTGGGGGAATTCATCAGGGCAGGCTAGAACATGGTGACATAAACAGACTTCACGTTTTGCTGATGGGCCCTCTGCCACGAAACTCCACTGATTTACACCCAGAAGAAAATTACACGGCTGCTTCCTAAGAGCAGCAGGGACGCATGACGCCATCTTCAGCCCTAAAACTCGGCCTACTTAAAATCCCGGTAGAAGTATATGGAGAAATTACAAAGCTGAAAAACAGCATCAGAAAACTCAGGCCTGGAATTGTGCAATAGTTCTCACTTTGCAAAGTATTGTTGGGACTGAGTCATGGTCCTCCCAAGTACTGAAGCCTTAAGTGAAAAATCCACTTACTTTCACAGGTCTGTCTGTAACACCCTATTAAGCTATTTCATTTGGACCCAGAAGGAGAACCTGTTCCACATGCTTGACAGTGGATCAGACTATAGTTTTTCACATAAGGAATTTATTATTTCAGAGATACAATTAGCCAAATAAAGGGCTTCCTAAGGAATTGTCCGTTCCCTGTATAATATATGTAAAAAGGTATATTACATTGGAAGCCTGATGCAACATTTAAAGGGAAATCTAAGCAGGGACCTCCCCTCTCTCTTCTACAGAAACACATGTTTCTATAGAATCTCTGACAATTTATGCCATATAAGGAGGACTTCTTACTGGGCAAGACAGTGTGATCCAGTTGCACAATACAGAAAATGGCTCATCATCAAATGGCCAGTGACCCTGTGCAGAAAGCAGTGTCAGGGCCCCTGTGGGCAGTCCTAGCTCAGGCCTTGTGACTGACTGGGCTGGACAGGACTGTGCTTTGCCATGCCTGTTAATAGATGGAGTAGTTGTGTTTCTGGTCTTAGGGCTAGAACATGTCCCTCAT
Source organism: Orthonyx spaldingii (assembly GCA_013397795.1). Taxonomy (NCBI): domain Eukaryota; kingdom Metazoa; phylum Chordata; class Aves; order Passeriformes; family Orthonychidae; genus Orthonyx; species Orthonyx spaldingii. The sequence goes on from VZTJ01005214.1 coordinate 157,387, forward strand.
CTTGGAGGTGTGATTTGGAAGAACTGAACTGTATCTGCAGTATTTTTAGTTGCAGAAGCACTGGATTCACAGCAGTGTAAATGGACTCCAGACCTGTCCCTCTGCAATGTATGGGAGAGGAGGATCCATGGGTGTATTTGGAACTGTAGGAGCATCCTGAAATAAGCATTATTTGAAAGACAGCAAAGTGCTACAACCTACTGCCTGAAGTCTGGAGAGTGGCAGTGATAGTTCATGCATGGTGACAATCTCCCGCAGCCACATCTGCCCTCCCTCTCTGTTCAGCCTCACCTGCTCCTTTCCTTAAGCTCTGGGCTTGGGTTGATGTTTAAGACTATTCACTGCCTTCTGCCTGACTTCACTGGCTTTTCGAGCAGGCAATAGCCTTTGCTCGTGTAGGTTTTTCTGTTTTGTTTGTTAAAAAGATTTGTCAAGAGAAGGATCAGAATGAAATCTGGGTGCCACTAAAGTCAGTGAATAAACTGCAAGTGACTTAACAGGGCCAAGGTTGCAGCCTGTAGGCTCCATTTGCAGTACCAGTAATGAATACCAGGCACTGACTTTGAAGCCACTTTGTGCACTGATGATATAGAACTGCAGAAAAAGCTGTCACTAGTAAGTAAAAGCCCTAAAATTCCTGAGAAAGGTTGTGATCATTAATCAAAAGCTTTTTTACATCCACATAAGAATGGAGATATATTGAATCCATGAGCTAATCTGGTATTTGAAGTTAATTAATTACATCTCCCTATAAATGTCAGTGGATCCAGGACTCGCGCCAATATCCTGGGGAAAGAAGGAATATGGCTGCATTACTTTCTTCCCCTTTTGTTGAAAGAAAACAACAGATTTTTAAATTAGATGTCACATATTTGTTAGATATATTGTGTAGCTTGCTTTTCTCCCTCTCCCTCCTATTAACTGCCTCTCCCAGAAGTTTAAACTTTCATTCAAGACACAAATATCCTGAAAGCAATAAGTGAGCTACAATGAAGAAATCACATACCTGAGACCCATGGAACAAATTAGGCTTTTGTTATGCTGGGGCAATCCCAGTAAGGCAGGGGGCAGAACTTGGCCATATATCTGAAATCAAGTAGTTGAATGTACAGTATTAGAAGTTGGCCCAGCATGAACATGTTTCTTAAAGCAATTATAGACATGCCAAAGGAAATGTCCAAGGCTAGCCAAGATAATCAGCAAAGTTCCTTGAGCCAACATCCCATATTCTCCTAAGATAAACTTTATCAACATTTCTATTTATTGTTTCCTGAGTCTCTTGATAGTCCCTATCAAAAGGCAAGAAGAATTAGAGGAAAGGACTAGAAAACAACTGCATAACAGTTGCAAGGGTAGAATTTTGAAACTGGATTGTTCAGTACAGTCTGCACCAGCCTGAAGTGGAAACGTTTTGAAATCAATCAGAAAAAACCACTTTTACCAAGAGGCATTGGGCAGTGGGCTTTGGGCTTCAGGACAGAACTTTTTGGATACATCCTCCATGCCTTTGCAAAGGCCTTGTGAAGAGTGGGAACAGTACTTTTTCTCTGCCACTGTTCACAGAAAGCTGAGCCAAATAGATGCTTTTGCTGAATGGAAGTCAATGCCTCTGGCTCCATCTGAGCTGAATGCCAAACAGAAGGGCAGAGAAGGATTTGTCCATGTCCTGCAAGTGTACCCAATTAGCTTTGTCTCTATATCTGCCCTGGTCCACTGCTAGAAGTGAAGAATGTTGCAAGCTGGAGACAGTACATCTGTAAGCAGGAAACAGAAAAGGACAGACTTGACAACTCATGTGAACATGGTGGTAATAAAAGGAGGTAAAAATAGGTTCCCCTTGGTTTCTAAAAGAAAATTACCTCACTACAAAACTGTAAGCAGTGATATGTGTGGCACAAACACAGCTGTACCAGTGCTGCTGTCTTCCAGGCGGGACATTAAATCACCCGCAGTTATTAAAATACCATGGCAACTTCTGCAAGTGCAGAAATGCTCAGCATAGCCCTGTGGCCAGATTCTAGCTTACAACACTTCACCCTCCCTACTCCTTCACTCTCCTTCTCTCAGTAGCACCACTCCTGGCCAGCAGTGCTCCTGAGGCTGCAGATCAAGCACCAGCTGTGCCCAGGACCTTGCATGCCCTGCAAAGCCAGGCTTTGCCAGACCATAAGTAGCCACTGCAGCCCTTTGCAAGGAACACTCACATTCCCTTTCCCTTTGCAGGTGCATGAGTCCAGTGAGCCCAAAAACCCATAAAAAACAAGACATTCCAGAGGAAGAGTCCCCCCATGGACAGGATGCCCTCCTATGCCAACTGCATCTTCTCTAAGGTGGTTTTAAGCCCTGAAAGCTCGGCATGAAAGTAGCATGCACTTGCTGGCCTGAGCCTGCAGTACCATGTGAAACAATAAAACAAACAGTATGAGTTCACATGCAGGGACTGAGAACAAAGTTGGCTCAGATGACTCTGCCTGGTCATCACAGTGCTAGGCCACTGTCCCCCTCCTAGTACTCCATATCTGTTGGGAAAATCAGCCACCAAAACGTCCCCACTGTGAGCACAAGAAATTTGCTGCATGTTAGGTTTGACTAAATCTTTCTGCTGCAGAAGCAAGAATAATTTTATGCCCATGTTGGGTAACTCTTCACTTGAGTGGTGTCTGAGTTAACACCAGGGTGCCATGTACTATTCGAGTGTCTACAAGTGTCTGTACAGAATGTCTGTAGAAGTTCGCGGTTCCTCTTCTTTCTGAGTCAAACAGATGAGGTTTTTCAGTCTTGGCAACAGCTCTGCTTTCTTATATTCAAAGAATTCCCATCCCAGCCTTACTGCCAGCTGTGGCTTGATGCCTCTGGCTGCAGTTGCTTTGGGCAGACCCAAGGGACAGGACCGGCTGTGGCTGCCTCACAGAGAGTGACCGAGCTGCTTCCAGCTCTCCTGGGGACACTGTAATCCTTCAGAAACTCCAAGAACCCAAGTGATATTTCCTTTGCCTCCCTCGTCCTTTATTCCTGATTCCTTATGTCCTCACACTGCATTCACACTGGGGCTGTGGTGCAATAAGGAAACAACACAACAAAACCTCCAAGAGCAATTTTGGGAACTAAATATCTATAAAACAGTTTAGAGAGCCAGATGCAAAATATTGGTTCAGTTAAAACCCAGTTCATTGACAAATAGCAACAAAACCAGGACTAATGTCCTCTGTGCATCAGCTTCAGACAAGGGAACAGTCATTGTTAAACTCAATACCCTTTTCATTCATGTGACCCATGTACCCCTGTGAGTCTGTGGAAACTGCCAAGCAGGTGATAAACAATTCCAATTTTCTTTTTTTTTTTTTTTTT
>VZTJ01005214.1:161779-179133 GCA_013397795.1 Orthonyx spaldingii
AAAAAAAAAAGATAAAATATTCTACCTTTCAATTAGATGAAAACTACAAAAGATTCTTGGATGTGTTGAGTGTTTTTATATAAGTTTTCTAAGGCATAGGAGCAGAGTGGAATATGTGCAACGCTGCATCTGATCAAAAGTGCGAAATTGAAAAATTCTCCTGACAGAAAACACAGCCTTATCAAAACCAGAAGCTTTCTGAAGATATCAAATGTTAGGAAAGTTAAATTTTCCAGATGGAAACTGAGAAGAGAAATTGTATGTTGGAAAACCAGGTTAATGCTAGTTTTTGACTGAGACATATGTGCTTCTTGTCCCATATCTGGAACTTAAGTTTATCTAAAGCAAAAGTTTAGAGCAGGCAGCTTCACTTTTCTTCCTTCCCCACACTTTTGGTCTCTTCACTCTCTTCTCCTCCACCCAAAGAGGACAAAGAGTAGAAAAGAGACAGCATGCAGAGACACCTAAGCAGCAGAAACGTTATAGAAAGGCTCGAGGCCCCTAAAGTCACATAAAAAAAGAGAATGTCATGACTGGTCTGATCCCAAAATTGAGTAAAATAATAAATGCTGGGGATTTCTTGATTAAGAGGGCCTAGGAGTTATGTTTGTTTTCAGAGCACCTTCTAAAGTGAAAAGCAAGTGCACATTTCTGTGAGAAAGCTGCAAAAATTTGAAAGATGGAGTATTTCAAGCGGGGACTTTTGCTCAGAGTGTTAATAGGGTAGCAGTGAGTGACGAAGGACACAGGCTTTCAGGCTGGCTCTGCTGTCCAAGCCTCGCTGTCCAGATCAAAACCTCTGGCACAAGACCAGCCAGGGCTAGCACGTGCACAAGCTCCATCATTTACAGATTTCACTACAAGAAACACAAATTAAGCATGACAGGTTAATGCCAGTCCATGAATTGCTGAGCTCTGATGAATCTTGTAAGCATCACTCACTCAATTGGAGCCTGCACGCTATCAGTGGAAAAAATCCCACCTTTCACTGCAGCCCTCTGGCCAAAATAGCCTGTGCTGTGCACAAGCACATGCAATAAAATATATGGATTTATTTTTTTTTTAAACAGCATCTGAATGAACTTTTAGTTTTAATAAAACAAACAATTGCTAATGGTCCTTTCCCACTTTCAGTCCCTTTGGCCTTTTTTATCCCCTTTCCTTCTAGGTCCTAGACATTTTACAAACACTTGTAAATAACCATACCCAGGCCAAACAGAGAGTCATTCTTCATTCTAAACAGGACGTCAGGGATAGTGAAAAAACAATGTTTGTGGCTGGAATGCATTGTACGAAGGTGGAGGGAATAGAGGACATTTCTGTGTCTGGGAACAGACGGTGAGTGTTTGTTTATAATGCAACATGTTAGAGAACAGATTAGATAATAACATTCTAAACAGAAGAACTCATGCTCCACCAAACTTGAAATAAACTTTGAAAAGATGTCTCCACGAACTCTGTCTCCTTCTGGGCCCCTCACAGTACCATGAGGTCAGAGCTGCAGAAATGGATCATTTCACATCATTTGCTCAGTCAGTCACTGGGCGAGTATGAACGACCCACATGCTGTGGCCTGATGTGATCTGGAATAGCAGATCTCATTTTGGTCTTTCAGGAGAAGCTAATATGCCATTGCTGAGCTCTGTGTGCGCTGATCATGCATTTCTAATAGAGTGCCTGCCTTGCAGGAAATACATGCAGAAATGTAAGATTTTTGAAATTATCCAAGAAATTTGAGAATCTTGTTTCCAGGTGTGACTTCAGATATTTTGTTCCACAGAGTGTGAAATTTCATTAAAACTGATAAGCTCTGTTTTCTTAAGTACGTTACAAATTGCAATAAATTGCAATCATTAGAGCTATATTAACAGGGCTTTGCCAAAAAGTATTTCTGGATTTTTCAGGAAAGGAAGACATACTGAAAGAATTAATGAAGATTAACCTGAAGCACTTTGTTCACCTTGAAGCATTTAAGAAGCTATGTTTAGTTCTTCTGATGCAGGTCATTTTACTTCCTGGCAACATATGATTTTGAAACAAAACAATGAGAAATGAGGGCTTTCCAGCAGTATAGCTTATTGTTTTAAAACTTACAATTACTTGTTATTTTTGGATGAAAAATAAAAGCAAGCTGAGTTTTGTTCCTGCTTCATTAGTGGGTATTTTTCCCTGGAACTCTATTTAACAACAAATATAGTAAATCCATTGTTTTCAGACCAACAGATGAGTAGTTATTTTGTCAAGCAGAGTTAGTTGAAGTATTTTGAGCAGAGCATCCCTCCACTCCCACACTTTCACTTATCAAAAATGGGTCTGTTTCAGTATTGTAAACATTTTCCATCTAAATGGATCATTTTCAGTGGAATTTTCCACAGAAGTCACTAGACGAGGAGCAGAAGACCCGCAGGATTTTGTGTGAAGGTGACACGATGCCCGGTGTCTGCACAGTGTCGCAGGGTCAGTGCAGGCTCGGCTGTGCAATCCCGCCCTGCAGCCTCCTGCCTGTCCTGACCCGTGGATGAAGGGTGGCAAGGGGTGACCATGAGACCTCCCGGACCATGGGGCACCACAGGCCCTTGTGGGAAAAGGAATTGCCAAGAATAAGGTCAAACCAAAAACAGAAGGCAGCTTTTCAGCATTTCTAAACCCATTATTTTCTTTAAAAAATAAACTCAGTTAAATTCTATTTCAACTGCTTGTCCCAAATGTTTGTTTGTCCTTAATGATGAAATTACAATTTTCCCATGGGAAGGACATTATATTTTTCTGTACCCTTTAATGTCAGTCACTCTGCTGCCCTAAATTTCATTGAACCACCATAAACATAGCTTTAAACACCTTCCAAAGCCTCTATTTATAATGCTATTTTTTTCTGTTTCAGTATGCTTACATTTTTCTACACATCTGCTGCATTCCTACCTGCACCACAGCAGTGCGTATCAAACTGAAATAAGACGGTCCAGTTTGACAAATCCAAACTGAAGTCATCAAATAAAAAACTGTGGGAAGTAAGGGAAAGTTTAAACATCAAAGAATGACCATTTCCTGACTTTTAGGGCTACCTTTAAGAGCTTTGCAAGCAGAAAATCTCTGCTCACTTCGGCAGTCTTACTTTAAACTGTTATAACTCAGATTCATATGGCCCATATTCCATCTGATTTCTCAAGTTTTAGTGATTTTCCTACCAGCTTTCTCTGGTCCTTCTGAAGTACTTTGTATATAGAAACCGAAAGGCTGAGAAGCTTGGGTAGAATTTGGAAATAAATCTTTGATTAATTAAAGATTTCTTTAGAATATCTGCTTTCCTTGGTTTTCTTTCTTTCTGATTCCTCCAGGTGGTCTAGAAATCTGAAACACCTTACTCCTGCTTGTAAGACACTTGCAGTTCTTTTTGATAAATGATCGCTATTTCCTACTGAAACTTCATGTACAGTATTGAAGATTGCCATAAAAGCTCTGATACTACTTTCTGTCTACTGCTTCTCCTGGAAACGGGAGGATGACCTGATGGGAGCAGTAGTCCTCAATGTCCCAAAAGTTGTGTACCACTGGCCGTGAGGAAGGGAGAGCAAGTGGCCTTTGCCAGGACCAGGAGCTAAACAAGGAGTGGGGCAGACTGGCACATGGTTCATGGAGTCACCCTTTCCCATGGAGAAACACGGGCTACCTCTATGCTGTGCTTGTGATTCACCTCCCCTGACATCCTTGCATGGAATCAAGGGGGGAAAAACAAAGGAGCAGAAGTTAGGCCCTTCATTTAGCATCTTGAACTCCTGAATGGAAAGGACGGGGGTAGGGAATTTCAAAGAAGAACAGAATGCTGTTATTTTTGGCCTTCTTGGAAATTTCCACAAAGAGAACAACTTTCAGCTGAGTAAGCGTCAGGAGCTCAAATAGGAGGTCTGACTCCGTATCAGACTTCTCAAAACGTTCACTTCTCAGGTTATTAAGTTTGGTCTTTGCCCTCTTGAGACCCGTGAAATGAATCAATGTCTCCTGCCAACCACCAAGGGATTTGCTGTCTTCATGCCTCATTGAGATATCAAAAACTAACCAGTGAGGTGAGAGTTTCTCAGTCATGGATTGCACAATGCTCCAAACACTAATGCTCTGTGTACAGAAATAATATCCTGAAGGCAGATCTCTTCACACTATTGTTGTTACATTTTCTAGCCACTATCGCTCTTTAATATCCCAGTTCATACTTAAAGGCCAATGCATGTAAATGCTGTTGTGCCTGCAAAATATCTTATGCAGGCAGCTGCATTTTGGCAGGAACTGTGTGAAAATGCCAAAATCCTTAGCTGGTACAGATACTGTACAGATTAAATGCTCTAAAAATGCCACAATCATACACAAGAATGGACTACTGCCACTGGTGTAACTGTGGAACAGTTTGGTTAAAAATGAAGTCCCAGACTTTCCCTTGGGTATTCTTCAAAGCTTTTTCCTTTGGGAAAATGCTACTTAGCCCTCATACCATGAGAACAGTGCAGGAAAAATCAAATTAGTGTTAATATCTCTCTTGAAACCTAATGATGAAGAAGTTCTGTCATCAATTTCTCTTTCTGCGATTTGTGAATCTGAAGTAAGTTGGCACCACTGTTCACATCTAAAACAGCCTACACAGGCTGCACAAAGCCAATGTTACCTTCCAATATGTATAACAACTTGCTAAAAGATGTTCTGAAGAAGTCATTAGAAGTCATCAGCAAAGTAGTGATAGTTTTGTGATTAAGCGCAGCTGGAAACAGACCAGAGGTTAACTGGGTATTTCCTGCTCCACAGTAAGAACGGCAAGTTTAGGAGAATTTGATTTAGTCCTTTTCATGAGCTTAGCAGAGCCAGGCAACCTTTCAGAGAGGGGTGATGTACTATTTGCAATTAAACCACTAGACTCCTTCCATTAACTTAAAAAACTCTTGGAAAGCACTCTGTATGGATTGGTTTTCCATGGCAATTCTGCAGTGCTCTCTCATCGGTGTGTGTAGAACAGATATATTTTCCTCAGGAAACTTGTTGGCATGAAAATCTGGCCCAGGATAGCTCCAGGAACTAAATCTAGAAGCCTTTGAGAGTTGTTAGCAGCCCATAATTTCAGTCTTGTATCTCACACTTATCACTTATTACTTCCTTCAGAACAGAGACTTGATTTTGAGCTTGGACTTCCTTCAGAACAGTCCTGCTCCCCCAGTGTAGCAAACATCCTCCAGCACCACTAGAATCTCAGAGCAGACACTCTTGAGCCACCATCCTAATTTACAGCCTCCTACCACAGCGATCAGTGGCTCCACATTCAAGTACAAACATTTAAGTATTACAAGTTTCTGTCTTGAGTATCAGCAAGTGAACATTAGCAATGAAGGAAATGACTTCACACTACTTGGTCGTTCATTACTTTCACCTGTCACCTACAAAGATGCTGAGGAAAACCAGGAAATGGTTAAGCTGCTTTTTGCTTGTATTGTCATGGCAAATCTACATTTTTCTGTTAATTTCCAGAAAATCATCTACATTTTTTTTCTGGTCATTCCCCCTTCTACACTATAGTGTCTGATAAGCTCAAGTACTGGGTCAGACTTAAATATATCTGACTGATCCCACAGTGGGATTCACCAACTCATCAGACTGTGTGGCAATAGTTATCTGGTAATTTGGGATAGTGCCTGAGTCTATGAGCAGAGAACAGCAGGTAAGGCTCCCAAGCATAGCCATGTCTGAAAATTCTCATTCATCTGCCAATGACAAGGAAACAAATAAACTTTAGATACTGCTGACCTCTTACTGGAACTGTTTGGGGAACTATACAGAGTGTGGTGGAATCAGGGTTTTATCTAAGCAAGCCTACAGGTAGGACAGAGTTATTTCATTAAAATATATACTTTATTTTCTGCAGGATTGGAGAAACACATGTTTTTGTTCAAATTTTCTGTGCAAAATTGTTTTGTTTGGTTATTTTTTGATAATTTACTTTTTGCGAACAGAACACTCCCAATTCTCATTCCATCTCTGCTGCATGTCATGCAGAAGACATGAGTGTATGGAGTAGGACATATATGCAGCATTTTCTATGGCCAAGAGCATGATGCATTCCTGTGTTACACAAAGGGTGGCTGCTCCTTCATGGCAGCCCGTTCCTGTGGCCATGACCAAAGGGCATAGTCCCCAGAAACCTAGCGTTTGGACGGCTTTGGGAAAAAGGAGATAACATAACTCCTTGAAATCTTTCCAGCATACACCTCACATATGTAGGTTTTTTTCTTCTAGCATGTTTCAAGGTTTCATATAAGCAAAACCTGAAGCCTACCTCTCTTTTCTACATGTTTGCAGGAGCTATGAAAAACTGTTCATCTCTATTAATGCAGCATGTTCAACCATAAAATGCTGATCTTAATACAATCAGTTTAATACACAGGTTTTAACAACCAATTTTGAAACGTTGAGGTTGCAGCCTTCTTTATGATGTACTTTACTCAATGTAAATCAAAGATCTGGAAACTGAAATGCTGCAGGTCCTTAAACCTGAGCATCGGCCTGGAAAGACAGAGAATCTGTCTCAAGCTATTTGATGCAGACAAAAAAAGGATTACTGACCTCAGAAAGGTTGTGTGAAATGCCCTGTTGCCCCATGTCCCATTTCTGTTTTGGGGAGTAAAGAGCGGACACAGATTCCAGTCTACTGGATTTTAAACCCGTCTTTCTCATCAGCATTTTTTGTCTGCTCACTGAGTCCCTCCTCTCCCAGCATGCTGGCTTGAGGTCGACTCTTCAACCTGAAGCACTGAACCCTCCCATGCAGTGAATAGACAGAGCACTCACTGAACCTGAGGCTGGCAGCCCCAGCCTGGAAATACCATAAAGTTGTTATGATATGAGGCTTTTTGTGGCTGGATGCCAAAGTCTACTGGCTTACCCCTCACTGTAGTGAGGATAAGAAAAGCTAACATTTCACTCAACCATCAGAAACATGAATTGACCTTGATAAGTGGATGAATGGAATTTTTCAGATTTGGGGTAATAATAGTCAGTGACTCCCTGATCACTGGTGGTATTGGAAGGTTTAAATAATCAATCTTCATAAAACTCCTAATCTTTGCCTGACAGGCACTATATACAGTGTGTGGAATATTAATACTGCATTCAGTTCTGGACAGCTCAGTAACAGTAGTGAGAACAAATTGGAAGGAATTCAGAGAAGCACAGCAAAATGATGGAGTGGTTAGAGAGACTGATTTATGTGGGCTTATATCAAAAGAATTGTGTGTTCTGTTTTGGCCAAAATGCAAGGGAGAAAGGATGATCTGTGGAGTTGTAAGAGCATCTTTGGGTGTCCTGGGGGGTAGATACTGCAGGAGGAAAGTAAATTATTTGCAGTTCTCTCTGGGTGTCAAGTTAGGATCAGTAGAAAGAATTAAGTAACTGACAGTTGAAGCAGAAAATCAAGAAAGTCTTGTTTCCCTGTTATCTCCTAGATCAGCTGGTGAAAATATATCTCCCAAAACTGAAAATAAGTAGTGGCTAAAACATTAATGGCTAATGAGGAGAAAAGGAGAAATTAGGAGAAATAAGAAGAAATTGAAAACGTATAATGTCCCAGAGTCCCTGAATGTCCTCTTGAGGACTCAAGAGATCCTTCACTGTAGGGAGGGAAGGGAATATCAAGAACCAGTAGGGAGGTGATGAAAAATGATGAGTGATTTGGAAGAGACCCACAAGTCATTTCCCAGCCACCGACCCAGAGACAGTGAAGTTTGGCCAGGGCTGGGATGCGTACTCTCTGGGTGTCCTGACTCCAAGTCAAGCCTTGCTATCAAACAAGCCTGAACTAAAGGTCCAGCCTCCAGAGGACAGCCAAAATCTGGATCTTAAGCATCCATCTCTGATTCATGTCTAGTTTAAGGTGACTGTTTTGCATATTTTAAAGGGAAGAGAAGTGATATATCCAAGATGGGGACTTCTGTCCTCTGTCAATCCCTCCTCCCTGCCAACGACAGGAACTTGCAGCGCAGCTGTCAAAACCCCCAACACAGCACATAGTGGGAAGGGACATGCACTTCTCTTTGGCAAACTTGCTATTTAGAAACACGTGTGCAGAGGCTCACCCACCAAGGGTCTGTGCTGTGTCTCAGGAGGGAGAGCTTTCTTCAACAGGACAGCAAGTTTCTCTGGAAGGGGATGAGTGGAAGTCATGTACAAACAAGAGATCAAACAGGCCTCTTGCATGCTGGCCAGAAGGCAAAGGTTTAGTAACCCCACTTTTGGAGGAGGAGTGGGATATCAGTGACCTCTGCACAGCCACCCTTTGTGTGGAAAATGCATATCTTCAGGCAGCTGTCCAAGCCAAAACTTCTCTCTCCCAGGTGTGGGCTGCAGTGCACCTCGTCACCGCTGTCTGCAGCTCTCCTCGTGGGGAGAGAGGGATACACAGTGGAGCTGTGATGTGGAGGTGGTGTCCCATCTGTTTAGTGTCCTTATTTCCTTTTAGATTTAAGAAATTTTAAACAAATAAAGGTCTCTGAAGAATAAATATTTTGAAATAAACCTCAAGTTTCTGTTTCATATTCCCAAGTTCTCAAGCATTAATCCTAACTGTGGACTCAGTTCTATCATACTTCATGCATGATATTGCTCCTTCCATTTTTTTTTTAATATTACAGATAGTTTTCTCAGCCCTTCACCATCAATGGAAAAAGAAATTGTATTTTAATCTCTGAAATTATGCAGCCTGAGTCCTGCCAGATGGCGATCTCATGGTGCCAGGGTGATGCTTTACTCTTTGGCACAACAATCTCAGCAGCATGGTCCTCCTCAGAAAGAGGACCATGGCTTCTCACACATCCCTTCCCCCCTGGGACAGCAACTATATTTTTTATGAAACCCTGCGTTTTCTTTTACTAAAGGGAGCTGGTACTAATTCAGCTTCCTCTCCTGACCTTCCACACACCAGAGTATGTTGTTCTGAACAGTTACCTCCCAAATCCTCCTCGACATATCTCCAAAAGCAACAGGGCTGTGATCTCCTGCCTCTGTAAGCATTGCAGTGATCAGCAAATATTGCTGATGAAAGCAGTCCATGGCCCACACACATTCCTGTTCTGTGACACTCAGGCCAGCTGAGCCAGGCACATACTGTACAGAGGAGACTTAAAATGGATCCTGACATAACTGGGCACTTTTCCTACTCTCAGCATCAAAATTTAGGCAGAGAAGCACTTTGAACCATAAGTAAAAAGAAAACTATTGCATGGATATTTCACCAGAGTAACTCTTCTCTGTACAATTTACAAAACCTTTGAAGTCATGCTGGTGAAAAGGCTGGGGAGTCCTCACTGGATATGGTTGATTTACATCAACATATAGAAAAAACTGTGTTTAAGTGACAGTCATCTTACCCTGGTTGGTGACGTGGTTCTTATCACTTTCTCACTGACACATGAAGTTGAACCTGAGGACATAATGTTTGGATTATTTAGGACAGAGCTCCTCCCCATGAATTCCCATGCTACCACCTAGTGCTTTTTTGAAAGTTGCTCCCAGGGACTCTTCTGGAGGCAGCAGCTGTAGATTCTGTAGCAATGTTTCCCACCACCTCAATGCAGAGCAGCCCCTGCACTCACACACGTGAAGCCAAGTAATGCTGATTTCCAGATGCAGTTGAAGCAGGATCAAAGCTTCCATGATCAAAATACAACAGGAGTTTGCCCGTGACACTATCTGTGCTGGCTGAAACATAAAACTTATCACCAGCCATATATCACTCATTATCTTGATCCAACAGTGTACCAAAGGGACATTCCTGCTGGATGAGCAGTCCCACTGATTTTAGCAGTACTACTTACACATATATATGAAGAGGTGTGCCTAAGTATTTCTCTGAAGCAAACTTAAGGTCTTTAGTTCTTTTCATTTTGATATGGTGATAGTGTTTAAATGAATCAACGCTAACTCACATTAACTAGCAGATTAAAAGTCAATTTAAACTTTAATTAGAATTGACATTATGAGTGAGACTAATTTTTGCTCTAAGGTTTAAGGTTTGACTTCTAGCTCCATCTCCATGTGTGATACACACAAAAACCCACAGGGACACTCCAGTCCCCAAAGGAAACCAGCTGGCAGGTTGACACTTACTGCTCTTGGGGTTGCACACAAGACCTGGGACCAGTGGCTGCTGACTTTAATGCCACAAGTGTGACCAGTTTGCTTTGTGGCAATGGCACCTCTGCAGCAAGGACTACCTGGATCAGGAACCCCATTTTGTGCATTACACACTGACCAGTATGCTAGCTGGTACATCTTGAACAAAACAGTCTTGGTTTCCATCTTTCTTCAAATGTAAGCTAATTATGTAGAGGCAATACCTGCCAAAACCTTGTAGGTTTTCCTTTGAGACAGATCAGATGCATTGCCTTGTGCCCAAATGGTCCTGACCTTGGTGAAAGTCTGGTCAAGCTCAGAACCATTTCACTCCTTAATCTTTTTATTAGTTGCCTTAATCACTAGAAATCACCAGCATACCTATGCTGCAGTTACACCCCAGCTTCACCTGATTGCCAGACAGAGGTTGAGGCAGTATGGACCTCTAAATCCACTGAACTGTGTAACATGTTACTTTTGGCCTCCCATATTAAAACCTTTTAAACTCTGCAGCAAGCTTTAAAACAATCACATTTCCTCAGGGCTGCCAGAAGCAAACGTAAATACAGGAGTTCAAAAGAAGAATCCAGTTTTCACAGCTGCATCTTAGTTAAATTAAAAAGAAAGAAAGACAAAAAGATGAAAAAGAAGAAAGACAAACTGACCTAAAAGCTTTTGAAAATGCAGACCAGGGTAGACAAAAGTAATTGTTCTAAAGCTGTTCTGGATGTTTTAGGAACTCTATAATTTCCAGATATGAAAAGCTTCTTTTTCCTAAGAAACCATCATTTTTGAGTAATATAAAACTTATCTCTCTTAAAAACTTAAAAAAACTTAAAAATATCTTGGTTAGAGCTATTATCAGAGCTTCAAGAGGAAATAAAATATACCACAGTTAGGAAAACATGTCATTTTGCCTATAGTGTATAACTAATTGATTTTTGAGCATTGCCTAATTGTCTGACACTGGTTAACCAAACAACAATACATTTTTTCACAGGCTCCAATATTAGCTCAAACTGTTCTGTGACCTCCCCCTGTTGAGAGACACATTGTATTTTTGATCATAAATCTAACAGGGTAAGGACTAGAAAAGGGATTCCTGCTTTGTTTTTGCATTTTAACTAAGGTTAAAAAATTCTAACTGTTGTAATTTCTATAGGGAGTAATATATTTTAATGAGGGCTATGGTTCAGAGAAATGTGGATACCAAAGCTGTGATGCTGAGCTTTGTGTTTATTTGACACAGCAATGGATTGGATTTGTGAGTAGAGTCATGGTTAAATTCATCTTTGACGACTGCACTGAACTGACTCCTGAAATTAATTTGAGGAACTAAAATATATTATTAGAAAAACTTTAAATGAAACAGTACTTGATGTGAAAATCTCTAAGTAGTCAAAATATGTACTTGTGATGACAAAAACTGTACAAATTTATATATTAGTGACATTTTAAGAAAGAAAAACTTGAGAAAGATTAAAATGTTGCAGTAACATAGTCTAAAATACAGTATTTTTTACTTTTAAAAATTGTTGTTTGTCCCTAACCAATAAAATTGGTTAATAGAATTTTTGTAAATTATTATAGATTGCCATAAAAGAAAAATCCATGAGGAAAAAATGAAAGAAAATAAATTATTTTACATCTTATAGTGGGAAAACTAAAAGCAATCATAAGCACTTCTATGTGATTTGAAAACATATTGTTTCTCTTTGGCTAGCCAACTAAGAAACTGATATTCTTATTTTCGTAAGAGGGATGCTGAAAGGATTTAAAGCACCATTTGATTTGGAGTGTGTGCCAAGGATCTAACCTGTTGAATTCTGGAGCACAGATTTACATTCTGCTGTGCAGTTTGTGTTGACATTCCACTGAGAAGGAGAGATGAGCAAGTTACCATTTGCGACTAGACTATGAAGAGAATTTTGATCTATTTTTGGAGACTATTTCCTAATCAAATAAACAGCTCATAATGCATTTTTCATTATCAATTTGAAATATGCTCCTTGATTTTGTTGGAGCTGAGCATTTTCAGCCAGCAGCTATTTACTTGGGCACCAGAGTAGTGCTACAGTTATGGGGACTGCTTTGGTGAAAAGAAAAGCTTTCCCATTTGCAGAAATGTTGTTTTTATTATCCTGTGCACAAGTCTGGGAGCAAACATAGTGTTTGCACAATCAGTGGCTCTCTCGCTGTGCTTAATTCCACTGATTTGTTTTTGTTTGCTGATAAGGTAACTGGAGAAGTGAAGGGAGTAATTGATGAGCTCCAGTGCAAATTCCCATCTCACAAGCTGGTAGGTAAATAAAAACCCATTCCAGTGACTGGTGGGAAAAGGCAAAAAAAAAAAAAAAAAAAAAAAAAAAAAAAGGGGGGGAGAAAAAAAGAAGGAAAAAAAGAAAGAAGAGACAGACAGCAATGTGTTGTTCACAGGCTGAGTCTGTTCATGATGGTAACTCTACAACTGTATGCATCTGACCAAGTGAATTCTCTAAAGGGAAGAGTCCAAAACACTGAGGTAAAATGAAATTCAAGAATGCCAGTATTTTATATTTGATTGCTTCGCCATGTGTTCTTCTGCTTTGTTCTTTGTGTGTGAATCCTCAGTATTTATGATGAAACTGGACTGTGAAGATGGGAGGGTGCGTTCTTGAAATGCTTTGTGGGAAACTGGCACCCTGTTATGTTACTGAAAACTACCTGGCCACATCCCAGGTCCTGACTTGGAGACGTGCCTTAAGGAGTCTTCCTGGCTTTTCCTCAATTATTTCCCTCAGTGATAATGAAGAAGAAAAAGGAAGAGCGCTGTGCTGAACGTAAGGTGCATTCACCCCCATCAGCATTGGCTGCAGCACACACAGCACGAACTTCGGCAGAGTGCGATGTAATGGTCTGATCCAACTGGGAAAAGACCATAAAACTCCACTGCAAACACTTGTATAAACAGAACTTTTTTTGATGAAATTGAAACCATATTTTGACTTGTCGTTAGAAAAACAAATCTGAAGAGATAGTTATATATTGAATAACCTTAGAGCTTTTCAGAGCCAAGAAATCAGCTGCTGGCTTGAAGAGTTGGATGGCAACATGAAACATGTTGACCCAGGCCAATTCCTTAGCATTCTGTGGCTCAGCAGCATATCCATATTGTGAGTTTGCTCTCCATCACAGCCACTGAGGCTTTCTTGGGACCAGCAGGTATAAAACTGTTCCTCTTTCCTCAAAAGTTTTCATCAAACAAAAGAGGAACTCACAGGAATTGTTGACAACACAGGACAAATGACACAGAGTCCATCTTTCCGATAGTGTCGGGAGACTGGTGGCACAGTGGCAGCAGATAAGCCTGTGCCCTGTAGTGTACACAGTTTATAGAAACCAGGAGCATAATTGGTGGTGTCAGCCATGTGCTTCCCTCCAGGAATGTCATTCTTGCTTACAGTTCACTGGCTGGCAAAAACTAATTCTGACTACAATGCCAGGGATGTGCACAAGAGGGGGGATCTGATGGAGCAGCTGTCCTTCACCAGAACACGGCTCATTTCACCGCTTGTGTCTATGGTCATCTCCTATCAGGGGCTGGAGCTGAGGCAGCCCTGAGGAAGCTTTCCTTATTTGAGAAGTTAGGAAATGCAAAAGACACCTTTGTCCAGAGCCATAAAGCATGTGTATGGTAAATTAGCATCTCATTAAATAAATGTACTGGGCCTCTTAAACACCCTGCTCAAAAGGAAGTATGTAAGATGTCACACATTATCTAAACCTTATCCACACAGCTATGATGAAGTGTGACTGCCTGCAAATGGAGTAAGAACAAGGTCCCAGAGAGTTTTAGTACTGCTGTATTTTTCTATTTCAGTAGCACCTAAAGGCCCTGAATGAGATACAAGTCCTTGGCTGGAAAAGCTTAGGGAATAAAAAGAGAAACTGAGGAATGGCCAAATAAGTGACTTGCCACAGATTTATAGAGCACATAACAGTGAAGGCAGAAAAAGAATACAAATCTCAGGAGTTCCACCTCATGTCCTGGGGACTAATTGAAATTAGCAGATTGCTAACACCTGAACCCTGCTGCCCTTAGCTTTTGTCACTGCCCTTCCTTCACTGCAGTCAGATACTTACTTTCAGAACAGCTGGTTGTGAGCCAAGCTCAAGAACTCCATGGCAATGAGAAATATTCAGTGGTCTGTCAGGCAATCAAATGTCCTTTGTGATTGTGATACTAGTGTCTGAGATTCTGGATGTTCATCTGCATTTTCTGCAGGTTGCTTCTACTGAGATCCAAAACTCTTAGCCAAGTCAGGTCCTTCTGAGGATACAACTTGCATGGCAGATGAAGTTACTGGCCCACCTGTTCCTTCTTTCTACTGAAGAAATACTGCAGGGAGTTGTTTTCATTGCTGTTGAGATACCATAACAGCTTTTGCAAGTGTTTCCACTGTGTTCCATTGCAAAGACAAATGCATGCATGAGGTGATTTTGTGCTGTAAAAGATGAGGAAAATGTGTGATTGTGAAGGCTTGGGCTGTAAGTCTGCTAACCTGCTGGAAAGCCATCCTGGAATGAGAAGAGGACCATCTCCTCAGCTGATCCTTCCCACGTTGCCTAGCTGTAAATCCTCTCTAGTCCTGTCAAACTCTGACATGATGGAAAGAGGATGATGTTTAGAGATGTCCTTGAAATATGATCCAGTACAGAGTGTCCAGTGAAGGCCAGTGCTGGCAACAGCAATGTCCCCTTTGCACAATTCTCCTTCAGCATTTATCCACAGACGGAGCAATTGCCAAAAGGGGATTTCCACTGCTGACTTCCCAATCTCCTACCTCTGGTCAATCCAGATATTTATTCCCCTGCTGTGAATATCTGTGGTTGGAGTAGGAATTAGGAAAGAGATTTTTAGTGGGTGATGGCCAAAATCATTGACAAGAAACCAACAGTGCTGGCAGGGCTGACTTTTTAGTAATTGGAACAGACTGCCAAGGGAAGAATTAAGAATTCCAGGGCAGGGCCTTTCTAAAACTCCTGCAGGTCCCATCATGTTGGACACCTTGTGCCTCTTCTAGACAAGTTCATGTGAGACAAATTCATGGCCTGGAACTGCACGAGGGACCATCAAGCAAGGCAGGCAGCATGGAGGCCAGCTTTGCATTTCTTCCCCGACAGTTCTCCTACCCTCAAAAAGCTGCTGAGGCCTGTGTAGGTCTTATGGGGAAAAATCATAGCTAAGGCCAGCCCTTTGCTGGAGACTTGTATGTGTGCAGCAGCACAGCCCATCCTGCCTCATAGGAAGAGAGACACTGGGGAGTATTCCAAAACAACAGCTGTAGGTGCAAGGAGTTATCTGTTGCCTCCTGTTTACTGATGCTGCTTTGTTAAATTAAGTTACCCGTGTGTTGGGTTCAGCCCAGAATTTGCAGCTGAACGCATTCACACAGATAGGTCAGCAGCAGCACTTCTTACGGTCCTGCATGGGACCTGTTGGGACTGTCATACAGCCTTTGGGGCAGCCATTCATTCAGATAGTAGAAAATCTAGTTTGTTGCAGTGTGCAGGCCACCGGGAAGACCTTGGTTGCCTGGCCACTCACAGCTCTGCATTCCACTTGTCCCTCCCCTGTTCACCCAGGACTGGCCAGATGTCACGGGCCCGTCATCTGCCTATTGGCTTGTCTCTCGCCTTGCCCTCCACCCAGGGAGGGCATAAAAGACCTAGGCAAGAGATGGGCTGGGCAGTTAGCCACGTTCTCCACGACACATCTTGTTCTCCCTTTTTCCCTCCGTGAGGGAGAATAAAGGAACGCTAATATAAACGCAACTGGTACGTCTGTCTTTACCGGCGAGCAGCTGCCGCCGCCCGGCCCAGGATCAGAGCTCCCAGGGAAAGGAGCTACTGAGGGCTGCATTCGGTGGCCCGGAGAAGCCAATAGGCCAGCGAAGAAAGATTCAACTGGCGCCCAACGTGAGTAAACAACTTACCCCAAAAAACGCTGGGACAAAACCCGCTGCAAGCCTTCTGCTGCATGCATGACCACGGACTCATTTCGTCCCTGCACGACGCGCCTGGCGCGAGTGCTCCGAGCCTGAGCCCCGAGTCACATGCCCGGGGCGACGCGGTTACCCAGCCAGAGACACTCTCTCTGAGCCGCTGTGGGGGCTCGAGGGGAAGAACCCTTCCGTGCTGTGTGCGCGCCGCTGCCCGGTCCGCTCAGCGCGCCCCTGACGCTTCTAGCCGCGTTGCGCAATCTCCGTAGCTACCGTTCCCCGGAGCTCACGTAGAGCGAACCAAGAGTCATCCCGCCCGCGCGAGCGAAGCAGTGAGGGGGCTCGGAGCCGCTCCGCCGCTCCCCGTCGCTTTCCGCCGGCGCCTGGCGCCCGGCGCCCACCATCGCCGCTGCCTGCCACGTGGCCGGAGGAGGGGGGGCCGTGTCGGACCCCCGTGGGGTTGCGCCGTCCCTTCCCGGTCCTGCCGGAGCCGAGAAGAAGCCGCCGCGGTTATTTCCTGGAGCTCCGCCGAGCGCCCCGACCCGGCGCCACGCCAAGTCGCGCCGCACCGCCCGAACAGAGCCGAGGCAGACACCGCCCGCACGACCGCCAGCCAGCAGAAGCTACCAACACCACGCCATGCGGCCACGACGACGAATTGGACTCCGGCACAACACATACCCGCAGTGAGCTGCTTCTTTGTTTTTGAAGCTTTTTTCTTTTCTCCTCAGTCCAGTTTTGTTTATCTATTTTTTTTTAACAAAAGTATTCCCTCAGTTTTATTTTTTAAAATAAGGAATACGGCTTCAACTGGACTCGAGGAACCTTTTTGTAATTTTTTTTTTTCTCTTTTTCTTCAAAAACAATCTGGTTACGCAATTTAGATATATCCCTCCTATATTTTAAACACAAATTTTAACCATGGGGGGTGAATTATCTACTATGCAGACAGCCGTATATTTAAAACTTTCCAGTCTATTAGTATTACACAGCAAACCCTTTTCTAAACCTAAATTAAAGAAATTTATTAAGTACCTCTTTGCTCTGTACCCAGACACAACCCTAAGGAATACTACGGAAATTACATATTGGCACTCCATAGCTTCAGAAATATTTTCTTTGAAACAAGCTGGTCATAAGCAAGCTATACAACATTATCCACTCTCAATTAAAATTTCTGAGGCTGTTTCTGTGTCAGCGAAGACAGCCACACAAGTTTTTGAACATTCCACCACC
>VZTJ01005215.1:0-13076 GCA_013397795.1 Orthonyx spaldingii
GCCAGGGTCAACCCACGACACAAGTGTATAAAAAGCTTCTTTCATGGATCATATGGATTCCCAGGACCTCTGTCCTACCCCTTCAACACCAAAATTCAACTTTGAGAGTGTTCAGAAAGGCTTGTCTTTACTCCCAACAATTATTACTTGCACACTAATTTCTTTTAGAAACCTACTTTACAAGTCATCAGGGCCTCCAGTTTTATCAGACTGAACTAGATATCAGATATGTCCAACTGTGGTGTGATTTTTGTCCTAAGTGTGTATTTTTAGAGGGCTCATGGGGCTAATGGAAAAAAAAGCGGTTTTCCCTGTTTTGGGAGATCACTGAAATAAATACATTTAATAGATAATTTTTTTAAAAATTGTTGTATTTCACAAATCTCTCATTTTAATGCATAAAGACTACCCTATTTCAAATAATCAGCTATGTTCAAATGGAATAAGCAAGGAGATGATGTAAAAAGGAAAAAAAAATTTTTTTTTTTACAGCCACTGAATCTCTTGCAGTAAGATTTTTAAAAAAAGTTTTACAATGTATTGTCATCTATAGGATAGCACCTAAATATAACTTCCAAAAACTACGCTGTGATTATTTTCTTTCTAGTCCTTCCTTTCAATTCACAGACAGTGAAAAAAGGTGATGTGGTTCAGTGATTCTATGTAAATAACTGATGGATATTTCATCCTTCCAGCACAGCCACTGCACAAACAACTGCAAAATTCTAGTTAGGTAATCACCAGCAGATAAAGATAATTCCATTTGCTGGGACCAGAGGAGGCAGCACACGCACACCACCACAATCCCCAGCTGTCTTTGAAGCAATGACCATGTAGCAAATATGAGAATCAAATATTATATGCACAACAATAGTTAGAGTATCTTTTGCTTGGCACTCAAACAGATTTCATCTTTTGAGCTACTTGCACTACATGCTCCACCTGGAGGACCTGCTGGATTCAGATTATCTTGAAAACATGATTGAGATTTATCCTCATGTGGTATTTTCTTCCCTATTGGCTTTATTCTCCACCTAGCACAGTATGCATTAATAAATCATATCTGGTACTGAAGTCTGATGATGAATAATCAAAATTAAAGCCATCCTTTTCATGTTTCCTACTCTAAACTTCTTTGTTGTTCATCTTTTGGGTTTTTGCTTTGCCTTAGGGTTTTCAGCTTTTCCGCTACCCTGCCTGGGTTATTCTGTGACTTACTGAGTTTCCCATTTTACCAGGCATCATTCATCTTCCCTTGCAGTCAGATTTACCTAGATAGACAATTGTTCACAGTCCAGACATGCTGTTACTTGAGTGCTTGTGTCCCAGTTCAATTTCTGGGCATTGTGATGGAAGCATAGCACGGGAAGCAGAAATTATGTACAGTTGCTTCACACTGTTATTGTAGTAATGGTAGCTGAATCTCTAAACTCTGCTGTAAATTCCAGTCTTTCTCAGTAGCTCTTTTTATGTCTTTCTATTTCCATTAAAAAAAACAACTTGTGTTGTTCAAAATCTTGTTGTGAAGCAAAAAAAAGATATTGCAGCAAGCAAGGGGTAGCACATTGGGCCAGTCTCTTTGCAAGACTGCCTCTACCCACTTTCAATGCATTTGGTTCTGCACAGTGATTGAAAAAGAATAAAAAGCTGCATGTAGCACTA
This sequence comes from Orthonyx spaldingii, assembly GCA_013397795.1. Lineage (NCBI taxonomy): Eukaryota > Metazoa > Chordata > Aves > Passeriformes > Orthonychidae > Orthonyx > Orthonyx spaldingii. The sequence goes on from VZTJ01005215.1 coordinate 1,663, forward strand.
AATTTAACCTGGAAGGTATTTTTGTGTCTCTATAGTAAGAACCGAGATCTCTGTATTCAGAGACAGGGAAGTCAGAAAAAAACCCCTTTATTTTGGGAAACCTTGGGAAACCAAGGCTTGTGAAAACTGGAAGGAGCTCCTGCTCTTGTTTCATGGAGAAAGAGAATAATTTGCAGCAGGTCTTTACTATTTTCTGTTTCTCTTTTATGACACTGAAGTTCACATTTTTTGCATTTCACGTGTTCTCACTGACCCATCTCCACAGGTTTGAACTTCTAGAAATACAAGCCCTAGAAGGCACTAGAAAGAACAATATCCAGGCAGTGCCAGATAATATGACACTGTTAATAGCACCAGAGAATCTGTCTTAGGAAGCCAATTTTTTAGTAGAACACTTTTAGGAATAACACAAAAAACTGAAAAGATCCATGATTCTTATCCTGCTAAAGATACAGAGTGAGCCCGAGATTGGTCAGACAATATTGTGCAGTTATCTCCCAGCATCGATGTTTTTGCTTCTTGTCTTACAATTGTAGCTCCTGTAAGCAGATGTCTTGTTCTGTGCATTAAGGTATATTGCCAATAATATAAAAATCTTCAGCAAGTGCCTCATCAGAACTTCAAAATATATGAATTCACCATACTGAGAGATCCAGATGGTAACTTTTAAATGAAAGTAAACAGGCAAAAATCCCTCTGCTTTTATAGAATATTAGAGGTGAGTGTTGTTTAATAACTACTTTATAATTTAAAGATTTGATAATGGAGGCTAAGAACCTTCCTTAATGATGGCTGCTCAATGTCCAGCAAAATTTTCTAGTTATTCCATGACTGAATGTGACTCTCCAAAGAGGAAATATCTGCATGTCCACAATGGTGAGCCAATCTTTTGGGTTTATCCTGCAGTTCTTGCAAGGGCTCAGCTGATTTTTCAAAATGTGTAAAAGGCATTTATTTGTGATGAGATGCTATAGAGCTCCCAGTGACCTAATTCTTCTTTCCAGCAACATTCAGTAATACTTAGAGGGATATCTTGCCCCTCTTATTGACGAAGACAGGTATTACCTCTCCTTACCAGGTCTCGCTTCACTGAATTCACAGCAGTTTTCAATGACAGAATTATTGCATGAATGGAGGTGCTTAACAGATCCAGAACTTCTATCCACATTAAAATACTTCCAGCACTCCCACTTGTGAAGCCACCCCAAACTGATGCTGAGAAATGCACTGCTTGTACTACTTGTTACATCATCCCATCACCCCCTAGCTATGAGGTAGACTGAATTAAATTATTAAATATCAAATTATTAATTTTTCCATAAATAATTTTAAGCAGACAGTATGGAAGAGGAGTTTATGTAAGCTAAAATGGTCAATAATCCCATGAAGAAAAATATTTCAGTTTCTTTCCAGCACTTAGGAAAAATTAACAGCATTTTTGTACTCGTTTCTCTCTCTGATGTCAAGTAAATGAACATATTGCCAGGCTCCCACAAACAGGTATTGTCAGGTCTGCATGGCTTTGTTATTTCACAACCAATTGCCTCAAACAAGGCAAAGTGAAGATTACTCATACTCCTGCCTCCTGCTGAGCCTGATGCTTTAAGAGAGACTTTTGGTCTTATGTAGCACAAAAAAAGTGCCAACATATTCTGAAGAGCAGAAAATACACATTTCCTCACATTCTTATGCAGCAAGTCATGGAGTTAGCTGGATGCTTGTTATGGAACTTTCCAAAACAAAAGCAAGTTTAGACCAAGCAGATGAAAGTTCAGGAAATCAAGAGTGAGTAAAAATAGGGCATTTGGAGCTAAATGTCTCAGAAACAGAGCATTGCTATTGCAGAAGCAGGCACTCTTGGATATTTTGATTCCATACTGAATTACCAATCTGAATGCTTAATTTTCACTTAGCACAGAAAAGAGAACGGAAAACATTATTTTTCCAAAAATGTCAAAGTCCATCTGTCCCAACTCATCCGAAAGGCAGGGGAAGGGTAATGTCACACACCTCAAAGGCAAAAATCTGTGACCTGCAGTATCCAGGATGTTCTCACCTACCACAGAAATTTTGACTGGCTGAGGGAAGTTTGTCAAGCCAGCCAGGAAATCAAAAGTAGAAAAATAAAGGGGAATTTCTAGCTCAGCATGGATAAAAACTTTTGCACACCAGAACTTCTTCTAGTGCAAACAGTTCTTAGGACTGCAGGCACATTTTCTCTGTAATTTCTACAACCAAATTCATGTAAATGTAGCTTAAGCACATGCAGAGTGAATGTCAGCCTGCAGACATTGAAAATTTCCAATCAGAAACACTGCACAAGAGGCTGGGCTTCTTACACTCCCAGGGAAAAGCTGTAATGTACAGTATGAATCTTTAGTTATGGGTTCAATATAAGGTCTCTCAGTGAGCTCATTTAGCATGCTTTATAGGGTTCAAACAATGGTTTGCCAGTAATTCCCCTCTCAGTCACAATGATAACAGTGTGGTGATCTGCTTAAGAGACAGAAATTAAAACAATTTATTGTATTAATTAGCATCTTCTCTTTTACACTTGCTTCAAGTAATGAGATACTTGCTTCAAGTAATCTGACAACTTAATTGAGGACATCATTGATTTTAATTAACATTTTTTCTTATGAGAAAGGCTGTTACTGTTGGATGGTGCTGGAAGTTAACAGTAGGGGAGAAAAAAGAAACCCTAATCAAAGAACATTCATTTTTGTCCCCACTGCAGCGTTTTGAAATTCACAGCCTTTACCCTGTGTGATTTTGATACACCAAGAACATAGGTGGAGTAGTACTAACAAGTCATACATCCCAGACTATGTGAGTGATGGGACTTAGTCAAAATGGAGTCAACATGCATAATATCACTTTAATTGGTCTGTATTCAGATGCAGACAAACTACTGTTTTCTTGAAATTCTCACCAGTTTGCTCTTCTTTCACTGACTAATTTTTCATAAATTTTGAAAACCTGATAGTGAGCTAAACCTTCAGACTGAAATTATTCCTTACTCCAACGCATCTGCTAATGTCAGCAAAAACTTGTACCTTAACAAGACTATTTAAAATAATGTGTTCAATGTTTATTTATAAAAAATTCAAAATTTGTTGAGTAGTAGCCATTAGCTCTGAAAAAAAAAAAGTGTTTAAAAATTGAAGATAAAACTCGTATTTGAAGGGGCAGGAAGTCTCTTTCAGGTTTTGTAACAGAACAATATATTGACCAAATCCAAGATCACAAGACCAGGATCAACTCCCTTTATAGGCACTAAAACCTTTTAAAAGCACAGAGCAGGGTAATTCATTTGCTGTTTACCATGTGCAAAGGGCCCTATCACTTCAAAGGAGTTCAGTACCAGATGAATCAGAACCAGGTCACTGAACACTTCATAGGCAAACACTTTTCCCCCTATTCATTACAAAACCAGGGGAGAGGGCTGAGGGATACTCAAGGACTCAATCTGCAGCATTATTTTTGTAGGTTTTCCACATAAATATCTAAATAGATTCAGGAAGAACAACTAGAAGACCTTCTCAATTTCCTTATTTCCTTTTAACCACATTCTTATTTTATCTTTCTTTTCAAACCTACATACAGTTCACAGCTACTTGTCACTTTAGACTTTCATCCTACATAATTGAAATCAATGAGAGATTTGTTACTAAATTTATTCCAAGCACAAATTGTCCCAATTTGTGGGCAGGGACCCACAGTCCCAATTAGTTTTAGCCAGAAGATGTAAATATTCAGTACTTCACATCCAAAGTTGACTGCTTTACCTTTTCTGTTATTATTTGAAGTAATAATTACTGGCAGCAGGTTCCCCTGTATATCACCCACAGCACGCTCACTGCCCTTTAGCTGTTTTCATCTGTCTTTGTGAATGAGAGACACCAAGACAGAGTTTGTTTTTAAAGGTGAGGAAAAAAGCCTTTTAGGCATTTGAGATTGCTGGTGGAATGCAGAGGAACTGTCTCAGGTGTCTCATGCAGACACTGTGCAGAAAATGACAAACCAAAACCAAATGCCTTCAAATTGCACTCCCCCCTCATCTTGTTCCCCATTTTCTCCTTCTACCAAGCGTTGTAAAATCATTGGGAAAAGTCTGAAGGATTTTTCTTTCACTTCCATTCTATCCAGAGTGAGAGATTTTAAGTATTTGTTTCTTGCTTTTAAAACACCAGATGCAAGACAAGCACTCCACAATGCTCCACAGCAGGTACATGCTGACTTATTGTCATAACAACATTGAATATTTTGCTGTTGACTCAGGTTATTGTTCTCCTTAAAGGACATTTTCAAAGAACCCAACCTAAGGCTAATTTCACCTTAATTACACATGAAATTAAGAGCATGAAAAGCCTCTCCAGACTACTTGATTGCTTGAAGTTATAAACCAGTTTAAGTGCTCCTCTAGACTGGTGCATACATGAAGTTATGGAAAATTATTCAGCTATTAAGAAGTTAACAAGATTTAATGAATGTCCCATAGCTCCTTTACAGAGTATTGTTGTTCTGAACCAAAAATACAATGTGGGCCAATGCTTAAATTTTCATTAAAGTCAGTGTGATTTTACAGCATCCACAAATGCTTTATCTGAATTAATAGTGAGGGGATGGTTCAGAACACCTCTTATGAGTATCACAACTTCAGGATTTCAGAGATGGGGGTGTGGGCACAACAAAAACTGTCTTGGAAAACAAACCGGAACCATTTGGTTAAAGAAATATATTTAACCATATCTATTGTTATTCTTGGTAAATTTAGCCAGTGTAAGAAAGTCTCTCAGGATGTTTGTATCAAGAAACATAATTGGGTTATTTATTGTGCACTAAAATTATGTATTTTACTTCTAGAATCCATTAATAATTTTTAAAAGGCACTGGAGGAGAGTACAAGCAATAAGATATTGTTTCCATCTCTACTTCCTGCAGCTATGAAAATAAATAGCTCTTGTTGGGGTTCCTTTGTATTTGTTATTTTGGTTTTATTTAGACTTAGTTCACACATTACTCCTTTAAGCCATCAGGTACTAAAATTGCATATAACCTGTGGAAGGAACAGATCCAGGATTTTGCATTACCTGTGCCTGAGTTCAAATTACAGCATGTTACACAGCGAAACCATCCCACCATATGTTCTTTAAACTGTGTTTAAAGGAATTCTTTATTGAGCCTGAAATGAGAAATGTACCTGAGATCCAAGTCTGGACTAGCAGACTTAATCTTGGACAAATCAGTTAAAGTCCTAGAGCATTTAAACTCGAGAGGCAGCGACACTTATAGACCCTGGAAGCCTAAGTCAGATTTAAACTAGTCCAAATGAGAATATCCACTTACAAGTCAACCAACTTATCTTCTGTAAAATACCTGCATTACCTGTACACAGTGCAAACAGGCTGTTTGATTTCTATTTTTTTTTTTAAGCTTTAAGGATAAACTAATAGGAAATTCTTTCCACTGAAAAAACCCATATGTAATTTATGCAGGAAGAGCAATCTGCTTTCCCCAAGGCAGATAAAAGCCAGCTCCACTAAAAGGCATGAGTCAGCAGCAATCTCTGTCAGGATTCAGCTAAGCCAAAGACAAATCAAACTCCAGAACTGTGTAGCAGAATTTCATGTTTCAGTGATGCCAACAGTTTATGACTCAGCCTCCTCCTCCTCACTGGAGTCCCCCATCTCTCAGAATGACGCTTGTCACAAAACTGCCATGGCAAACTGCCACCTGCGTCTCTCCTCTGTCACACGTTCCTGAAGCTGGGATACCCTCAGTGAGGTTTCGGAAAAAGGTTCTGAAAAAGGAATCCACAAAAAGTTTAGCAGTTTGCACATTCAATTCCATGGTGCAGCACAGGAATCCTTCAGCCTTTCTGACAACAAACCTTGAGGGCAGCTCGCTGAAAGTCACTAAGAAAAGGTGAGGTTCAAAAACCCACACCCTGGAGGTGACACTCGCTGGGATTAAGTGCTGAAGCATTTAAACTTATGATTAATTCTAATGAGCTTTAATACCACCACTGCACCAGATGGGAAATAAGTTATATCCTGTAGAAAAAAGCTTTGGTGTGGCTTTATGAAGGATTCCGGAGATATATTGTGACCTGGTTCCACAAGGTCTAGGATAAAGAAGCTTGATTTGGTTCTTAGCAGCACCCTCAGCATTCTGTGTATTTCTAAAGAAGCTCTGCAAGCTTCGTGACTTCACCTGTAAAATGGAGATACTCTCAACAATTTATCCATCCTTTCTGCTTAGTTTGTAGTCCTTTTATTTTCCCTTATTCTTTGTCCAATGCCCTCACACATGGTATGCAGGTATTTTTAAGAATGTTTCATCATATTCAGAAGGATGTTTTAAGAACCTATCTGCAGTGATTAAGAAGACGCTGACTTCACGGGACGGTGGTGTCCAGAAAGAGAGATTTATTGCATAGTGAACATTCCTTATATACCATCACACAAACAGGAACTAGTTCTACACCACACTGTGTGCCAATCACCCAATTCGGTTCTAAAGTATTACCTTTTATGGTAACAGGTAATACAATGCCTTTTAAGGTAACAAATTATATTTCTCACTTCTGACAGGTCCAGTAGCTCACAGACCCACAATGCACTCTTCTACCACATCACCCATGACCTGGATGTTTTTCATGGGTCCCAGGGCTTCTTCTGGACCAAAGACAGAAGGTCACTCTGGCTCTCAAGGCCTGTTGCCCTGCTACCTACATTCTGTAACTCCACATCTATCATCACCCTGTAAGGAGAAGTCCCACTGTAGGCTCTGTATTAAGAGCAGTGAATGATATGGAACCAAAACCTAAACCTGGCCACGGCACCCTATTGTTTGTGAGATAGGCACAGTATGTAGTGAGCTGTGCAACTGTGAGTCACTGGTTCATCTATTGCAGATTTTATTAAGTTCTTCTTGAGAAGAAACCGTCAGACAAAAACTGCACTCAGAGCAGAGGGTGCAGGTGGCCAGTGCATGACTCTCAAACAGAAAGGCTAAGCACCCTTCTGCCTACATCCAACTCTATGGAACAGGAATACATGAACAACATGATGATTTGGACCAGCAGGGTCTAAACTGCCATCAGTGAATGAGTTTTCAAAGCAGTCTCATCCCAAATTGGAACCCTGCACAATATTTTCTCTGTACCTGAAGCAGTTCAGTTTCTGAGGATCTCAAGTGCTATACAGTTTATTTAAAGATGATTTTTTTTCCTAACTGAATCTTGAGTGAGTCATCAATCGCTCAGCTTTCTGTGCTGGTTTTCCTCTATTGCAATCTAACATTAAACTTTGTCTAACCACTTATGACAGTTTTTAAAACATTTTTGAAATGCAACCCTTTTTGCCTCATCTGTTTTCCTGCCACTCTTCTGTTCCCTCCAGCTCTCCTCCTCCCCTGGTATCAGTTCCATTTCTCCTCCATAGGGGCACAAACCCTGTAATTACTGTCTTTAAGTATTTACTCATTCCCACATCTTTATGGAACCAAACTGCTGATTTCTCCACAACCCTAATATAGGTCTCACCCTCAGTTGAACAAAAAAAGTATTGATTTACCAAACCATGCAGTCTCCCAACATCCCAGTGCTATCCCACACCACTTACCTCTGTGTCAACTTAAAAATATTTCAACACTTACTTTTACTACCATTGCAGCTTTTTTTTGGTGTTTCCTTAGTCCACTTATAACACATCCCACTATATATTACTTATGAATTAGGCTCTCCATAGGTAACCATGTTCAAGACAACTTAAGGAAATGTTCCTTAAACAGATCCTGTTTTGAAGAAAAAAAGTACTGTACATATAGAAAACATGAACATTAGTGACAGAAGTGGAAACTAAAAGAAAGTTTCCAGCTGGATACCCTCTTCCAGATCTAGGTAATTCAGTGGAAGTTGTCATAATCATCTACTTGACAATATTTTCCAGTGGGCAGGACACTCAGCTAACATTCTGGCAGATTCTGCTGGTGAAAGTGCTCTCAGATTCACCCAATGCAGTCAAGAAACTAATGAGCTAGATCAGCCCACCGACCTCAACAGCTTAAGCCTACACATTTAAGGAGTTTTAGAGAATATTCATGTGAACAGCTCTTGTAGCAAGCACCCACAAAGAGGTGATGACAGATCCTGGTAACTTCTTCCTGGGAGACAGAAGCCCTGTCTACAACCTGATTTACCCAGGGATTAAAGCATCTTAATTTGTATCTACAGTATGAATTTACTTCATTAGACCAATTTAATTTATGTCATTTTCTACCAACTTAGAAATTAATCCAGCTTTTCCATTCAAAATAGGCCTGCCAGAAAGGTCAGTTATACATGAAAACAAAGATAAAACAACTGCTCATTTTACTTTAAATTTTCCTTAAACAAAACCAAATTAACCATACCACACTTTCATCTGAGCAGAGCACACAACTAGGTAACCACATAAGTTGTGTGTAAGACAAAGTACCTTCTATATTGATGGGTTTTACAGGCATTTGTACCAACACATTGCTCATGGAAAAAAAGAAAACACCTATCTTTAAAGAAGGTGAACTTTCATAACAGCAACAGCTCCTCAGGTGGTGGAGTCAGCACAAAAGCAAAAGTCTCTCCCAGCACCTCTCAGGTGGTGTTTGGGCCTCAGGCCATGGTTCTGTTCATGCACAGGGAAGCTGGGCCCCATCTACTGACCCAATGCCTGATGCCAAGAGCAGCTCCCAGTGCTCCTGTCACACAACAAGGCAGAGCCCCCAGGCGGGATCATCCTACCTCCATCACCCATAAGGACAGAAATCTGCTGGTCAAAATGCCCAGGTGATCCCAGCAAATGGACTGAAACATATTCTGTACAGGAATGCCAAATAAAGCCAACAGGTCAAACCAAACTGACTGGGGAGAAATTCCTTCCACACGTAACACCTGGCAACTGATTGAGATCTCTTCAAATTTACCAATAGAGTTTATTTGTATATAGACTCACTTCTTAAATTTCTCTGGAATGCTCTACAGAAGAGACTTTGCAGAGTTTCCTCTCTTCCCAGGAAGATTTAGTTTTGTCAAAGTTGCAGACAGGCTTACTACAAAGTAAGACTACAGCTGAGAGTCAGACTGTTCTGAAGAGTTATTATATGCATGTTTAGTATGTACAAGACAAACATTTACTTAAAGCATCTATTTTCTTCTCCTTGTACAGAATGGGTAGCTTTTTTTTGGTTTGGTTTTGTTTTTTAACGTCAGCGTGTGGCTCTATTAATCTCATTTTAACATTTTCATCTTCTCTGGTTCCAATTTCTACATCACTGCAAGACTGCATCTCATCATGCACATATAATGCATCATTTTAGTTTGAGTCATTAATCTTTGCTTTCCATTCAAAAGATAAGCCATGTTTAATGGCTACATCATATAATCTGCATCAAGGGTTTGGAAGATCTATTTTGCAAACTTCAGGAAAACATTGTAGCTATACCAAATTTAATTATACATCGAAATATCATTTTTAAGAGGCCAAAAGTTCTCTCTGCAGCAGCAAGAGCTAGGAATACATTTTAAATTATTGCTGCTTGAGTCTTGGGAGAAATAAAAGAACACAATCAGTTTGCTCCTGTCCCTCTTCCCCAGGCTAGTTAATGTTATCTTTATACAATAAAGATAAGGATACAGTTTTAAAAATACATCAGCATTGATAAATATTTAGCAACCCAAAGGCACCCTCCCTGAAGAGGCAGAAAACTTATAGAAGATTAAATTGCCAAGAGAATAAATGAGTCTTACACTGAGATTGCACACCCTGAGACAGGATTTAACCTGTGACAAGCACCATGGCTTCAAACATTCCTCCAGCTCTCTGACACCCCTTGCTCACCCTGTAATTAGTAACAGCACAGCCTGAGCACTACCAGGCACATAAAGGACAGTACAGCATAACATCAAAAATCAGGTTACTTTCATACATTGACATATTTGATAACTTTGTGCTAAATCTTCATAAATGTTTTCTGATGTACTCCAACAACACTGGGTGTCTTGCACCCAATGTTTGAGCTGATCAGTGCACATGAACACACCACATCACCAGCCACTTTCCAGATTTCTCCAAACAAAACTAAAGCACAGGCTTTAATTTGCTTCTCCTCTTGACTCACAAGGCTGTTGTCATGCAACTGGTGCCTAAAATGAGATGACAGAGACTGTAGAAGAGACTCGCAATGAAGATTTTGTCAGAGCTACTGCAATAAGGTATTTGTGGTATTTCATTCCTGCTTGACCTTTTCCCCTATGAGAGGGAGGTGGTGGCACTTTTTAAAATGATCATCCAGCCTTTCAGCAAAGATGTGTCACACATTGGAGTTAAAATAAGGATAACATAGGACAAGATTAAAGGAGTGAACCGACTGGTCAACCAGTCCCTTATCTGAGGGAACACATCTAATTATATTCAAAAGACTTCATTAAACTTTGAAAGGAACTCTTTGCTTCTTAATTTTAGTGGAATAAGAACTATAAATAGAATCATTCACTAAATTAATAGCGCAGGCTCCTTGCAAGAAGAGGATAATATGAGAGTTCATCATAGCACTTCACATCACAACTAGGGTTTCAGATAAAGAGCAGATTTCAAAAACGCCTCTTGAAGTAAAATGGCCTGTTTTTTAGGAGAACTGATAGTTCCAGCTGGCTGTGACCCCTGAGGCCTCTCAGAGCAGTACCATTTTAAGAAAGTGTTAAAAGTTCTGTATGAACAGTAGACACATTTAATATAAACCAAGAAACACAGCTCTTCAAAGTTCATTGGGACTCCCATAAGCAAAAGACCAACTTCAGGAAATCATTATGTTAAATAAAGTCACATTCCAATCGACACAACTGCTTTTCTCATTCCTGAGTTCATAAGTCCAAGATATTTTCACAGCTTTTATTTAATGAATGTTTGTATTAGTTTGGTTCGAAACCGGGCGGAAACACTAATTTCGTGTAGTGGTTTGAGTTCGTTCACCTGAGTTTTTTTGGCTAAATGCCAGCACACTTACCAGATTTTATTTAATTTTGCTGTGAGATAAGGATTAGGAGTAGGTAAAGCAGGCTCAAACTTTAAAGAATATAAAGAAAGTTTATTAACAGACTTAAAAGGAAGAAAAAAATTAAGAACCAGAACAAACCCGTCAGAACACTTTTGCTCTTCCCACCTCTCCATTTTTTCAATGACAATACAAAAAACAACACTTTGACTTTCAGTCAGTTTACCACTTCTAAATTAGTCTTTTTTCAGTTATTTAGGGAGAGGAGTTTTCTCCTGCTTTACCATGTTGACTTCTTCACAAGAAATACAGTTCTTATGGTTTTCAGCTTCACAACTAGCAGCCGCCCAGGAGAAAAAGATCTCTGCTTGTTGTGGAAC
>VZTJ01005215.1:13800-83729 GCA_013397795.1 Orthonyx spaldingii
AAATGTTTTGCCCAGCAGCCGGAGATCTCAGGCCGGGTCCTCCCCCACGTTCAGCTGCACTGGTGCTGCAAACTCCCTTCCAAACCTCCCCCCCCTCCCCGCTCTGAGGAGGGGAGGGGGGGGGGAAGGGCAAGGGCCCAGCCTTACCAGAAAGAGAAGCACAGGACTTGCTTCTCTCGCAGCAACAGGACAGGAAAAGAGGGGTTTTTTTCAGGTGTATCTCTCTTAAATATGGTTTTTTTCCTGGAGGCGGAACAACTTTTAATTGGATTATACACCCATCAATACTCAAAACTAGCTGGTCACTGGCTCTGTTTCCCAGGAAGCAAGGTGCACTACTTCCTGCACCATAGGTCACTTGAAAAACTGACCCTTCCTGGGTAAATCCACGACAATGTTCCTTAAGATATAGTTAGACCTAAAGGCTCAAAAATAAGAAGGTAAATAAAACTCAATAAAAATTCTTTGGGTTTTTTAAACTCTCATTATGTTTTAAGCCAATTTTATGAGCTGGAGAAGAGGCAAATAGTGAGTTTTGACCACCTGAGGTTCCTAAGAGGAAAACAGCTTCTAGAAAGAAAACTAGAAACACAGTAATACACAAATGTATTTAGATGGTCTGCTCCTTTAGTCTTTCCCATTGGCAGTAAATTTAATAAAAATGTAACTGAAACACTTCAGTTCAGGAAGACCTCAATTCCACCCTTTCACTGCTTTCCTTTACTGTATCTAATCAGACCATTTATAAATACTATTGCATTCTTCAGAGCCAGGTGGGTCCCCGTGTATGGACTGGTTTTGATTTCTTCTTAGGACTGGATTCACATTTCCTCTGTACACTGTTTTTCTGACATTTTTATATTCCTAACTTCCTTTCTCAAGAATTTCCTCACCTCCCAATGCCAACAGTACATACATTCAAAATCTTTTCCCTGGAAATATCTGCAAAATTTCCCTGTGAAAGAAGCGGTTCTTTTCCTCTTAAAAAACTGTGTTTTCAACAAATGCCGTCATCTTTCTTTATGATTTGACCAGTCAAAGTCAGATTGAGGCTCGTTGATTTTAACTCCTGCACCCTAAACCCTTGAGCTCCAGAGAGTAATGGCATCCCCAAAACACCAGATCAGCCCTTGCTGCAAGCCCACCCACACTGTTTACTTCGGTGTGTTTTGTACACAGCAGAGCACTCAGCAGCCCAGCACCACTAAGATCATGTCAATTCCAGAATTATCCAGCCAAGTAGGGATTTCATAGATCAAAGCAGGCATGCCTTTGATACTTGGTATAGATAAGCAGGAGTGTTGATTTAAACACAGGTGTTAAAATCAGGTGCAAAAATCTCTTGTTGATCTAGGGCTGCTTGATCTGCCTACACCCACACCCTGCTCAGTGCTCACCCTGTGCAGGGCAGCTCGTAGGAACCACAAGTGAGAGAGCCCTGACTTCTGTGGACACTGCACTGTGTCCCCTCAGCACCCCCAGTGCTCCCTGACTGACCTCATAATGCAAACTGACACTTACAGAGAAGCTCTGAACTTCTACGGAAATGTGATGAAACACATCCTTATAATGGATTGGATGGTCCAGGACAGGGAAAGGAAAACAAGGTATCTCATTGATACCCTGACAGTGGTGCTGTGTGTGTCCTACTGGTGTTTAACACAGTGCAGAGCACTTAATGCCTTATGCTAAAGAGCCTCAGGCCTTAGGAGATTCATTCTGTGAAACAAACAAAATCCCATTAAATGCATTCGTACTGGTAATCTCCCTATATGATAGTAAAATAATCTGTGGAGAAATCAGAATGCTGATTATAAGCAAGGCATCCAAAATGAACTACAGGACAAAATAGAGAATTGGAATTTTTACATTTAAAGAGTTTTATATCAAGGCCTCCACTTTATTAGCAGGTATCACAAAAAAACCCCAACCAACCGACCAAAAAAACCTACCAAAACCCACCAAAAAAACCAAAAAACAAAACAAAACAAAACAAAAAACCAAAAAAAAACAAAAAAAAAAAACCCTTGCAAATTTCTACAGATTTTAGGGAAGAATGCATGCCATCCATTCATAAAGAAATCATATGAGAAAGGAACTGGGTGGAAAATAAAAAGAAGGCATATGGGATACGGTGGCTGAGAAACTTTCTAGGCTTACAAGTGACATTTCCATTTTTTAAGAGAACTCAGTTTATTTTCTCTGAATTAAATTTTTCCCAAATTACTGGAGTGCATTGAACCAATACAAACATTATTCCACTCTGTTCTGACACCTCCTGCTAGTAGATGGCTTTTCATTTAATAAAAGCCATAGTCTAGTTGGAAAAAACATAGCTAGGATCAAACTCATGTATCTCTATCCTGCTACAAATCTGGGTTCTTTTAGAATTACAAAGTGCAGCTTTCCAGCTCTTATCCACAATGAATAACCTTCCCCAGTCATTAAAAACTACTTTTTCTAAGCTGTTTCAATGTGAATTGTTCAGCTCAGAAACACTGGAGAAGATTTTATTTTATGCCTTGGAATAAAGCTTTCATTAGTCAGGCATTATAACAAACCCTTAATAATTCCATGCTGATCTTGAAAATTTCAAGCCTATTCCCTCTGCTACTGAAGAATTGTTTAGAAGTACAGCTAAGATTCACTCGATCCCAGTTGCAGAGATGCTGCAAGCACATAACTGTAAAACTGCAAGACCACACAGCTCCTTTCCTTCTCCGTTTTCTTCCCCTCCGATATCATGCTCAAAAATATTATTTGGCACCAAATAACTCTTAACACCTGTGAATGGAAAGCTTGAAATCTGCAGAAAATTGTGTGTTCACAGTTAACACATCCCTCAGCTGAAAGGGCATCTTCAGCCGTTCCAATGCTCTTTGTGCTGTGTGTTTACCTTGCAATAACCACTTGGCTAACAGACAGCTGGGAATAAGTGTTTTATTAATGGTGGTTCCAATGTGAATTTACTAAAAGTCCACACAAAGCTAAATTATAATGAATTACAAAGACAAACAACATATTGGGTTTTCCATTCATTTGTGCTGCAGTTAGTACAAGTCTGCTAGTTTCTAGTGAGATAAATCATGATAGCCTCAATAAGGGAAAGAACCACTCCCCGTAATGATTGCCAAAACAAAAACATCACAACGATCCCAGCAGTTCCTTCTAGGACTAAAAACTATAAAACAAAACAATCAACCTAAGGCCAAAGTTTGGCTGCTGAAACTTGATTACTTCAGGGCACTTAAATCTCAATGTGCAGGTCATTTGATCAAGGTCACACTTTTTCCATAGGAAAAGATTAACTCTGATATCCCCTGGATCTGTGATGGGTGCACTGATATTGAGCAGTAGCAGAATTGTGCATACACACTCAATTACTGTTAAAATCGTGGCTGTATTTTTGCATGACACACAAAATTACTGTTGCTTTTTAAAAGGTGATATTCTCACAGGAGACCAAGAAAGCCAGAATGGAGATGCACACTGGTTGTTGCAGCTTCAAATCCCCTCATTATTTATTCCCAGAATGTGTTCAAACATGCTCCAACACAATATTTTTAGCACTGCCAAGCACACAGATTTAAAAAAAAATCTAACTCAGTACCCTGCAAAAACCATAATACTACTTTAAAAGCCATGAAACTTTGGTTGAAGAAAAGCTGTAAAGTTTCTTCCCTGCCTCCTATTTTTCTGATGCTATTAGGTGTCCTTACTTCAGATTTTCAAGGCTTTCTCCAAACAATGGTCAGAAACAATTTCACTGAAAATGAAAGCCAAGATTCTCCTGAACTCTATTGACCACAGAAAACAAAGTGTGAAGTATCACAGAACCATGACAAAGCCTGGCAGTTTTTCAGCTCTGTATTTTTCTTCTAATTTCTGATATACTTCAGTGGTAAGCAGCAAACATTCGTGTCCTGGAAACACATCTCTTTTGTGTGTGTATTCACCTGAGTCTTCCTGACGGATTTGAACCTTATACTTGAGGCTAGGTTACCTTCTTTGACTCTAAAGATATCAATTATTTCTTTCAGGAAAACAAGGTCATCTATCAATGTGTAAGACAAGGACAGAAAGGATACAAAGCCTTTATGATGCAATAACAAGACTTCAATATAGGATATTATTTGGTTAAGTTAAAACATTCCTCACCAGCCTGTTCCACACAAAACTGTAAGCAATTATGCTTAATTGTAGAAATAAGAATAGATAGAGTATTTTGATCTTAGCAAGTAGCACTGAAGTAAATCCATTCTTATGCAACTACAAGATGCAGGAAGAAACACATATTCTGAAATCACTTATGCTTTAAAAATCAAACCATGCTGATTTAGGGCTTAACCTGCATGAGGGATGGAAGGGCTCGCCAGGGCCTTCACTTCAGATGTGTTGTGCCCTAAGAGACAATCACTTACAGAATCAGCACCGACTCATCTCCCAAACAGGTGACTTTAATAATGACATGACAGCTGAAAAATAACTCCCTTAATTTCAGGTTCTCTTCACATTTCTAAAAGCAACAGGACATAAAAACACGCACACACACACACACCAGATACATTCGGTATTGTTTTCAGTGTATTTTTTATCAAATAACAGTCTTATACTAGAAAAAAAAACCAAAATCTGCACACTTTGGAAATACTCCTTCAAAGTCCAAGACTAGAAGACTAAATATCATAATATGCTTAAAGGATGTTCTCAAAGCACCTAAATACCTGGATTTCACTCATTTGTAGTAATAGAAACCTTCTTGCTAAGGAGAGTACTGAAGCATAACAAAATGATCCAAAATCTTTTGCTCAGCATCTCCCTTACAAGTAATACACCAGGGTGGAGGGCCATTAGTAATTACATTTGCAGGTTTCAGTAAGAAACCCAAACCATTTTCAACAATAACTCAAGAGTGAAATAAAAAATTCAGTAAGTGGTGACTGCACTACTTGAAATTTGTATTTCTGTGTATATACCTTTGTATACAATGTTACATTGAAAGAATCACCATACTGCATTGAATTCTACACGTGCACTACAATGGAGATGGGATGAGAGAGAGAAAAATTATTAAATTCTTGTCAACCTGCCAGAAATGGTTTCCAGCTGTTGTTAGTTACCTTTTGAACCTAAGAAAGGTCTTGTATCAATACAGAGCACAGCTGATTCTTCAACTGAGAAAGAATCTGTTATTTCCTGGTATGATAGATTACAAAGCACAATATTTATGACACCTGTGTGATGTAAACGCATTTAATATACCTGAAAAAATCCATTGCAAAAGCATAGTAAATGCATAACAGAACATACAGTTTTCTACAGGGAATGCATAAGGAGCTAAGGTAGGAAAAATCTGTAGTAATTCACCCATTTCCAAAGACAAAAAAAAATTAGTTACTGCACATGATTGGATTTTCAGAGTTGTATGTGAGCATTTTATTTTCAAGCACCAATATATGAAATAAAGAACTAAATATTATCATTTTTTCCTTCAGTTTTCCCTCAGAGTCAAATGCAAATCAAGAAGATCTTAGATGTTTTTATCGGTATAAAAAATGGGTAAAGTACCTTATTGCAACAAAGAGTGTTTTATATGTTACTAAAATGCAAGAGAAGGTAACTTTCTCTGCCTGTACCTCCTAAAGAAGGGTTAATGTGCAAAATGTAATTTTCACTGGATGAGTGTCAGCAGACATTTATTGCTTAGCCATTGGAATACTATTATACACTTACAGCAGTAAGAAAACACTTTCCTTTTCATTAAATGAGTCCTGGAGAACTTGTCTGCAGAAATCTCAGAGTATGCAGGGGTATGAAGATGGCACCAAACATTTCTCTGGGAACTCCCAACCTGGAGTTGTACCCAGATTTGAGACCAAGTAAAGCTCCCCACGTGAGTGATGTGACAAGCACCAGGACCCAAGCACGCAGCTTCTTGTTCGACATTGTTCTCATGTTTCTGCTTCCAAGCTGCTTTTCCTAGCACACCATAGTTGTTAATGCACTGTCTGTCACAGCTCTTTTTTCCACTGCATTTTATGTTCTGCACTGCTGTCACTTCCTTGCAGAAAGTCAGATTGTACACAGAGCAGAAAAAAAAAATTATTTTATTACTTAGCCCAAAAGCCAATTATCAGCCGATAATACAGTCATGCAATCAGGGCAGAAACATCATTTCCTTTCTCTCCATGGGACCGAACAGGTCTTGAGGATTTTATATTTCATTGATTTGTTCAACGGGAGCTTAAAAATGAATCACCAGGCACAGATCCTTTCTGCAGCACCAAAAGTCTCCTGCTGCAGTAAGTGATGCAGGGCACAGCCGTGGTTTGCAAGAGAATTCAAAGCCCTTGACTCAGTGCAAGAGTCAGGGCTTTGCCTCCAAGGATTTCTTTATTGTGCTTGCTTAAGTCCTTGTGCAAGAGGTGTTCAGCCTACCCATGATGAGGGCTTACAAGATGTTCAGATTTGCCTTTGACACATATAAAAAAAAAAGTTAGAATTTCATTATTTTTGTCGCTAAATAGAACACAGTTTAAAATTAAATTCCCTATCAGAATTAAGGGGCACCAAATCAGCCAAATTAGGACTCCCTTCTAAAAAGAGTTCTGATGATGTAACCATTTAAAGAACAAGATGGTGTTCAATTTTGGTTTGTAAAAATATCTTAGAATTTACATAAACACAGATCCATTCTTTTACACAGAAATATCTGAAAGCTGTTGCAAAACAGGCCCTCTCAACTCACATTACAGTTATAAAAGAACAAATTTAAATAAAACAAACAAAACATGGTTTATGACTCCCCTTGAAGTATATCTCCAAAATATACAAATGCACTTTGTTTTTTGAAGCTTTCAGCAGCATGACAACTTACAGTTTTCACCCTTTCCTAATGGTTTGGTAAGAAATAGCTAGACATTCTTTTATTACCCTTTTAAAAAATATATTTTTCTCATCTATCCAGACTAAAATGTTTGTAACATTGATGAGCCTTATGACACATGTAAATCATCTTGAAATCTATCTATTCATGAAATGAATCTGACGGTACTGTAGAACATAAACACGCCTTTGTTTCAAATGTGGAAACAATATTTCACCAGGCCTGAAAAGGGAGAATTTAACAACCACTTTGGCTCTGTTTATTGCAGTAATCATTTTTATTCTAGACTGAACACTGGAAGAATGGTTTAGTGGCAAATTGGTCACATTTCCAGTATGTAAACTATATTACCAGATGAAGTAGAAAGAACACCCTTTATTAAGGGATTTTGGTTTTTTTCAAAACTAGAATCAACGTGACAGTAAAAAGCAGAATTAACTCAGCTGTGTAACATTGTATTCTCATTTACACTAGTCAGATTGTCTTAACTGGTTTTTTACTGTCATGAATTCAGACATAGATTTCTAACACCACTTGTAAACTTAGGGTTTTTGCATAAGTGTCACAGCATTCATATATATATGTGTGAAACACTGCAAGAAGAAACAGCCATCACCTTACCAGACCTCTTCTCCCCTGGATTTGTGCTACAATTGCCCTTTGGATGCCCTGAAAATAAAAGAAAACAGAGAGAAGGAATACAGAAGGAAAAAAAAAATCATTGTACTCTTATCCACTACTAGATTTCCAATATAACAATCTGTTAGTGGTGTTATCTGAGAAGTATTGGCATCAGGAGACCTGGACTTAACCTTTTAATTCTGAGGCAATATCTCCAGAGCAATTCAATGTACGTGGCATCTATACACACACAAGTGCATACACAAAAACTGTAAAGTCTTCCCTGTCTCCATGACTGTTTACAACCTTTTTCTCTTTATGAAAACAAAAATTCTCTTCAACTGCGTTAAGTTCAATATCATAACGTCATAAATAAGAATCCTCTTAAACATCCAGATGACATCTCACTTGAACACTTCCCTAGGATTTATGTCCTTGATTAGAATTTGTAAATTACATCATGTGCACACTTAAACATGCAAAAAATAGTGTACAAAGTACAAATCAATACTTCAGAGTGCCATCAGAGATATTTTACCTCTATAAACAAACACCAAAAATGCACACATGTAGGCCAGAGAAAAAATAGTTAATTTAATAAAACTAAAAAACCAACAGGGCAGGAGGGCTTGTTTTCTATTTTGCCATTTCCATCAGCTGTCTGATCATTTTTCTGGCAATCACCGTTCCCATCACTTTGTGGGTGCTCAGAGGAGGTCATCTCACCTCCCCTCTGGTGCTGAATCCTCGAACTCTACTTCAGCAAACTGCAGCTGACTGTCCATGTGGTACCAGCTACCTTTCACACTGCAACACACACCTTCAGTTTTCTAATCATAGCACTTGTCTGAGTGACAGCTCGTCAGAAACAGGAAAAATAACATTCCAAAACATAGACCGTCATTAAATGAGAACAAAGAAGATAAAGATTGTACTTAGACTTAGGAGGGAATTTTATGGGATCAGACAATCTCTTTCCACTGTCAGTCCATAATTTTTACATGACTCACACTGTTTCATGTGTGCCCTCAGGGACCCACAGCTGGCCATAAAATCTACTCCCCGACTCCCTTCAGTCCTGACCAGCTGTGAATCACATCTCTCCACACTGTGAGCTCTTAACTCTGCCGGCATTATCCACTTTACCCTACAGCCTATTCTGCAGCCACAGATTGTTAATCTCTTGATATCAAGACAGAAAACATGCTGTCATTTGCTGTGTCCAGCTTTCAGATTTGAATTATTTTACTGCTTATAAAAGCTGTATGCCCTACGCTGTTGGTTGCAGTAATTGATTCAAACACCTCACTGAAATACACAAATGTGGTCTAACAAGCTGATTTGTACTGTTTTTGAGCAACCTGGTCCAGTGGAAGCTGGCCTGCCCACTGCAGGAGGGTTGGAACAGGATCAGCTTTAAGGTCCCTTCCAACCCAAACTATTCTACAATTCTATGATTTTGAGTTCTGGAAGGCACCTGTGCCTTTCTTTAAAGGAGATTTTTTTTCCTTGAAACATGGTCTGAGTCACTGTTACACCAATAAAGGCCTCAGTTCTCAAGTTTTACATTCAACAAAATATACCACTACCAGGAATAAATATCTTAGGTTGGATTACAGTAGTCCTGATCCAGTCTTGGCTGTGTGTCCTCCCATAAAATGAGAATATCATTAGCTAGAAGATCCACCCTCCTAAGAAAACAACAGCAGACTGAAGACAACTAAATCCAAAAAACCCCTAAATTAGAGGTGTTAACAGTTTGCATCTGAAATCTGTAAATTAAAATGCAAGGCCAGATTCTACAGGGCATTGCTTTACAACTTAGAGCAGGGAAGTCAGAAGAGAAACAGAAGCTAGAATTCTATTGATAATTGGGAATGATCTTTGGGCTCCCCTTACATCCTTAACCAACTACAATGTAAATTCCTTAGCTTCTCTCCTAGCAGAGTTCTGAGTACTTTTTCGTATACAAGAGTCTCTCCGATAAGAACTCCGAGGGCTACAATCCCCCTGCTGTTCTTCAGCTGTCAACTCTCCTTTTCCGCACTTTTTGGCTCTAAAAAAAAATTTAAACAATAGCCCAATTCTCAACAGGGCTTTGCTTGGCTAATTGAGCACAATAATGTACATGAACGGCTTTTTTGTTTGCAGCATTCCCAGGTGAACTGGGTCAGCTCTAATTACTGGCTAAAACATTTCCATAAGCACAGAATTAAAATGTTATCTGAGCAAGCCTGATCTGCTTATCCTGTTGCTCCTGTAGACATGGGCAGGAATAGCTTTGGACTTCTATAGTGCAAATATCTGCATCAAATCCAGGAATCTGGACTTCACATTCACCATGGGGAAACGGGCAATACTACAGCCTGAGCTGGTCATCCTTTTCCAGTGTGCACCTTCAACTGAGGGGGTTTGCATGAGAGAAACCTTACTTCTCTGCTGGTTATGAGCTGAGTGCCCACAGCCAGCTTTAGTGCATGTTCTTGCCCATCCTCAGTTACACAAAACCTACCCCACCACAAGCAGCCTCGCATTTGGTTTCACAAAGCTCTGTGACAGCTCTACACAGTACATTTCATTTAACTAATAAACAACAAATTCGTTTCAAAAACTGTTTAGGATTGCTTGGCTTAAGAGAAGCTTCCCTCAGAGACTGGTGGATGTGAACTGAGCAAATATCACTGTTTCCTTAGCACCACCACCCTGGTGCTCCTAAATAGCAAAGGCCAATCTCAAAGAACATGTGAGTCACGTCTTTATAAAGCTCCAGGCCTGGGGCTGTACTTAAGTGGTACTCGAAGAGAATGGTGAGACAAGAACCGAAATCTAGCAAGCTTGTGGCAAAAAAAATGTACCAGCAAAGAGAGAGTATTCTTTTTAAAAACTCAAACAAAATAAAGGTCCTTGTAACTCCTGATACAGCACAGAGAGACAGTAAAAAAAATTTTAAACTTTATTCTTACTTTCTCCTGACAGATCTTCTTCATACTCAGTGATACATGAATTTCCAAATATCAAGGGCTGTTTTATACCTTCTTCCTTTCCTCCTGGCTAACAGTTAATAGAAAACAAACCCACTTGAATCAAACTTTTATCTTCATTTTAGCTTCTCAAAGCAAACTGTCTTTTCTTCATGAAGATGAAAAGAAGGAATAATGAAAAACAAATAAAAAACATACATAGCAATGGATTGAGGCATAGCGAAGGCATTTGCCCTGCAACAACTATTCCATGTACGTTTGATTGTGGTTGCAATTTGCACAGAAAGGCAATCCTAACATGATATTGCACACTCCTGTACAATTTAACAGCACATGAGTGATCAAAGATGTCTTTAAAATTAAATATATATATTTAACAGAGTGAAATAAGGGAGGATAGACAGTAAGTCCCTTTTAAATTCCTAACATGACAGTCTGTTTTGTCATTTCTTAGCAGCCTACTTTGTGCAGTGCCATGGCTAATTATATTTTTTGAATCCACAGAAGCTAAACCAAAACTGCTTTTCTCAAACTTTTAGTAAGCATCTGGAAGCAGCACAATAGCCACTGTAAATGCAGGTCCCTGTCAGCTCCCGTGCATCAGCACTTCCCACGAGTCTGCAGTGCTTGGGATGTGGTGGTGTGTTATAAAACATGTTCTGCTCCAAGTAAGAACGTTCCAAGTCATTAAATGCCAGATCTTCCATGCACAAATAAAAGGCTTCTGAATTCTCCTCCTTAGGATAATGGTATTGATGTCCCTTCATGACTGTTTAGAGTAATAGATGCTGAACAGTAAAATCACTCAGTAGTCCTGTGCTTTACTGCACAGTGCCTGTGAGTGCAGAAGGGTGGGTATGTCCTGAAACACCTCATTAGCTCCTGTTTATTCTGGCAACTTTTGATCAGACCTTGTAGCCGATATTCCACAAACTGTTTCTAAGCATGGATCAGTGCAGATCAGACTGGATCTCTTCAGTCCTTACATCAGTCAGGGTGGGGACATCAAATCAGACTGCAGCTGAGGGACTAAACCAGGGAAACGTGAGGGTCTTTTCATTTCCTATCTAAAGAAGCCCCTTCCTCTTATAACTTCATCATGGTTCCCTTTGTGTGACAAGATCATTAAAACAAACAAAAAGCCCCAGCCTTATCAATTGAGTTGCAAGTGTTGTCTACACAGTCATGTCCTCAAGCCTCTGTCTGGACCCATCAGTTCCAATGGTACTGAAGAATCTTGGGAAAACTGTTCTCGTTCAGGAATTCTTACAGACGTATTTTCATTCCTAAGTAAATTCATAAATGTTTGCTGGGATCTGTGTTTGCTTTTTGTTGCTTCCATCACTCTCTGATCATCATTAGTGTTAAATCAATATGTATCACATTTCTAGGCCAATCACTGTCTAAAACAAATGAAATGAATATTGTATACATTTCCAACAAGATCCTTGTTACTTTCTCCCAGCTTACTGATTCCATTAGCTCAACTTTCAAACTTTTATCTAAATCACTCTGTCTATTATTAAACTAAGATACTAATTCAATATTCCCTGAGCTTTCACCAGGATTTGTTTTTTATTTGCACATAATCTAAATTATAACCATGACATTTTTCTCAGAATAATTAAGATGTTCCAAATCAGTATCCATCCTCATCATCATTTAGACAGCTCTAGTTACTAATTCCTGGAAAAATATGTAGGATTTTTGTTACAGTCTGGAGACCTATTGCCTGAAGTGACAGACCAAAAAATAAAATAGAAAAAAATTGACACAAAATCCATTTCAACATTATGTGAGCCTATTTTTGACAAACAAATAAAAATACAGACTCAGTTGAGTCAGAGCTGCCATTGACTCTCCTACCCCTGAAAAAGATTATTTTCTTTCAACTTCCTCCCAGGATTTTTCCACAGCCACTGCCTGAAGTAGAAAGTTATCTGCAGGAAAGTCTTTGAAGCTCAGCTCCTCAGGCGAGACATCTGCTGTGGGAAGGATATAAGCTCTAACTCACATCATCCTTCCTCCTCAGAAGTCTTCCTCTCCTCTCTAGGCCTCCTGGGGAGCTGGTGCTGCTCCTCAGTCAGCACGTTCATTTGGCCATGAATTTCTCTTCGGACTGAGGCAGTTTTCTTGCTAAAATCTCTGAGATTTTAGAATGTCCTTGTTCTCTGCTGGATGAAATCCAAAACCTTTGATTTTTTTCAGCTAATTAAAAGACAGACAGCCTGCCCCAGAATAACTATCTTTGATAAAAATATAAATTGATCAAAAGAGATTTCTGTCTGGTAAAGGACAGACTATTTCACAGACAGATTTCTTAGGTAAGAGACCTAAAATCATAGAAGGGAGCAGTGCTATTATCATCATTATTACAGAGACGTAAGAAAGAATATTTTGTGACTCTCTCTTCATGACAGGATTACCAGACACTCAGTACCCCTTGGCCACCACGAGTTTTCATCCTAATTCCTCTTTGTCTTCAATTAACTGAGTTAGAAAGAGGTTATATCTCCCAAGAGCAATAAAGAGTTGGTGAGGTCAGGACCCTTGTTAACAGAGTTGAACAAATATCATGAGTTTTTGTGCTGCTGGCTCAGCAGGCTGCCAGATTCAACCCATCTTCAGTAGGATCCCTCCTCTGAGAGGCATTTCGCTGCCCTAAGGGTACTCATGGAATCCTGTTTATCAGACAGATCTAAAAACACTAAGTTAAACCCAGGGAAGCCTAGAGAGAAACTCCAAAGTTTAATAAAAATTCAGAGAGATGAGGCACAAAACCTGAGTTTGTTGGATAGCTGGCTCCATAATGTATATGTGATGTGGCAGATTTGAGAAAAGCAAGTGAAACCTCACTACTCTACAGATCTACCAACTAGCCATGAGGAGATGATGTGAATCATGCTTTGGAACTGCCAGGTTAGTGTACAAAGAAAGCAAAATGGAACAATGTCTTATTGCGCTATTTGCTGTAAAATGGTTACAGATAAAACGTTATGAAAATATCTGGGGCAGTTCCCAACAAAGGCAGAGGCAGATAGTTCAATGCTCCTGTGTTTTACTAAGGAGAGGGGAACTGTTTGATTGGCTCATTAATGAACAAAGAAATATCAAAAAAGTATTTTCTACTTAGATGCCAGACTCTGCAGCTTCAGCGATAACAATAGTGGATGAACGGAGTCAATGGGAGACACAAGGAGAATGGCTTTAAAAAAGCCAAGACAGAAATAAAATTTCCAGATGTCATTTCTCCACGAGCACTGGCTCATTGCTGCTCAGAAAGACTAAAGGATTTGGGAAGAGGAATGTCAGCATCCAACCACATCACAAAGCCTTCTCCAAAAGCATCTGGTGGAAGTTGAGTGCAGTAAAAACATCTGAATCAGGCTCACTCTTCACTTTCCTGTGTCATTGACAGCTGATTAGGGGCTGTGGCTTTTCCCCAGTGTCTGGGAAATGTGCAGCAAATATTACAGCTGCAGGAGGATTGCACTGAAGATTTGGGATCTGAGAGCCATTCTAATCCCTGCTGGGAGCAGAACTTGGTAAGGTGTCAGCTGGTTCAAATGCATGAAGGAGAAAGAAGTTAAAGCACTAATGAAAGCACATTCAAGGACTCCTCATTTTGCCAGACAGAGAAGGACATTGGCAGCCAATTTTCAAGCTCGTTTTTTTTTTTTTAAAAGTTCCCTCTGTTTCATCTGAGGAGACCAAGAAAATCAGAGCTAAAAACTACAGTTATAGGAAATCACCAAATTTGTCTTTTCTGATTTAGGATGATACACTTTGGGGAGATTAGTTTCATCATAACTCGATCTCAAAATATTGTCTCTAATCCAGGTTTTCAATCCAGGCTACTTGAAATTGCGGCAGTGGAACTTGACTTCTGCAGTGTCCACAGAAATATAAACCAAAGACAATCCAATATATTGTGGTGCAGAGCCTTATTATAGCAAAGTTTGTATCCATACAAATCAATTTCTTTCTTTTTTCCTGTCTTCTCATGCCTCCATATTTCTCTACCACATGCATATCTTTAAAACTCTTTTAATTTCAGATTTTGTAGATTTTATCAGGAGCTTTGAGAGACGGGGCATGTTAATTTATGTTCCTGCTCTTACGCCAAGGATAAAGATACAACTGCAAATACACTGAGTGTTGCATTGTACCCCATGCTTGCGTAATGTAATTATTTTCTAACACAGAATTGTCAATGAGCAGGGAAGATGTCTGGCCACAACTTTTGCTGTGACCCCTACCTAAATATCTCTCCCTGGGCTAGTTATCAGACAATGACAGATTTGTGAGGGTCTCATTAGCCATGTAGTATTTAGGTATGCCAATCTTTTCATTCTTGATGCCAACACAATTAAGTTAACCTTAACACACAACAAACAGGAGTCTTACAAAGTCATCAAGGCTTTGTTTTTTGTTTTGTTTTGGTTTTTTTAGCTTACCAATTTATAAATGAACTAAAAGATTTCACAAACTTCATTTATCTGGTTCTCTGTAGCCAAATCACAGGTTATGCACATTAATCTGTGCAGACACTGACTTTCACTTTCATCATTCCCAACAGTTTGTCCAGGCAGGACACTTTATGCCTGGCACTCTTAATTCCATTATTCCTATACTGTGACAGCACAGAACCTCTTTTCTCATGAGAAAATCTATCTGTTTATGTAAACAAGACAAGGTGTTCAGAACTCCCTTTGAACAGGCGGGAATGTCTGTGGCCAACCAGCCCCAGGGGACGGGAGGGCTGTGGCCAATCCCAGTCAGCATTCATTTTGTATATAAAAGCTGCATTTAAATAAATAATTCCCTTTTCTTGGCAATCGCTCTCATGCGCCTCTTGTTTTGACATCGGCTCAACAGCGACGCTGTACTCAAAGTCACCACGCCAGAACCTTTCATTTTGTCTCTCCATTTTTACCATGAGGTAAAAGTATTTCTCAACCTGTCCCTCTTCCACATATATTACAGCTATGAAAAACTTTTCATATTAAAGACAAAATAGCTTCCCAAAATTAGTGGCTTCAATGGCTCACAAAGGAATTCTATGCATGAAAACTACATGAATGTGCAAGAGCTGTCCCTTAAACTTTACATAAGAACCTTCCACAAGAAGGTGGAAAATGAATAGACAAGTCCCATTTATTTGTTCTTTTCTGATTCTGTACAGAACTTCCAGTCTTTGCCAGCAGGTGATCTTTGTCTCACTCTAAAAAGTACTTTTATAAAAAGAACATACGGACAGTATTCTTCTCTTAACTTAGTGATCTTTTCATTAGAGCATTCAACCAGGTTGTTTCATTCTGAAGAACTCCAATTAATATGTCTAAATCCTCAGGATTTTTCTAGTGAAACTTGTGGATTATGAAAGAATTTTGGACAGAGCCTCAGAAAACTGCATTTCTATTCAAACACGTTAAAGTAAATTCATTATATACTTCAAGAAGGTTTAGTTTCTATTAAAGGAAAAATATGCAATAGGAAAAATATGTTTTAAAAAGCCATCAAAACTGATGCCTTATGCTGATATTCAACACATATTGGCCAATTAAATCTTTTAGGATATTACATTTTCATCTCCAGAAATTGTCTTTATTTTGCAACAATTACAGTGGTAAACAAAGGCATGGTATAACTCCAAAGCATTTCCCAGATATCAGAATCCATTCTCCAATTTTTTCCAAGTATAAATTAGAAAATAATTTCGTCAGATAAATAAAATAATTTTAGGAGGTCATACGCCAAGCCACCTTAGGCAATTTAAGTTGACTGGATGAAATGATACTAAAACAAATTCTTCTAGATAAAGAAGCCAATGGAAATCCCTTTTAGAATGTGAAAATAATCTATACCAAAACAATTAATTAATCTATATTCATTTAAATTAGTCCAGTCAATGGATTGTTTCTGTGTGAAAAGAAGAATCAGCTTAAAAGTTGGATACACAAAATTTTTCTTTCCAACAGATGGGCTGGTTTAAAAAGGAGTAAGTGGAAAAGTTATTTTCAGCAGCATGAAAGAGCATCTTGCACTTGTCATTAGTTGTTTTTCCCCTGTATTACCTGTTTCTGCTTTTACGATTGAGTCACAGTTGTCACTTTGCTTTCTTGATGAACAATCTATTAAGAATGTTTTTTCATGTGCAATGTAATAAGCATCCCTTTAGTTTGACTCGTGGGTTGTCAATGTGCATTTCATTTGCACAATTGTCAGCTCACAGTATATGTTTTCAAAAGGAAAATGGGAAGAAAAAGTAAAAATAAAGTCAAATTCTAACTTTGCTTGAATGTTAGGATGACTTTGAATCAGTAACTGTGAGTTATCTTACCTATTATATTATTTTCAATTGTATTATCATATTTAATATATTCTAGATGCATAGAATCACTTTCTATTAGGTTAGATGCCACACTGAACTCCTAATGTGGCCTTAGCAGCATAACTATTTCAAACGGGTAAAATATGTCTGAATTAGAAATTCTGTTCCCTAAGTGTCGTAGGGGTGGAGGAGCTGTACTTAAATGGGTTGCATTAAAAATTCTTCTCTTTATCAGTTTCTACTGATTGGCTCCACAGCAACTGCCTCTGAACTAATTATGAAATTATAAATATTTATAGGATGACCCTAGGAACAAGCTCCTCTTACCTCAGTGCTTCACCAACTGCTGAACTTATTCCATCCCTGAGGGGAAAAGTCCTGCAATTTATCTGCATCACCTACTTGATCTACTACCCAGGATTACACAGAGGCCTTCAAGCAAAACACTGCAAAGTTCACACACACACAAGAACAGCTCTGGTTTATGCAAAGTTACCAAATGAGGAACTTGCTCCTTCCATCGCACTAATATTGTAGCTCCCAAGCCTGTGCAACTCTAATTCTTACATTTTCACTTGCCTTGACCCATCTGTCTCCTAATTTGAACAGCAGACTCCGACACAGTGCTCTGACTCATTACCTTATAGGATATTTGTCTTTCTCCAACCCTCCCTAAGAAAAGCGTGTTTGAAAAGGCAGTTTTAAGGTAATGGAAAGTCATCTGTTGAGTCAAACTGATTTTTGTAAATTATTAGGCCTAGAGAAATAATGAGATCGTGTAGAATGATCAAATGATAGCCACTTTACTTGGAGGCTCTCTGAGGTGTTAGAACAGACACTCAGGTTACGTGGTTCCTCATGGGGTGACAACCCTATATTTCACAATATTCTTGTGTCCTCAAGACAGAGCTGCCCTTGTTCAGCTCCATTTACCACTTCCAGACTGACACACAAAGGAAATTTTCTGATTCTGAAAACCTCAGTCACTGCAGACCTTTATGCTTTCATATCCCTAGAAGGGCTTGGGGATTCTTTTATCCCTCCTAACTTTTAAAAAGACTTCACTTTAACTTTTGTCTGCACCAACAGAAAAACAGACATTTATGAGCAGGATCAAGGCACAACAGGGAACCACTGTAACCTAACTTCAAGTCATGCTTTTGCAGCAGTCTTAGAAGCTTAATGCTGAGAACCTCCACCCTTTTGTGAGCTTGAGTCTCACCAGGAAAATTTAGTGTAGTTTTTGACTGAAAAACGATGCAGGTATTCACCTTACACACAGACACACCACACAAAGAGTCTGAACCCATACCACTAAGGCAATAGGATCTTTGACTGAATGAGTACAGAATCAGACCCATATATTATTTTATTTGTTGTGGTAAGCAGACTGGCCTATGGCTAGGAAATCTAGCTAAAAAAACCATGTATGTCAGGCTCTAAATTCCTAGAACACTTAACAGTTATTAAATATTAATAGTATTAAGATAATGGAATTACTGTGGTGGAGTTAGCCTCTCACCAGAAGGAAAAACAATCTTTTTTTGTCCCTTAATCATGTGGAAAATTACTTATAAAACAGAAATCGTGCTTTTCTCCTGAAAATTTTCCCAGCTGTGGACTGTTTCAGACTGTTAAGAACTGAAGTTTGAGCAATTCAACTGTCAATTATCACTAAAGAAAGAAATTGTCATGTAAAAAGTGGCCAAAATTACATCTCACCTTCACAGAGAATTATTCTGATAGATTGTTGCCTAAGTCCAAGTCACTATGAAGAGTAACATGAATAATAAATATGTTATGATTTAAGAAAACAATTTCTACCCATTGTTAATTTTGCAGCTATTGTACCTGAGTGGAGATTGACACACTTTCAGCCCTGTTACCATCCTTTCAAAGGGATGATAATAACTGTGATTGATAATGACTGTGATGAGCATCACAGGGGGTGAGCATAGTTAGTGCAGCCCTTTTCTGCTCTAGAGACTCTTTGGGGAAGGTCTGCTATGAAAGCAGGCATTGAAATCATGGGAAAGTGTCTGATCTTTATCTGGTTTGGGTTGGAAAGGACCTTGAACCTCATCCCATTCCACCCCCTGCCATGGGCAGGGACACCTTCTACTATCCCAGGGTGCTCCAAGCCCTGTCCAGCCTGGCCTTAGACACTTCCAGGGATCCAGGTGGAGCCACAGCTTCTCTGGGCACCCTGTGCCAGCATCTCACCACCCTCACAGGGAACAATTTCTAACATCTAATAGAAATCTCTTGGGTTTTAGTTTAAAACTGTTCCTCCTTGCCCTATCACTACCTGCCTGTGTAAAAGGTCTCTCTCTCTCTTTTTTAAGACCCCCTTAAGTGCTGGAAGGTCCTCTAAGGTCTCCCCAGAGCTTTCTCTTCTCCAGGCTGAACAACTCTCTCAACCATCTTTGTAGGAGAGGTGCTCCAGTCCTCTGAGCAGGAGCACCTTCCTCAGCCTATAAAGAGACTAGACATATAATGCATAAAATCAATATATTGCTATTTTATTTTATTAATGGAAGTTTATGAGCCTATCAAAAAAACTGATTATTTAGAAAAATTTTTTCTGCCAAGAAAGGGAGGTGTTTGCTGGTGGCAAAATTCATGAAGCTCATCCATGATCTATTCACTACTTGAGCACGAGGTTGAGGGATTTAACATATTCATAATACCTAAATATGTGTGATTCTTGATAGAAAAGAAGCATATTCTCAGATATTTAGACCCTGCAGAGTATGTATCTGTATCAACGTAACAAGTAAAGGTCTATTGA
Source organism: Orthonyx spaldingii (assembly GCA_013397795.1). NCBI lineage: Eukaryota > Metazoa > Chordata > Aves > Passeriformes > Orthonychidae > Orthonyx > Orthonyx spaldingii. Next base: position 33,414 of record VZTJ01005215.1, read on the forward strand.
ATGAATAAACTGAAGGGTACATTTGATCTACACACATCTGGTTTTCTTTTAATTTATAAGAGCTTATTCATAAAATATTACTCAATTTTTATTTCTTCATCATGCAAAAGCAAAACTGGAGCTAGTATCAGAATAAAAGCGCACTTCATGTAACAGAATAATTATCTCAGTACTAGCATATCATGATTTTTTCTCATTTCATGTTTGATTGAACAGCGATAGAAGAATAAAATCTGAAGCTTTCATTCAGTCTAAAACACAGCATAGCGCTGGCTGAAGTATTTGTGCTTTGACATAAGATCTGCACCCATGCAAAGTATTTCATGTGGTCAAGAAATTTCCATTTTTAAATTACTTTGGAAAGGGAATATATGAAAGTGTTCCGATTCCATTATGGAAGTAGCATTCTCTACTTAAACTGCAGTCATCCTTACTTTGCATCAAAATACTCAAATTCTTTCTGTTCCAAGTATTCCCTCTTCCATACAAGCAGCACCAGGAGCTTCTTCAAGGCCACCCCCTTAGTCAGCTTTGTCACCAGGTTAAATCTATTTTAGAAAAACTAAACTAACTGAACAAACTTTAAGGATAAGGTTGCACTGTAGGTAAAGGAAGTGTGTCCTGGATCCAAATATTTGCTGAAGCTACTTTTGTTTCCACATGTGAAGCAAAAATCGGGAGTACACTGTGTGCATATTTTTATTTTCATACAAAGGCAACTCAGATATTTGAGCCAGAAGGAACCTGTGGATGATGAAAGCATGAAAGCTATGAAGTAATTTGCAGAGTTCAGCAGCTCCATAGCATAGCCAAGGCCTACATATATGGATGACAACTATTTATCATGAAATCAGTAAATTCAAACAAATTTATACCCACATGGTAGGGCTAAATAATTTCTATAGACATGTTCCCTGACTGATGACTGGGGAATAGATATTCATTTCTTTTAACTATTAGGTCATCAAAAACCAGAACCCTAAAAGCTGAACACATACCAGCTGCCTAATTTATATATTCTATCAATAGGGATATAATTATGTTGAGGGTTTTTTTCCCATTTCAAGTCATTTCCCACACTAATAACCAGCATTATTACTCAGCTCTTCCTTTTATAACACAGGCCTATCTATATAAAAACGTAAAGTTGGGGAGAAAATACATTTAGAACTAACATCAGAAATCACTTACAAAAAATACTTGAAAAAAAATTTTGGTGGTGGGGGAATAAAGAACTTCGTAAACAATGAGATGACAACTTTGGCAAGACTATCCAGTAACCATAAGTCATTGTATTGCTTCATAAAGCAAATTAAATTATATTAATGCCACCAGACTTAGTTTTTAAACATTAAAACTTTCCATAACCCTCACACAACGCAGGCTGCAGGTTGCTCTGCCCAAGGCCTGGAACTCCTTTGTCCTGGGTTCCCATGATGAGTGCCATAGAGAGTGTTTGATGCTTGCTGTCTGAACTCATTCTGTCAGCACAACAGTTGGTATTTCACACTGGAATTCTACCTGTACTTCAAGGACAAGTCATCTGATCAAAGGGTACCACAAATCTTCACAGTGGATGACAGATAGGAAATGGTAAAGTATTATTTATGTGAATGACCATTATGAATTTGAGATGCTTTTCTAAGCCATTTCATCATTACCCATTCACATTTTTAAATAATGCCCAATTCCTGGCTTTGCAATTATCCTTCAACTGCATAATATTACAGCTGGATAGTCTGTGAGAACAGCATGAGCTACCATACACACCCAGACGTGTTTGAAGTAATTTTTCATTTAGCTGATTGAAGGAAAGAGAGTAATGAGACAGAACAATCAGGGAGGAAAATAAATCCTTTGCTAAGGTCTGTTCTGTGGATCCAAAGCTTGTGTCCTTGGGTGAGAACATGACACTGATCACAGCTGATGTGTGTCCTCCAGGAAAACTGTGGCTGATTTGTGTCCTCCAGGTAAACAAGCACACAGCTTCATTCAGCTATGCATATCAAACATGCCTGTAAATCAGTAATGTTCTTTTATTGATAGGAAAATAATGTGTGAAACATGACTGATTAAAAACCCCACCAGAATCGCAGTAAATGAGCTTAAGAAAATGAGCGTGAAACGTCAGGTGTAATACTGTACAAATAAATTTATCTGTTAAATATTTTTCTTAAATATGTTTCTTTACAGTTCTGAAATTTGATTAAATCACTCAGTGTTGTCTGAGGAAAAGTTCATGAACAGCTGAAAATTACTTTTATACAAACTAAGTAAAACAAAACAACTGCTTAGAGATCATGACACAAGTTTTTTGTGCATAGCATCACCAGAGCAGAATTTCCATGCTTCAAAAACAGATCAATAGTTATGAAAGTGTTGAGGGCTTAAGAACTACTGCCAAGAATGTCATTTACCGAACCATTCAATACAGCAAAGAGAAAGACCTTTTCTACTCATTTTCTACCTCTCTGGTAGACCCCTCCAATTAACTAAACTGAAGGAACAGAGTTATTTTTTTAGTAGAATGCACAACAATCTTTACCTAAGATAACATATGCACCAGTGTAAACTAGCAATTTAAATTATTCAGTTGTCATAAAAATAATATGCTCAAATGCAGGGAAATTATGAAGACAATTTTTCTGAGTTCTGACCCAAAACATCTGAATGTCACAGGAAGGATTGGCAGAGTTCTTAATGACAGTTGGATCAGACTGGCAGAGGCTGATAAAGAAAACACCCTGCCATAGATCCCTGGTTTTAGAGAAAAACCACATCTTTTGCTTGGTAAAATTCCAATGGTGCAGCAGTTGGGCAGTGTCCCCTTGACTTACATTGCTTGTCTTTGCTCTCATCACAGTGACACTGCACCTCAGGGTTTGGCCGAGACCAGGCAGAGTCAAAGCAAAATGGCAGCAGCTCCAGATGAAATTTCTAAATAATCCCACTGGATTATATCTCTGTCACCATTCTGCAAATTAATAACCACTAAAAATCATCAGATTTGTTTTCACTGACTCTTTAGGATTCAAGATTTTAAAAAACCTAATATAATCTAATGCTAATCTGAAGAGATAAATGCCTCCACTGAAAAAACTCAAATTGTTCTGGATGTAAGTGGATGGGACAACAATAACCAATCCTTTAGCTTTCACACCTTTTAGATTAACTCAAATCTGGAAGAGATACCATAACTAATTTCTATCTACAAAACCTTGGAAGTGGTAAAGAACCCGTGTATTTTAGTCTAGCTGTTAGGATGTTTGAGAGAATGGCATCACATTGACCAGTATCAACATTAAGAAAGTTTGTGGTTCACGACAGGACTAAACTGAAGCTGAACCAAGTTAAATACACACACAAACTGACTGAAAAACAATTGCAATAAACCACCTCTAACTGACTGAACTGAGCTTTTATTAGACCATTTTTCCTTCGAATCTTTCTGGTTTTAAACTTCTAAAGTTATATTTCAGAAAAATTCAGAAAATATCTGAAATTATCAATTCAATTTTGTAATAGCGAAATTCACATAAAGTGTAAAAAATTTCAACAGATCCAAATATAAAGGAATTATATCTTAGACTTTGAGCAGCCAGAGGAACAAATATGTCCATGCATCAAAGTCAAGGGGAAAAAGCAAGGGGAACAGCTCAGATACTGAGACTGTGGAGAAGTATTAGTGGGAAAAAGCAGTCCTGTGGAAGACCTGCAGCTTAGTCTTAAAATCTGCAGGTTGTTAACTATCATATCCGATCCCTGTGCCAGATTTGCACAGCTCTAAACAACTGCTGATTAATTTCCATTTCTGAATACATTACAAGCCAGGCAGGTTGAGAAGGGTACCTTTCAAGTTTACCCTACAAATAAGGAACCATGTTTTTGTACCATTCTCACATCTTCCTCTTCATCTCTGTTGTTTCTCATGTTTCTGTAGTTATTTTCATCTTTCTCCCATTATAGCTGTTTAATGCTAATGAGACAACACTTGATCCAACCCTAAGTACATCAATGTGTTTTTTTGTGTGAATATCAAACACCTGCACTCACACTACAGAAAGATGTGGCCCAGGTACCTACAAAAAGACACTGAATTCTTTGATAGTAAAGGTGACTTACATTTTTGCTATTTGTCACCCCAGAAAAGCACAATGAGAAAGGAGAAAGAAGGTTATGGAGTCCAGAAGAAAATTCTTTTCTTCTAGAATGACTAAGCTAGGTGGGAAGGAAAGAATATAAATACTGAATGGAAGAGAATCACTATCAGGATGTAACTCCCTGGACTCATAAGGAGACCAGTGCATTGGCTTTGAGGTCAATGGAAAAATCTTGGTTGAATTTTCCAGCATTCAGAGAAAGCTGTGATTCTGGAAGGAGCCACAGTACAACTATTTGCACTTTTTACATGATAGGTTCATAAGAAATGTGCACATATTATGTAGAACACCTGTCAAAAGCTGCCAACTAAAGTCACATCAACCCATGACACTGCCTGAGCCAGTTCACAGAGAAACCAACACTCAAACTCACACTACCACTGGAGCTGGGGGACTTCTCATGAGACTTTGGTTAGGTCCCTGAATTGGTCCTATAACTTACAGGGACGAATATTCTTCTGAGCAAGAGTGGAACACCTTGATGTGAAGATGACCTTACAAGATTTGCTTATGGTAAAAGCCCAGAGACATTTAAGTCTATGAAATAATCTTGATTCATGATAGCAGCGCTCAATGACTGGCTTCTTAAAGTTTGGTATTCCAGTTGGAGCTGTATAAAATGCTTATCTTCAGCCTCAGCCAGTTCAAAAGTAGAATTGCTTTCAACTTGACCTGACTTCCTGAATTAGTAGTGGACTGCTTGATATACTTTTAATATCTGCAGACTATTCACTTGCACTGGAGAGGAACAGTCTTTGTCGACTGGCTTATCCTGAAATGTTCTGAACCTGCCATGCATTTAGAGTTCAAATTAAGGTCGTTTGAGAAGCTAACATGCTGCTTTGGCCTTCACTTGGTTAACTCAGTGTCTGGACTCAGGAAACTGAGCTTAATGATCTGTTTCTCTAGGTATGTCTCATATTGGTATACCAAATGATGCTTAAAAAGAGCGTGGAATATTTTTCATTTGTAACATATTTATATACTGTTATCTATCAAGTCATAGCACTAAACTCAGGCTAAATAAGTCTGTGCTGTAGAGTTGTGTACAGGGAGGAGTGTTCTTTCAGCCTCCAGGATTGAAAGAATAAGAAATTGACTGAATCTATTTTCTGAATTGTTTTGGGTTTTTTTCCCCTTAGTATGAGTCACAAAGAGGTCAGTTTTCTAATAGCATGCAAAGGAACAAATAGTATTATCCACAGCAGGCAGAAGAGATGGCCAGAAACACAAACTGGGACTCACTGAAAACTTTCTATCAGAAATGCTTCACTTCACCAGTAGGACATTAAGACCTGAAACCCTGAGGAGGCAATCAGCACCAAACCCTCTCTGTAGTGCATAGCTGTATTCCTCTGGCCCCAAGAACTTCACCTTTTCCCCAGTGCTTTGGAGTCCTCATTCTGGCTGACACTACGGACTGCAAGTGCTTCCAGGAGAACACTGTCAAATCAGACTCGTGAATCAGATGGCAGTGAATTAAATGCAAAAATATTACATCACACTAAGGATATTAAATCATAATCAATTAAGTTTGGCTTCTCATTATTATTTGCTTAATTCTGAAATATGACATGCAGGCTGAGCACAAATGGATCCTCTGTCATCTCTGCTTTACAAAGCCAAACACTGAAAACCCTCCTTCTGCGTTCTGTCAACAGACCTTTAATGATCAAACTTCCAAATGATTTCAAATTTATAGAGTTAATTTAGCTGGAAGAATTCTACCTGGTTCACAGAACCCTGTACAGCCTGTAGCCTGGAAAGCTTCCACTTCCAAATTATAGACCACCATGCAAACAAGAAAAATGACTAATGTTTTACTGAGATTCTTGTGAAATACTGATCTCCTTGAAGTGTCATACCAAGGATGAGAAAACAGCGATCACACTTTTCCCCCACCATGTCTCTTACAAGTATCAACCTGGTCGTGACTTCTCTGAAATAAATGAAAGCCACCCTCCATAATAACGTGTTCAAGGAATTCAGCTTGTCAGAACCACAGACATTTGCATGTGTACAAGCTGTCAGGTCTCCTAGCAAGGCAGAAGAGTGTGTAAGGAGGAAATCATGCAGGCCAGCTCACTGAACCGAAATCCATGAATGTTTTTGTCATCATTTGCTATCATCTCTCAGTCAGCCCCTGCTCCTGTGAGAGAATCTCTCTCGTTCAGCCATCTTTTGGGTCTATCATAACCCCAAGGAGATTTGTCTCACCATATAAGAAATTAAATTTGGCAGTGTATGTTCTTCATGCCTCCCCCAATTTTTCACAGCTCTACTGACTGCTCATTTATTAGATCTTTTGACTTACTTAGAGGTTTTCATTGTGATTTTACTTATCTCTCAACACTGAACAAATAAACTTTCACTGGCATCTGCTGGGTGAGGGGGAAGGGAATGAAATATGGTTGCTTTTATTGCCTACACATACATTTTACTGGTAGTAATCAATAAACATTTTACTTGCAGCACTCAGGAGTACACAGTTTAACTATAACAAGTGGCAAAAGAAATGAAGAGAAGTGGCATTATTTCTGAAGTTGAAGGTAAGACCACATGAAATTGTTTTCTTTGGACTATTTGTGCCAAGCTACCATGCACATGGGATAGAACGCTCACCCATGAAAGACATGGATAAGTGATTATAATTGAACAGCTTTGTGCTTTTTAAGTCAATCCAGGCACACAGTTTGCAGTATATAACTGATTGACTTTGTGTCAGCTATCCTGATCACGAGTTTAAGAAATCGTAACAGAAATAACTGCCTTTCCAAAGCAGTCTTTCTGCAGGTAAAATGACAAGATAAAGAATGACGAAAAAGGAAACATTTCTAAATAGCCAAGTTGCAGCTCTTTCATAATGATACTCCCTAACTACAAAATATTCCAACTAAAGCTTACAATGAAAATAAAGAAAATTTGCAAAAAAAGATGTAGAGTGTGGCATCCATCCTCTTTGTTATGATACCAGAGCTATCTGTGATAGCACAGCTTTTGTGATTTTTTTTTTTCATCTGTTGAATTTAAATATACATTTCAAAAATAGAAGCATTTTTGACACGTTTTATAAATGGAGAAGTGAGATGGTGGTATTTGACACTGTAAGTTAAAGACATCATGGATGAAGGTCACTGGAGCATATGGGAACTGCACATGTGTAGCCATTCATCATTGTAACCAGTACAAAATTTCTTTGGAACCTATGAATTTCACCTGTATCTCTGCATAAGATACAGAAAAAACCTTCTTTTCTTACACTATATTAAAAGCCTGTGCTGGAATGAAGTTGAAGAGAAAATGAATTATACAGATCCTTAACTTCAGTATGGGACATAATAAAGTGAGTCCAGTGGAATTTTCATTATGCTAGAAGAAATCGATAATAACTCTATTTCTTTTGCAGAAGTATCAGCAGAACACAGCATGAAATACTCTTCCAACACCACAGAAAAGACCCCAAAGAATTTATGCTGAGTGCACTAAATGCTATGAAAGGCAACTACAGTGGTACAGAGAGATTATGGCAATTCATGAGTTCGGTTGTGAGAGTCGCCTAAAACGGGTTAAAGCATTTAGTACCAGCACAGTAAAGGTGCAGGGAAGGTTGGGATACTCATGGTTATGTGCTTACCAGAGTGGGACATTTGTCCCTAACAATTTTTTGGAGTTTGACCATAAATGATGCTTTATTCTTCAGATTCCTAACAGCTTTGACAGCAAAACAGAGTGACAAAATTGAAAACCAGACTAGAACACAGGAGAAATTTCAAAGGGAAAAATACTACTCTAACATAGCTTTTTTTCTTTTTTTTCCTTTTTTTTAACAGGCATGAAAAGTATCATTGCTGTTGCAGAAGACACTTACATTGGTAAAAAGGTGAAAACAATCAAATCCAGAGTCTGGAATGTGACTGTAAAGCATTGCTTTTATTAGAAACTGAAGATTTTGTGCAGTCAAATTTTGGTCATCTGTCCCTCAGGAACAAAGATAAGATCTCTAATTTGATCCCAGAGTAACCTGCTGGTTTGTCACCATTCCGTCAGAGAGGAAAGGGACTAATTTGTTCAATTCAGTGAAAGGGGCAGAGGAACCTAACCATGCAGTGTTTATTTGGCTGGGCAGCAAACAAAATAAATGCAACTTTGTTATTTTGACACTAACCTCAGTTTACTGTTTATGGCCAAACCAAATGCTGTATTTAAAGAGGGAATTAAACTAAGGTCATTCCTCTCCCACTGCAGACCATATTAGTATCAATCTGCCATAATGCAATGCTGAGGAGATACTTAGTTTGCAAAAATCACACTTTTTTTGTGGTTTTGGGATGTGGTGGCATTATTATTAATAATAATTATTACTATTATTATTCTGACCTTAATTTATTAACAAGCCTATTCTCTGCACATTTAGGTTTCAATGCAAATGGTACTAAATAGTTCTGTGTTAAACTGCAGGATACATTACTAACACATGTACTCCTGATTATTTTTCAGGTGCTGCTCAGAAGGCATCTGTCCAACTTCACTCCTTTTCATGTTATGTTTAGGATATGGCTCAATTTCTGAGGGTCAGACTCATTTTTAGAGTAAGCAGTTTACAATCATTTTCCCACTGTGAGGGACTGAGAAGTGTAATGGGAGACACAGCTTTGGCTTCTATTATTCATGCTTATTTATCTTACATTACTATCCAAGATAAATATCAAGATTTAGAAAACCACTCTTCTAAGGATTACAGAGAAGCTGCACAGAATGAAATCCATCCTCAAAGTGCAATTTACAGTCTAAATACAGTTTGCATCCTCTTAACCTTTGCAGTATCTCCACCATCTTGCAGGCATGAGGAACAATCAGCAAGACTCACATTAATCTGTTAAGTACTTCTTGAAGCAATTGTTGTCTTTGCTAGACCTGTCTGGACATGGTGGGATTGCTAAAAGTGCATTTAAAAGCATCAGCCACTTTTCTCTCTGTTCCACATTTGAAAGAGTCACTCAGGCCAAGTCATTTCTCCTCTTGTTTGATGGACATGAGACTGAAATACTTTTGTACATCACAGTAGCTTAATTCTACTGAACTGCTTTCAAGATGTATTTAAATCACTAGGTATTCTCTAAGGCTAATCCCTCATTTAGCCTTCTGAAAAAACTTTATTCTTGGCAAATAGATATAATTATTTCACCTGCTTTTCTCTGTGAAACCCTAAGTCCACAATCAGCTCATGTGAACAGGCACAGATCAGCAGAGCTTTTAAGTGTGGTTTTCTTACAAATCTTCAGAAGAAACTTATCATTTGTTGCCAAGTTTTCCTGGATAATTTTGTAAAGAAACTGATGTGAGTCAGATTCCCTCATTGGGTCACAGCCTATTTGTTTCTCCATCTTTGCTGGATTAGGGAAAACAATTGAGAGCACAGTTCAACAGTTCATGTGCCAGATACTGGTGCTCCAGGAATCTCCTGTCCCACCTCATTCCCTGGCACAGGTTCGCCACGTTTTCAGAAATGAAACAAGGTTTTGGTAGATATTTGTAGTCCAATCCATAGATGGATATATCAGTGCAATCAGAACCAAACAAGACGAGTGTTTACCCTATAGAGAAGAATATATGGTCACCAGTAAACCATGAATTAGATCAGAAGTTTGGTTTAAAGCAAACGCTCTTTATTATTCAGAGGGAATATTTTATTTAAATGGTAACTCACAGGGATCTGAGATTGGGCAGCTGCTTTACTTGGTCTGCTCTAGTACAGCTATTATTGCACAGCTTTTCCCACATCTGGGGCCCTGGTTCCACACAAAAACACACTGTCACTTATCCAGATCATTCCATTATCAAAAAGAATAAAAGCTGGCTATCTAAAATTTATTTTGTGTCTGAATTACTGCTTCTATATGCTTTAAACCCTATCATTCTTCCAGAAACGTTTTCCTCTTACATTTTCCTTGCAGAATTTCAGAAATAGCTTGCTAAGATTACACACAAGCTGCCATGAAGTTCACAATATGAAAACAAAGTGATTTTTTTCTTTGATTGATGGCCAAAGTGCTCTCCCAAGATGTGACTAATGCAGCTACAGAGCAGTGGGGGAAGGCCATTAAGGCTTGTATTGATTTCCTCTGAATTCTGGATAATATATCAACAATCTTTGCTACTTCTACTTGAAATTTTTTATTTAAATGACCGGAACCAAGCAGTCAATCATTGGCTTCCCTTAGAGCTGAGGCCATTTTGCACTGATATTTCAGGTGGAATAGAAACCATAAATCTGCTTTGTGTTATGCATTCTATTAATAACATTTAGACTGTGATACTATAGCAAACCTAAACAAGCAAATGATGCACTGCATGGAAGGTTTTTGAATAGTTCTGATGCTGCTTCACAGCTTTGAGGACCACAATATCAGAAGGACATAAAGCTATTTGAAAGCCTCCATTTTGCTCCTCCAGATGTAGGAGCAGTTGAAATCACTTGGTTTGTCCAGCCTGGAGAAGAGACTGAGGACAGACCTCATTGCAGTCTACAGCTTGCTTATGAGGAAGAGGGGCAGACACTGATCTCTGTGGTGACAGTGACAGGATCCGAGGGAATGGCCTGAAGGTGTGTCAGGGGAGGTTCAGGCTGGATATTAGGAAAAGTTGCTTCACCCAGAGGGTGGTGGGGCATTGGAACAGGCTGCCCAGGGCAGTGGTGACAACACCAGCCTGACAGAGCTCATGGAGAACTTGGACAATGCTCTCGGGCACAGAGTGTGTCTTGTGCAGGGCCAGGGGCTGAACTTCGATGACCCCTGTGCATCCCTTCCAATTTGGGATATTCTGTGATTCTAGATCAAGAAACTGGGTACCAAAAAACACAGTTCATCTGCAAGAATCAAGATATTTGTGGGGCCAATTTCACATAAATTTTATGAAAGATGAATTTCAGTCTACTGAGTATAATATTCTCTTTTGAACGCTACAACTCTCACATGAAGACCAAAAAAGAAAAGCAATATTGTACCCATTTACAAGAGTGTCTTCAGGACACAGAAGTTCTAAAACTCAGTCTAAGCACTACTTCTTTCTCTGTGTCATTTTCAAAGCTGTTGTCCCTGCTGTACCAAAAGAGAAAATGAAAATATATCTCTTGAAAAAAATAAATTGAAAAAATCTATTTGTTATTGTATGAAGATGTGCACATGTCCTTGACATTTTCATGTGATAATCTGCCCTTTGCAAGATATTATACGTAGTCACACATAATGCTCATGCTGAAGGATGGGTGCTCTTCTTAACCTCAAAGTACTTACAAATTATAGCTGTTTTCTTTATTAGTTCGTTCAAATCCACTTGAAAAGGTTGCTGAAGGATGTCCTACAGAAAAACCACCGGTATCCTTTGGGGCACTGATGGTTTCTTTCCTATAACACTCTCCTCCCCTGATTTGCATTGAATGCATCCTAACACTCCTGACTTTCTTGTCTCCTTCCTAGTAAGTCAACTACTAATTAATCAAATGCTGATTTTAATTGGAAACTTTTTCTTATTAATTTGAAAAATGATTGAAAAGAGACTTAACTCGAGCATCATCTTCTGTTCTTGAAAAAAAAAAAGCCTGTGTGGCAAAATTCCTGTTTAAAAAAAAGGGTCATATCAAGCTCACAGATCTGCTCATGTAGAAAAAAAACACAAGCAAAAAACCTCAAAAGCAGAATTCTTGTAATATTTCACCAAATCAACAAAAATGCAATAAAACTGCAACTTGAAGAGCATTCAAAGTTAAGAATTGCTTGCCAAAGTTAATTCACTGTGTTTTGCTGGCTTTCTCACCAGTCTGACACAAGCGTATGCTCACTGACAAGGTTTGCAAACATGCAAAGTGCGGAATAACCTCAGGGTTACTACACTGTGCTACTGGTGCATAAAAAACCCCTGCATTGTGAAGTGGATTAGTCTGACACTCATAGAATGCACAGTCTTTGTCACATTTTTAAGCAGTACTTTAAGAAAATTTGTTTTCCAAGTCCCCCAACTCTAATCTAGGTAAGGGCTCTTGCTGGCACAGAGCTGGAGCTGATTGTCATTGCATACCAAGCATTTAAGGACTGGCAGTGAAAATTACAGTAAATCCCCCTGTCTGCAAGGAAAAGGCATTAAAAACAATCTGTAGCAAATAAAATTTCAGGTTTCCTTGTAACAAACAAGCAAAATCAAAAATCTCAGCTGAAGGTTCATCAAACTTCCAAAATCAATGAACTCATTGAGGCCAAAAGATGAGATCTATATTTAACTATTAAGATCATTTAAGTAATTAATGAAATCAGGCCAATTAGTTTAGACATGAAACAGCCATCATCTCTTTCTTTTTCCTGTCTTCCTGCAGTACCAGACAAAGCACGTGAGATCTCAAGCTGGGTGAACATAACCACACATTTTAAAATGATTTACAAAACATCTGCAAATGTTGAGTGGAGAAGGCTCCCTCTCACTTCCCTTGAGATTTACATCATCTAAGTTTTAGTGCCTACATGTGCTGAACTTCAACACTGAAAATATTACAGTGTTGAATAAAAACTCTCTAAACAGCTACCCCTAACAAAAAAACTCCTGATATCCAGATTGAAAACCTATTAAAAGGACTGTCTTACTGCAAAATTTCTATGTTCTCATGAAGCTTTCTGAGCCTATGCAAATCTACATAACTGAAAGAGCTAATTGATGTTCTGATATAAGAGGATATGCTTCTTGGTGGAACAGATGTTAAGAGCTTTGTTTCATAATTTGTCAACTTTACTAAATGTCACCGAGTTTGTCTTAAAACTGAGTTTTCTTTATGTGCTCCAGAGTATATTCCCTGAGCAAAACCTATTTGTTGAACTTGCCACAGTTTTTAAAGTCTGCCTCCTTCTGTAACTGAAAAATTAAAATATCTGGAAAAATGGACATGATCAGACTACAATAAATGCAATAAGGTGGTGTTTTGGGTTTTGTATTTTCCTCCTTTGATGATCACAAGTCAAGAGTTGCTCCAGCACTGGAAATACTAAGGCATAGTAGAGCAATGACATCATTTGGAGAGCAGACTGCGCCCTAGGGATTAAAATAGCAAACTACTACAGCTTCCAGTAACATAAGTACAAATTTGTATTCAAATTAAGTCTTTTGAACTACATCATTCTTCTGATTACTGGATTCAAGGTAAAAGACATTAAAAATATACTCTTTATTATTTCCCCTTTATGGCTAGTTGTTTTCTAGACAAACACACTGACTGCAGCATAAAGCCAAATTTCTTTATTAAAATGTCAAATGCTATTCTTACCTAAATTTTCCTGAACAACAAAAAAGGTTTCAGGAGAAATAGCTGACTATCAATTGGATTTCCAAACATTAAATAAACAAATTGATGAAAAAGAGACATGAAGAGGAAGACTGTACTGCATCGCAATTTTCTTTCCCTTTTCTAAAACTCATAATTATTCAGCGGTCATAAAATAGCATCCACGGACTAAAAGGCACCAATTCCATATAATGCATTTTTTGAAATAATAAAATTATCTGAACCACAGGCTATATTGTTATTAAAATGAGACAATACACAGTTCTATTAGCTTCATAACTTTGTGCATTTCTTTGCCCGGCCTAAAACAGAAGAGGCACCCATTCCACAACCTAAATTCAAGTAATGAAAGGCGATGAAATTCAAAATAAAAGACAGGTGAAAATATAAAAATCTAGAAAAAAAAATAATAACATGAATAAGTAGAATCACAATTTTATCAGCACTCATATAAAAGCCTCCCAGCTCAGTAAATGAGGCTGTGATATTTGCCTTCATAAACTGCAAGTGGTTCTTTTGCTGTTTGCTTCATTTTAAAATATGTTTTCCTGACTGAATAGAGGAGAGAAAACAGGACCAAGCAAGAGAGAAGACAGGACCAAGCAGGACATACCTATTAGGCAGAACTGTGCACTGCAGAGTATCTTGATTATCCCATGGTGTGCACAGTGAGTCCTTTCCATGCAATCAGATTTGTCACCCAAGTGAGACTGCCCAGCTCTTCCCATGACATGAGAAGGGCAGAAGGGAGAAAGAAGAAATCATCCCGGTTCCTTTCAATTGTCATGTGAACGCAGAGCTACAAGAAAAAGGAAATTAGTGTATTTTCAACTAAACCCTGACAATTTCCTCCATAAAATATATTTTTATTCTGGCGGTTATGCCAATGTGCATCACACCAGTGCTTCCTAGAAAAGCACGTTCTTCCACTAGAGCTGGATGTCATTGCCTTTGCAGTGGTAAAGCCTCATGGATCACAGGTAAAGGATCTGCCTCAAATTCAAATGTAGGAGGATGAACCAGTCACCACTGACCTTTTCTTGCCAAAAATTTATAGATGAAGACCAATAAAATGAACATTTTAAAGAATTCCATTTTTATTAAGGAATGTAGAAGTATCCTGTTGAGAGGACCCAACTCCTCTATCAACAAAAAGCTGCCCAACCACTTAGAATTTAATTTTCATTTTCCTACAAATGCCAGTATCTTCAGTGCTCACTAACCAACTAAAAATAAAACACTAAAAAACCACAAAAAAACCCATAGGTGTTACAATTTTATTTTATTTTCAGAAGTTGTGATAGAACAAAATAGATTCATTAACATTCATATTTTCCTTAACTGAAGTGATAATGGACCATCTAACTTGTCAATCTGGTGTGCAACAATATTTTTCAACTGGTTACCCCAAATTAATTTATGCTGAGAATGGAGCTCAATGTACCTCATCATAATAGCCTGTGCCATGCAATTCAAAGATAAATACACACATTTTTATCTCTGAGTAGGATAAATCTGGAATAAGCCTCCTGAAATTAATTGGGGTTACTGCAGTCTTACTCTGATGTCACTCAGATCTGTGTGTGGTCTAGAATTAATGCAGAATATTTGCACAATGGTAAATGGATTCTACTGCAGAAAGGGATGCAGATGTTTGTGAGCACCATGAAAGCTCCTCACCGAAGAAAGAGATTAAGCAATCACCACCTGAGAAGTGAGGCCATCATTTGGCCGTGCGCATATGTTTAATTGTCCCTGCAGAGGAGTCACTGTTAGCTGAGTGTTGGTCTCCACACTTTCCATTATGCTCTAGAGTAACAAGACTGACTTTGAATCAGCATTTCAGCTCTCCTAGAAGAGTCATAACTGGAAGTTCTAGAGCTTGACCTTATGAAAACAAAATTCAGTTTTTTCAGTCTTAACATTAGCCCACAGAGGGCCGCATTCTTCACTTTTACAGCACCATCAACAATGAATGGTTTCAAATGCATGGATTAAAACTGGGTTACCAAATATTACCTATACTTCAGGCTACATCTAAAGAGAAAATAGTTGCTCTATTTTACAAAGAAAAAAGTAATTTAGCATTAATTGAAACAAACCAGAAGAGTTGATTAGAAATAGGGAGAGATAATAACACAGTATATACTCTGTGTAAATGTTAGAATAACAGTTTCTCTCTTCCTGTTCTATTTAGCTGACTGCTATGTAAAACTCAATTAATAGCCCTGGCAGGAGGAGTCCCTCTCTGTATTTAGGGAACATGTGACTTTATGCAGAGTCTGCTCAGCAATATGTGTGATACACCAGAGGAGCACAGAAATAACAAGCAGCTGGGACCAATACACGTTCCACTGATGCTGATGGTTCCCTTTTCATGTGGCTGACAATTTTAATAAAAAAGATTAAATCCCAGAGTGGGTTTAACTTTATCATTCAATATAACTGACACTGCAGGAAGTGCAATATGCAGTTAGAAGGAAAATTAACTGTGTTCTATATAGCATATCCATCACACATGAGCAGTGTAACAACTTGGGGTGATCACTACTGCTTTTTTCATTTAGCTAAAAATAAATATTGAAAACAGAAGTTAATCAACTATACTGTGAAAAAATTACATGTTCTTTCCATCTTAAATCATACTGACATCCATCTAACTATCAAGATGCTCATGGGCAAGTCTCCCCACTAATGGATGAAAGACAGAAGACTGCTACATCTCCAAATGAACAAGTCATTATAGGAAAGGCACTTTTTGAGAGATTCTTCGTGTCTATGCAAGCTTTCTTGATGGAGGTCAGCAAATAATTTCTGTCTGTTACAATCTTAATCCACTGGCTGTGGTAGCTACAGCATTGTGACTCTAACTGTACCTGTGCACACTGGCACTTCTGCCTGCAGACGTGGGGCAGGACTGCTCACACGAGGCACATTCAGTCCTCATCCACCCCAGCTGGGGCAGAACTGCTCACACGAGGCACATTCACTCCTCACCAAGCCCAGCTGGGGCAGAACTGCTCACACGAGGCACATTCACTCCTCACCAAGCCCAGCTGGGGCAGAACTGCTCACACGAGGCACATTCACTCCTCACCAAGCCCAGCTGGGGCAGAACTGCTCACACGAGGCACATTCACTCCTCACCAAGCCCAGCTGGGGCAGAACTGCTCACACGAGGCACATTCACTCCTCACCAACCCCAAGGGCTGCAGCCCTCAGACCCACACAAACACAGCTGTGCTCCTGGTGTGCCACATCCCTCCCTGAGCTGGCACAAGCAATCACCCACACAGCTCATTACACCACCAGGAAGAAAGAGCAGGGAAAACACTTGCATTTCTAAATGTATCAATTATTGTGCTTCAGTTTTCAATCTAATATTCTAACTTCTGGCATTCACTTTCCCATGCTTGGACAAAAATATAGTTTTTCAGTCAATTACCAAACAAATATATTGAAATGCTTTGCTTGCTCATAATGAAAAACTAACTAGAAACAACACACACATTTCAAAAGCCGCAACAATTATAATCTAGAGACAGCACCACTGTGTGTTGCAGGAACCTGACAGTTCCTTGGACAGAAGATTCATTGATTAGATGAATGTTTGATGTATAAAGGAAGAGTTCACCACAAGATCTGATAAAAACAGCTTAAGACTTTCAAGTGAACTAAGATTAGAGTTACAGGTTACCCTGGTTACAGCTGCTGGTGAATTTCAAAAGCAGCTTGAATTAGCCTGAATCATTCATTGCATGCATTAGCTAACCTATGAAAGAACAAACCTGACAATGAATTATCACTTGAGAAGGCAATTGTGATCTGAACTGCTGTTACCAAATGTAAACAAATTTTAATTATTTTTTTTTTCAATGACTTCAGGTTGTCCTATTATTGATAGTACCTCAATTGTTATTTGCAAATAAGCAGAGGTTTTACTAAATAAGTTATAGAAGATTTTGTAATTAATTTTGATGTGATCTACTCTTGATAAATCCACTGGGAAATTAACTCAGCTGGATACTACCACAATTATTTGTATTAAACTCTCTCTAATTTTCTTCACACAAGTTTACTGTGACAAAATATATGGACTAGGAAGAATTCACAAAGCTGTATTTCAACTAACCATTAAAAATTCAATGAAATACCATGAAGCCTACTGAAAAAAATTAACTATTAATACTTTAGCAATTGTGAAGGAATGTAGCAATTGTACAGTTAAAAGAGCTCAAACAGATGGGAACAGTCATTTTCCCAGCACACAGTGCAAAGATTATCCCTCTTTTGAAATATGCTAAATATTTATCCAGATAATTAATCTATTTTTTCTAGAGCTAACTCATCTTCAGTGATAGTGTTTTATGGGAGAGGTCCTGACAGAGAGATTTAATGCTGGGGAAAAAATATTAAGCTGGACATTTAAACAGTCTAGAAGGATTGCATAGAGAAGTTTACCTTATGTCAGTCTTCAGTGTGCCCTGAGCTTAAACCACTCTGAGGATTAAGCTCTCTGAGCTTCACAATCTATTTTGGCCATTATTCATGAGCTAAAACTATAAATGACCTTCCTTGACAAAAAGGCAAAAAATGAAATCAAACACAATGTTCTTTCCATGTGGAAGCCCCATAATGAAAGCAATCTGAAGATCAATCACTGACAGTTCTAGCTCCTACTAAAAGTCAGCAATTTTATGAATAGCAACATTTTCTCAGCCAAGACCTAACAAGGCAACCAACTCCTATCCTGCAGTCTTGCAAACATCTGTTATCAATAACAATTTTGCCTACTGTTTATATCATCCTCCAAGAAGCAAAGAAACAATCACAGGTTCACTGACAATTGAGGCCAGATTTGGATGCATTTGAACTTTCCCCTGGTTGTCAATAGCTCATTAAATGTAACAGCTTCACAACCAAGACATAGAAATGAAATATGTAAATTAAGGCATTTTAATATTTAAGCGTGCATTGAAAGTCTAAGAGTTGTCTAAATGCCAGATGAACAACAAAGGTCAACAATAATCTATTTTCTGAAAGTGACACAGCAGGTCTAACATCTGTGTGCCAGAACACAATGCTGAAGTTCCTTGAGTTCCATGAGAACCCAGGACTCAGTAAGGACACAGTGCCTGTGGCTGCTTTTAAAGATATTGGATGTTTTCTTATGCTTCTTCAAGTCCATATTTCCCACTCTCCTACAATCAAAACGAAGTTACATGAATCTTCTGTACACCCTTTCTGCTGAAGCAGAGCAAATATGAATTCAGTGTAAGATTCTGAGTTAGTGAAAGGAAAGTTAAACGGCCCAAGTTTGTAAAACGGTTTCTAGAATAGGGCACACCTTGAGTCTCTATTTCCAATTTCAAGGATTATCAAATATTTCAATAACCAGCTGTCCAACAACTCCTTATGATAACACAGCTTGTTCTCACACCAACACTTCCATTTCAACAACCCCTTCCTCCTGCTGCTCAGTCTTCTCTTTGTAGAGATTTCTGGACTGCAGTTATAGGATTTGCTCTCCATCTTTCTCCCTCATTTAGTCCCTCCTGACTTCAAAATAGTTACACAAAAACCCTTCTTTTTCCCTCTACCCTGGTAATTAGATTTTGGAATTTCCTGTTACAGAAACATCCCAGTCTGACCATTCATAATACTGACAGCCACACTCACACCACCCCAGACTGTCACTGCTGGGACCAAAACCTCTTGGCAGGGATGGCTCCAGTGACCCAATGGGTCCCTGTGTGTCTCCCAGTCAGACCAGGTTTCCTTACCAAATCCACCCCAGTTCCCATAGTTGAGTCTCAGATGTCTCGTTCCATAAAACAATTTATTTCTGGTGTAGTAACACAGAAACAGCCCAAACTAGTGTCCCCAAAGAGGGACCTTGAACAAAGGAAACCCTGGGCTTTTATACCCTCACAATTCAAGCACAAGAAAGTCTGGGCTTCTCAGCTCCTGCGTCCCTGAGTGTCTTCACCTGGCTGAGCCACAGGTGCCCATTTTTATCCAAAGGGTGGCAATTCACAGCCTCTTGTCTTGGGCCAGAGCCCACCTGCAGCTGCTCCCCAGCCACCTGCACTGAATGCATTCCTCAGCACTACCCTCTGCTGGATCCCCCCAAAGATCCATTCTTCCCACTCAGCTGGGGTGGATGAAAACTGTCTATGTGGTTTTACTCCAAACAAACAAACAGGAACAGAGTCAACAGAGCAGCCTGTACTTTCCAAAAATAACTTAACTACTTAATATCCTAAAGTTTAGTAGCAAAGCATCCGCTAGCAAATTGAACACTCCTTTCTAAGTGAGAAATCAGCAAATAGACTCAACTAGTACACCCATACAAGTGTGACAGACCCACTTGCACTTTGCAGTTCTAAGATAACACTTTATGCTCAGCAAGGGTTGTTGAGACATTATCTCCCTCCCACTGTAGATGTAATTGGGAAACAGCTGATGGACATATCAGGGAGCAGCAGAAACAGTTGTTCCATGAGGGCAGACAGAGCAGGAGCTGAGGCTGACGGAGCAGCAGTCTCCCCTGTCAGGGTGCAGTGGCCCAGTACCCAGGCAGGGCTGGGCTGTGGACAGTGACATGCTCTGGTGGCCATCCAGTGACCGTCAGACAACGTGCAGTAGCAAACCAAGGCCAAGGTAAATTCTGAAACCCCATTTGGCAAGTCAGGACTGGAAGAAACAGAGCTAGACAGGTCAGGGAAGGAGTAGGAACCGTGGCTACAGCGCCTGAAGAGGAGAAGAGCAGAGGCTGTGTGGGTGGTGATCCCGGGTGAGGCTGCTCCAGGCAATCAAAGCTTATTAATGTGCTCAAGGCTTATTAATGTGCTCAGGGCCCTGGAAAAAGCCTCTCCTGCAGACAGCAGCATCCTGCACCAGCAAATGGTGTCAGCTCCATCTCAGCAGGAACCATTAGGGTGGGATGAGGGTGGTTTTTACCTCGGGAGATGTGCCTGCTCCATGCACACACTTCCTGGTCCCATGGCAGTCACACCAGGGGCTCCTCGGGGCACCTTGTACCCCACGAGGAACTGAAACCAGCAAGCAGAGGAGCTGCCAGCACCTCCCTAAAGGTGCTTGGGTTCAGGCAGGGCTTAAAAAGAGGCACTGTTGATCCTCTCTGAATATTCCCTACACAGCTTTACATTGTTAGCAAATTTTATGGATCCTTTAACAGAGTAACCTTCTTATGAACTAATCGGTTAGGATGGACAGTTCCTTGACAAATAACTTACACATACAAAATTATGTGCTTGCAACAATTCATCTTACTTTTCCTCATATAAAATATTCTTTGCCTGGTACCTTGTTGAAATAACCTGACCTATCACTTTAGTGAAGCTGAAAAAGATTTATAGCAGCTGAAATCTGCCTGTGGTCCACATTTTAGCTCCCAAAACAATTTAAATACTTTGCTATACTGGAGGTTTTTAATCTAGAGACAGAACATCTTTAAAAGAAAATAAAATCTGACAAAAATAAAGGTTCTAACCAATACAATCTGGCCTGATAAATATTGGCAAGGAAAGAAATTTGCTAATATTCTGCACCATTGCTAAGTGAGCTTGGAGGTAGAAGTAAAAGATTACTTTCCATTCTCGTTTTAATCTCAATATCATTTTGTTCCTGGGTAAAAAAGAAAGGCAAAAAAAATAGAGGTGGGGAACTTGCACATATAATTTTGGTAGAAGAATGTAATCATTTTCATCAGAACTATATCTAGAGTAAAATGAAAGTTTTTAGAAGTTATTAGTTCTGCCTGAGATGGTCTTGATACTGTATATTTAATGTTTTCTATTTTCTGATCAAGTATGTTAAAAGTTATTAGATGAAAGGAAAAGCAAATCACAGACCACAGTATTCTTTGAATCAATTTGTCAAAGTAAAGAGCATTGAAAACTGTAATTTAGTCCTGAGCTTTTAGAATTTCCTAACAAAAGTACCATTATTGTAATTTTTTAAAATCAACCAGCAATTACAAATACATAGTTCACTCGGTTTATGCCAGCGAATCTACAAAAAGGTGAACAATTTGCAAAGATAAATTTCTCTAAATAAACTTTTCACATACAGTTTTAAGGCCTCAGGATTTATTGGTACAAAATTATAGACACAGAGGGTTTAATGAGCAAATTCACACTCTTAAATATTTGGATGGGGGTGGGTACTTAACATGTTTCTAGACCATTTCCTGACCCATAAAAAACAGAAAGTGTCCAGTGCTGTGCAGTCACTGACTGACACTGGTGTCCCAAACTGAAGCCATAGACACACATCAAACACAGGTGCTGGGAATTTCCAGTGCCTCCGGGTTTAAGAGGCAAATTCCAGAAGTGCAAACGTCTAAAATTCCTTTGGCACCTGACATCCAGATCCAGTTTTTGTTACCTCACCTTATTCAGGAAATTATCTTTTATTACCCCATTATTACAACATGAAAAGTGTATCATTTAGATCTGTATTTTAGTATTTTGTCTTCATGACTTTTTTTTTTAATTATAATTCCTTTAGCTACACTTACTCCTACTGCAAAAAGAAGTCACCAAATTTCATCAAAATTCTGACCTTTAAAGGCAGCTTGATGTGTCAACAAAGCTGTATTGTTATTATTTTCTGAAAAGAGGGAAAACACTGCCTTTTAATAGAAACAAATGTTATTTGAAATATTAAAATGTGTCTGCAGTGAACCGTTTAAATGACAATAGCAAGAGGGAGCTTTACTGAAAGGATAATGAGAAAATCACTTAGCAGTTGGTACAAAGAGCATTTATATGTGAAACTTTCCCTCATAGCTTTGTGGTTTCCAGAAAACAAGCAGCACTTGGAGGATACAGACAAGGGAAAGCAACTCAGTCGAGGAACTCTTTGCAATTTAAGGAGATGCTGCTGTAATTGGCTGTGCCTCCACATGCCCTGGTGTGAAGCAAAATGTGTTAACATTTGTCTTAAGAGTTTTCTTTCCCACAGAACTTGAGCTAAATACAGGCATAAACACTGATAATATGCAAACCCTCTATTGATAATCATATATATTGATTTTTTTTTTTAATTGTTGTGATCATCTGTTTGTACCACTTACCCTGCAACTGTCAGCATCATACTGTAGATATGAGTTGGTTTGAAAATGTTTCTAGTCACATTTTGCCAAGGTTTTCCTAATTTATTTTACTTTTGGACTTTTGTTTCACTGAGTACTGTTTAGAGGATGCAGGATCTGATTTGGAAAGGATTTAAGGAGGCCTTAAATGTAATTTTGTGCAAACTGTATTAAAATAATAAAATCTAATAAACAAAGAGTGGGATTAAATGGAATAAATTTGGGGGAAATTGTTTTCATCCTGGAAGAAATATGCTGCTCTTCATCCTCACGTTCCTGTGGTGTGTCACTGTTGTAATTACTTTTTCAGTCTTTTATAAGTAAGGAAATGCCATTTTCTCCATTTTATAGAGGAAGAAATAAAACACTCCATGGGAAAATTACTTGGAAGCATCAACAGCACTCTGGAATATTTACTTGAACCTGTGACTCTCATGTTAAACTAAATTATAGAAATAAATATCATAGTTAGTTTCCATTCATCTTCCTTTCTGGTTGTTGAATAATTTGAAAGATTTCATTCTCTGCCCCTGTGGACAAGAGTCCCCTCTCATCATTGTAATATTCCTTTGTCTTTTTCTGAGGACAGATGAGAAGTGGGAGCTGCATGAAAAATTGACTTATGAAGTTACTCCAACAGACCAGAAATAGCAAAAACACTTTTGTGTGACTACAGTGAAATAACAGAGCATGGAGTTTACAGAGCCATCACCTGAACACTTCCCATTACCATTGAATTCACGTCTCAAACAGAAAAGAAATCCAATGGGGTAAAATATCCTCTGTTGATTAACATTTTCATTACAGGAACCAAGCAGCTCAGAAGAGAATGGTCTGTTGCTGTCGTTTTCCAATGGGTGTTTATTATCCCCAGGCATACTGCAGTGGGAGAGGACTGCAGGTGATTAATGATTTTACCTGCTGCAAAAGAGTAATTGCAGGAATATCTATTTCATTTTTTATTGGAGATACACCACTAAAGTGTAAATATCCAAGTATTTGTAGAGGAGGACACTTTGGAATCAATAAGGAATAGACTCAGTCACCTTAAGAGCCATATAATTTAGACTTTAGAAGTTACACCTTCTGTGAACTGACAGACTTTTCCCTACTGGTAATTTGAGTCTCAGAATAGCTTCATCTTTCAGATGAGTTGTTTTGGAAACAACATCTCACAGAAAGAACAATGCTACCTGTGCTGAAAACAGACCACCCAGTCTGGGCTGAGCATGCTGCATGCATTACAAATTGTGGCTCACCTAGTCCTGCTGTAACTCCAACTTTAGAATCATGCTGGTTTAAAATTGTTTTGGCTGAGGTGACATGGCTCAGGTCTGTGTAATTCAGTGCACTGTTTGGTGAGGCCAAACTTTTCTGCAGGCCTGGTCAGGTCCAACTTCGTCTTTCAGCTCTGCCAATGTTTTTGTACCTGCAAAGAGACCTGCAGCTGCCCAGGAGTTTCCATGCTGTTAAGAAATTCATGTCAAAGATAGAATTCTCATTTCTAATGAAGGAGAGAAGGAATAACTACAAACCCCAGAGCTCAGACACCATGGCATTCATCTAGCACATTAAAAGTACAGGTTCAGGCTATTAATCTAGAGCAGCAATTAAAATGTGAGCCTCCCATATGATGAATTCTAAGTATTTCAAGCGCTGGGTGCCTGGCTGTTCTCAGGTAGATGATTTTCTGTCTCCTTTTCATTGTTGATAATGGCCATTTTGTGAATGTCTTTCCTTATCTCTCATTTTGACCAGGTCTTCCATTCTGTATCTGTCCAAAGTCTGGGATCAGGAAAGATTCAGTTCAGGGGATTCAGCAATTTTCAAACAGAAAACCTCTAAATCTTTAACAGAACATTCCCAGGTGATTCTGCTTGTGAACATTTATTACCCTGAAGGCTTCCACTTCACTGAATTTCAAAAGTCTTTTGCAAGCAGATGAGGTGCTGAAAACATTCAGATAAAGGTTACAAGAACCCTCTATAATATGAAGTGGCAGGCAGCCTAGGAATAAGAATTGCTACTGCTTCTTCCAACAAAAATTACCTGGGATAACACTGTGATAATGATGGCATTAGAGAACATGAATGTCTTCAATTCCCAGATGGACTGCTGTCCTGTAACCTACAGATTTGTCTGGGATAATTCCCCTTTTTGCTGTATCCAAGTGCCCTAGCAGCTACCCATGCAGCCCCAAGAATGTCAGAAAACAGCAGCTCCAGCTCTACACAGAGGCTGCCTGACCCAGCTGCTGCTTTACCACATATCATAAACTAATATCAGTGAAACCAGCACAACTCCTAAAGCATAACCTCATCAATTACCAATGCTGCATAATGGCTTCATGGCAGGTTTCAGGTCATCATCACAATAATCAGGAAAAGAATATTTTATAGCCAGTCCTGAGGCATCTACAGTACTGTTTCCAAGTGAGTCATCATTCCTCTTTAAATTCACTTCCT
Source organism: Orthonyx spaldingii (assembly GCA_013397795.1). NCBI lineage: Eukaryota > Metazoa > Chordata > Aves > Passeriformes > Orthonychidae > Orthonyx > Orthonyx spaldingii. The sequence continues at coordinate 58,485 of VZTJ01005215.1, forward strand.
GGGCTTTAGATTTCAGTCAGGACATTTCTTTTCAACCAGGAGTCCAAAGTCCTAAACCCTTCACTGGTTTTAAGCTGTGAAATTCCTCTGACTCCTGTGGAGCAGTTTCTGCCACTAACTGATGTGAATGATATCAGAATTAGACAACCCCTCTCTGCAGTCATACCTACTTCTCTCCTGTGTCAATGCTGCTTGTGCTCTCACAGTGCCTTCAGGTCCTGCTGACTGCCTGAGCTTCCCCTCACGGCAATTCAGCTCCAGTAGGTGCTGCAAGAGCGTGTTGCTTTGCCATCACATTTCTTTTCCCCTGCCATGTCCTTCTTTAATGGAATCATTGATTTCCTGAGAATACTTTTTCAATATTAAAAAATGAACATAAAATTAGCCTCCCTAATTAATCTCCCAACCTTCCTTCCTCGTTTCACCAATCACAGATTTTTCAGAGCCACATTTTCTTAAGCAGCTTATGTAAACCAAATCATCACTATGTTTGTGTATCTTTCCTCTCAAAAATCTTGTAGCATAACCCCCATAATACTCCCTATCTTTCTTTCTTCCATATTTCCATCTTAATAAAGCAATGGATGAAACAAAGCTACTAGCAAGTAAAGACAACAATATATTCTCAATCTCTGATAGCCTTGTCATTGTTTCCTCAAACAATGTCTCTTAAATTGCCAACTGGATCTCTCTCTTTTTCAGTTCTGGATATCTACTTGTCCCCTCCCAGACTTGACCTTCCATCTACCATTTGGTCTATGAAAACATCCAGGAGCAAATGGAAAATAACCTGGATTTTCATCTCTGGCTCCTGTGGTGTTTCAGCAAAAGCAAAGTCAGTTACCTCTAGCAAAAACTGACAGATACACAGCATTCTGAGAGTACATTTCCTACACGTTTCTAAAATACTGTAATGCAATATTTTGCTTCGCACTTGTGCATGGTGAGACAAACTGTACAGCTTTTCCTTTCATCTCAACCAAAGAAAATCATGTGTCTAGTACCTGTCATATGTACATGGCCATACTGGCAGGAAACTTGCATAAAACACATTTGCTTGTTTTATCTAAATAATCCCATTACCTGCCAGCAAGCAGTGTAAACAATGCAATGCACAGAAACAGATCTCAAACTGGATTTGAGTCAGTAAGCTAGGGAGGAAAACACTAACTTATGTCTCAGAGTATGGGAAATATAATCCTACCAGGTATGTTTAAGTCTTACTTTGTTCACATCAAAGCCTGGCTGCAGGAATGGCTCATTTCATTTCCCTGGGAACCAATCGAAGGATGGGATATTCACAGAAAAACAGGTGGCTGAAGACAGCTGGCAGAGACTAAATACCCAGCTTAAAGGCAATTTAAGCATAATGACAAGAGTCCTCCAATTTCTAACTTTGTAGCTTGCTTTTCAACAAACACTTGAAAATGTAGCATTTCAAAGGGAGGCAGGTTAGAGGGGTAACGTGCCTCTAAACCAGTAACACCTACTCAACTCATCGATGTGGAAGGAAAGCATCCAGTAGGTTTCCAGTCTTGTCCAAATCTGTCTGGATTTAGGTTCTCAACCTAGCCTACAAGTGGGTCTTAAAGCCAAATGTGCTTTCCCCTTCCCCCAACCTCCCAGTCTTGGGAGGAAATGACAAAACCATAGAACAGGCTGAGTTGGAAGGGACCCATCAGGGTGATCGAGTCCAGCTGCTGGCCATGGGCAGGACAGGCCCAGCAACCCCACCCTGTGCATGAGAGTGTCCCCAGTTACAAACACAAACAGGATTGCCCTGTCCCAGGTGCAGAATCTGGCACTTGCCCTTGTTAGACTTCATCCAGCTGCTGCTCTCCAGGTCTCTCTGCAGGGCCTCTCTGCCCTTTAGGAAGTCAACAGCTTCTCCCAATTTAGTCTTGTCACAAATTTAGTCTTCCTTCCAGTCCTGGGTGAATGTCATTAATGAAATGATTGCTGTCTTCAAAGCACAGTGAGACAAAGAGGAACTGGGAATCTGTAGGCACCTCAGAGTGAGAGGTGATGTCAAAGGAAGAGAAACAAGAGGATGAAAAAAAGGTATAAATAACAAAGGAAAGAGAATGTGGAAGGGAGAACCAAAAGAGGCCTTCAATAACTGGGCCGTGTAGACTGGGAGGTAGTTAGCCTTATGAAAATTAAACTGAATATCTTGTGTCACTTCCTACCTATCCTACTTATTGCCCAGTCTGTTCTTGTACAGCATGTTTGTAGAACTGGGTTTTGTTCCAGACTAGCACTTAGTGACACCAGACTTAAGAGACAAGTCTAGATAGTTACAGGAGACACACAAATAGACATGAGACAAAGTGAAATGGCAGTGCTGTGCTTCTATTGAAGGATGTAACGTGGAAGTGAAAAAATCCCTCTGGCCAAACATCCTGCACTGAACCTCTGCTAAAAAAGCTTTGTGCTTCTTAAGGGTTCAACTTATAAAGAAGAAATTATACGTAAGCTGCAGGCAACAGTCAACGCCCCATGCTCTAAACCCAGAACTCAGTGAACAATGATGTAGCTCACAATGTGAACCAAGTTTTTATTATATTTAAATTCTCACATTATTAAAAGACAAATAACAACATAATGACTGTCACAGAGCAGAGATAAAAATTGCAGTCCCCAAAGAACCAACAGTCTGAGCATGAGGCTGAGATAGTCGTAAGAGCAATGCATACTTAGCACAATACCCTGCTATGGGTTTCACACCTCAAACACTTTCATGTATCCCATTAGACCACTAAGAATGGAGACAAACATTAAAATGTATTCGCTGCCCTTCTGTAGTTTTCATTCAGTCCAGGCATGAGTTGAATATGAATCTGTGAAAATCAGTTTTCACCTTGTGTTATGAGTGAATTGTGGAAAAGATCTTTTTGTGAAAGGCCCTATCCTTGCAGAAAAACTGTGAAATGGTGAACACAGAGGTGAATGGATAACAGAAATGCCTTTGAGACAGCAAAGAATAAGCAAAGGGGCTAATATTCTCTAAATAATGTCTTTGAGTTCTGCACAGCATTTCAAATGCAAGCAGGAAAAAACTATACCTCAGTGTAGTCCTAGCTATCATTGCAGTTCTTTCCTACCTTTGAAGTCACATCACTGCAGGCACAACCAAATAAAGCCAGGACAGGACTGTTTTCCAAGCCTTTCCCAGGAATAACTCCTAAGGTCACTTCAGAGAGGCGTGCACCACTGAGTGTGCTGTGGCTGTCGCTGGCGGCCTTCACAAGCAGAGTGTTAAACCTTCAGAGCCTGACACAGCAGCCCACTGGCATAATGGTGCTTCTCACTGTGAGCACAGTGTTGCTGTGGTTTGTCATCCCTGCACATTCCCAAGGCACTTGGCACACTACATTTTACCATCAAATGGTTTGAAACTTTCTTACACTGGCCAGGAATGTGAAACTCCAGGAGACAGCTGGAGTCTCGCTGAAGTGTAATGAGTTTCTTTAAACAACAACAAAAGGACATCCTGCCAGATCTTAAGCAGAGGGAGTGTTAGGGCTCCAGAACGTGCCAGAGATGGAAAACAAGTCCTATTGTGGTGATGAAGGGAGGATGGACAGCAAGGGGTAAACAGGGAAGACCTGGTTGGCATTCTTTAAGGATTCCTGTGGTGGGTGGGAGACATTGAGTACCAAGGCAAACAGACCCTTACCTCTCCCCACGTCCTGGAACAAGTGTCATCAAGCTTTTTGATCATATACCACCCAAATTACCACATGCTGTCACTTCACAGCACAATTTGCAAAACATTTCAGCATCTCAAGCAATGAGAAGGAGGAAGATGTTAATAGAAATACAGATGTCAGGAAGAAATCCCTGGGCATTGTGGCAATGTGAAGGGATTTTATCAGTTCATCTGGTTAATCCAATTTAGCTGGTTATTCCTGCAAAAGTAATTCAATTTATCTGCTTGTTTCTGACAAAAAAAAAAAAAGAAAAGAAAAAGAACATCTCTTCCAATTGGTAAAATGTATTCCGTAATACCCTAAGCTTCCTGAAAAGTTCCAGCGTAAGGGGGTTTTTTTAAGACTGCTTTCCAGAGTAGTTCCTAGTTACACAGAAACGTCTGAGATAAATTGAGATAAATTACACTTTTTTAATATACGTGTAATCTGTGACTTCCCATTAAGGGAGACAGTAAATACTACAGGGAAAGGTAGTTTCTGAATTTTTATTATGCTAAAGGAGTTTATTTTCTGCTCAAACCTCCAACTGACCTTGAGAGTAGATTAATAACATAGACTTCTGACCAAAACTAATCAGTGAGTCCTTTTTTTATTTTCTTTCAAAATATACCACAGCTTTTGAACAGATTTTGTCAGCAACAAAAAAAAAAAAAAAAAAAGTTTTTTATCCACTTGCTTATTTTTCACACCAAAAACCCAATTGTTTTAAAGCAGTTCCTGAGCTCTCAGAAAGCCATTTGGCATTTTAAAAAGCACAGAGCAAAATTTTTAGAGCAGGTGCAGACAGAAGGGATTTTCTCCCCATTCCCACCTCTGCAGGTTCATTAAAAGCACACATTATCTGCCAGGCTCTATGCCTGTGCAATAACGGTATTGCAGTTAGAGATGGTTGTATAGGTGCTGACAGAGAGGATGTACAGAGGGGTGTTAACTAAGTCAGCTGGATGCTGGAGGTGAAGCCTCTGGTGCCTCCCTGGCAGCCCAGCACCATCTCAGCTCAGGAGCTCTGCTGAGAGAGCTGCAAATCACCACAGGCAGGGGAAGCTAAAATGGCTCTACAGCCTCCCCCTGCTGGGGCTGGTGGATCTTCTGCTGATCAAGGCAGATTATCCCCTCTGCACTGGGCTTTTTGAAACACTTCTGGATTAATGCAGAAGAGAAGCAAACACCAGTAATTGTTTCCTCTTTATTTTCATTGCTGTGGTCATAACTCTTAATTCTAATAAGGAGAGAATTTCTTCCAGACAATTCTTCCTTGCACTTTCCCACTCCTACCTCCTTAAAAGTCTGTTCTTAAAATACACGTATATAGAAAGAGACAGGCAGGTAAGAAAAGAGGAAAATAGTAGCTGGAAAACATGAACATTCTGTCTTTATATCTTTGGGAAAAAAGGACGGCGTGGTTCCAGTTATGAGCCCATTGTAGGGAACACTACAAATATACAACCAACAGTTTTATTGCAAATCTTCAAAACATGCTGGTTTTTCCTCTTGAAGAATGTATTTTGGAGGCTCAGAAGGACTGTGCAGAAAACTTCTATTCTCTTTTAAGAGAAAAATGTTAAAATCTTACAAGACAGTGTTTGAAAACTTAAATTCTGCCTGTTCAAACACCTATCCTCTAATCCACATAAGTCCAAAAGAGAACATTTGAAACTGTCATAAATTATGAGAGACACAGTTAACAGTAGAATAATAAATTCACAATGATTTTACCCTTAAGAATCTGAGTTCAATTTCTTGTCAAATCTAGAACACCCAGAGGAAGGAGGCTGAAGACTTGCTCTTTTCAGAATGAGAGAAAATCTCTGAACATTTTTAGCATCCTCTCACTTAAGAATATTTGTGATGGATTTAGCACAGATCTTAAGAAAAGAAAACTCTTGAGAAAATAAACCTCTTTTCACTTCTCATTACTGACAATTGTAACAAAACATGTCTTCATAAGGCACCACAAATGAGGTTGGACCACATTTATTGTCAGTTTTCTAAGAGCTAGGGTCAAATTCAGCCCTTGAACTATTTCCATCTTTTATTTACAAGCAACTGAAATCTTCCTTATACAGCCTCTCCCTTACCATTAGAAATTACCCTGAAGTCCTTCCAGCAGCTGTGGAATTTTCAATCAAGCTGTGTTACTTTGCCTAAAGTTTAGTGTGCAACTTTTGCAGTCCCTACACACCAAATCTCCAGAAATTAATATGTGAGAGCATGGATCACTTAGGGCTTGTGTAATGGACACCTACACGTAAATATTCTGTGGTGTCTGAAATCTGCTTTTAGATCATGAAAATTAAACCAAACACATAAAATATATTTCTACATGTTGTCCTGACATATTTATCCATTACTCAGTCTCCTCTGCAAGGAGTAACCTCTGCCCTTCTCATCAGGATGGAAACTACTGAATATTTCTCACAGACCACATACATGTGAGTCCTGGTGCTTCTCAAGCATTTGTATTAATCTAATCTTGAACACGCACTGGTGTCTGCTCCCGCTGCAACATCAGCATCCAGGCTGATGGATTCAGTGTTTTTCTGAAAGAGAGTCTGCAGCTGATGGCTGCCATGGTATCCTCTGATGGCTGAGCTGTGAAATCACACAGATCTCCTCCTCTCACTCCATGGCACAAGGAACAGTAAAACCAGCCACACCACCCTGTACAATTCACACCAGGACGCAGGCTAAGGAGTAGCCAGGCAAAAGTTTATGAAAAAATTTTCTCCCTACTTGAGTACCTTTATTCTTTTAGTGCTTTATCATGAAATATTAGATGGGCTCCATTAAAATTCAGTGGCAGGCTACACAGGGCTGAAATGTGAATTTGCATACTAACAGCACGAAGTTCCACAATCAGAAATATCAAAGACATATTGAACTAATCTCTGAAGGAAAGAATTCTGATTCTACTTGATATTTGCTAAAAAATATGAACCAACAGCCAATTATAAAGTATTCCTGACTGACAGATAAAATCAGTCTGCTTGTAAGTAATTTAAGCATGTCTAAGCTCAAGGAGTAACTTGCATGACATTAAATTTCATTACATTAGCTAAATGAAGAAAGACAAACTTTTAAAATTGTCCAACCTGCTTCTGTGCTGAAAAGAATGATGAAATTGAGGCAGAACTTACATACATCTGTCCCCTCCACCAGCTAGACCATCATGTGTGGATGTATTCTGAATGTGGAGAGAGACAATCCCTTTTCCTTTCAACTGACAACATGTAAGACTCTCATCACAAGAGGCAGCTGGCCTGTATCCTGTTTTGTGCACAGTAGACACAGTGCTTTTCACCTGTTCTGGGATGAATTTTATCCAGACTAAATGTTTCCTTTGTCCCTTTATCCAGACTAAATGTTTTCTTTGTCCCTTTATCCTTTCCCTTTCCACTCTTCGTTAATATTTAAAAATATTAAAACATTCCGTTTACCACTTTAATTAGAGAGCCTGTCTTGCCCAACATTCTGCTCTTGCAGTTGCTGCATCGTTTAAACCTTTCAGATGCTTTGAATCGGGTGGCATCACCTGCTGGGCACCAGCAACAGCACAAGCAGTCCCAGAAAAGCACTTGTTAGGCAGACATTGAACTGTTCCCTTTATGGTTCCATGAAAAACTGACAGGATATGCAAAGTGCAGTGGCAACATGCACTGGGTTTTGTGTTTAAATTCCCAATTCCAGCTGTGTGGAGAAACCCTCACACAACCTCCCATGCAGTACTCCTTGGCTCCTGGAAAGTCCTTGGTGGTGCAGCCCTGTGGTTGTGCAAATCCCACCACCCCCAGAACAGGGGGAGCCAACCAGCAGCACCAGCACAGCACCTGGAAAGCACAGTGGGAGGCTGACTTGCACCTTCCTGCTCTCCTCCACTGCTCTGGGCTGTGCAGGTTTAGTCTAAGTTCCCCCCAGAAGGACAAATCTGTGCTGTTGTGCCAGCCAAGTGTGGCAGGTTCAAAACCAAGCGCTTGGAAATGTGTAGAGAAAAACTATAGAGTATTCTGAAAGAACAGACGTGGCTGGCTGGAGGTCACTGGTAAGAGAGGAAGCCTCACAGGCTGTGTTATTCCTGTCTTACAGCAGTCATAGAAATGCTAAGGGTGTTGGAATGAAAGGCCTCAAATTCAGAAATTAAGGCATTGCTCTGCAGTCAGTTATGGCTTGTCATTCCTCAGTAAGATGTGAATCCTGTTTTGCCACTGCACGTGGCTTAGAATGCTCTGCCAGCTCAAAGCTTAACAGGCACACATGGTGGCACAAAGTCACAATCAACAATATGTCAAACAAAAGAAAGAAAAAAATAAATATGGCATCAACACCTTAATCAGCAAAATTCAGCATCATTTATACATGTGGAAATATGGAACTAAATATGTTCATGACTTGGTTTTCCCTCCTGTTCATATTAGTTCTTTATCTGGTGGTGTAAAGTCATGAATAATATCCCTTACATTTGGCATTTTGTTTTATTTCCTCTTGTCTGAGCATTGCACCTTCAGGTATTTCAATTATATATGAAAGATGGGTCTCTTCCTTCTGCTTCACTGTAGATTTGCTTCACTGTTTTTCATTTGCCATTTGAACTCTGTATGTTGTCAACTTTACTTAACTTCAAAAGCTACTTCTGATCTGTCTTACCAGACCTTTTGGGTTTTAACCAGCTAATTTTTTAACCTGTGTGCATGGTATTTGTTAGTCTACTTGAGACATATAATTAGGACTTCATGAACCTCAGGTAAAAGCTCATGTTCCATCCATGGAGTATGATTTAAAACACCCAGTGAGATGCCCAAAGTAGGCATTACATTTGTCTCCATACTATCATCCCTTCCTTCATCATCTGTGATAAGGAGCACATTGTGGAGTAAGCTGTAATGTTCATTTCTTACATATCCTTAACCAATTCTTTGAGAAGAGCATCTCTAGTTTCACCTCAGCTAAACTTCTGCTCACTGAGCAAATTCTTTCTGTGCAACTCATCAAATGTTTCATTAGTTTCAATGTTTTCATTAGTTTCAATTAGTTTTTAGAATTTGCAATTCTTTTTGCTTCTCCTGGATTTATTCCTGTTTTTGAAATTTTGTCCAAATATTTTTGTCTCAGTATCTTTGTGGCATATTTGTCCCTGCTATATTTTGTCTCTCAGATTATTGTAAAAAATTACTCTGCACCCTTTCTGGGTATGCATTTTGCAGAACTCTCCTTTCCCTGCACACTGAGCTTTGTGTGAATAGACACAAGCAGGAGCACCAAGTGCACCTGTTTTCAGTAAGGGTAGAGTTAAGAGAACATCAGCAATCCTGACCACTCAGCTCCACTAGAGCTGCAGCACTGAGAGATTCATCTCTGTTTGGCCTGTCAGTTTATTCCTTCTATCACAACACTGACTGCCTTGCTCCTTTTGTGAGGTGTATGCTCCGTGTTTCACTCCTTTCATTACCCTTTGAATTCCTGCTCTGCCCTTCACCTCTCTCATTACCACAGTGCCTGGCAGAAGAGGGTGATGACGTCTGAAACCGTACAGCAAAACCTGACACGAAGGAGTATTTGGTAGCAATTCACCCTGACTGAAACTTGGCGTGGTGTCCAGGGGTGTGGCAGAGGCAGAGTGCTCAGGGTGAGTGATACCGCATGTGTGAAGTGTAAAACAGAATAGAACCAAACAAAATAGAACCAAACAGAATGGAACCCAAGGAAAGGCAGGCACAGGACTCATTGCTGCTGTGTTCATTCAACACTCACCATGGAAGACACTTTATAAAACTGCCTTCTCTGGGGTATCTGCTCCTACAGAATGAGGAAAGTGAAAACTCAGCTGTGAGAAGTACCTGATCCATCCCTGAGCCATGCTGAACCTGGAACAGGCACGGCAGTCCAGGAGCCCTGCTACCTCTCAGTTTTCAGACAGGTAAGGTTATTTCTGTTGCCTGGCACTGGCCATACACCTGTAGGTGGTTTGTGCTGGATTTTTCCTAATGGATTTCATCTTTTTCTAAAGGAGTGTAATGCTGCCATTTGGGTAGATTAAAATAGAGTTCTAGATTTTCTGAAACCACTCCATGGGCCTTCACAAGTCCTCCTTTCCCAGATTCCTTTGCTATTGTAATGTATTTGAACACTGATCGTGTGCCCCAGCCAAAACCATGTTTAGTTATGCTTATCAGAGCCCTCAAGAATTCATCAAGGCCACTGAAATGTAAGCTGCGCTAAATTGGGAAAGGAAAAGGTGAAAAACAGAATACCAAGACAGCAAGAAATAGGTAAAGAAAGACTGTAGTGCACTAAACTAGAACCAATTATATTCTCTGAAATGTGCATGCAGAGTGCATGGACAAGATAGAGTGACCAATCAAGTAATGTGTGATCGCATGTACAGCAGTTGTAAAAGGTACAAGAAGAGTGTTTTGTAAACAATAAATGGCTTCTGCGAAATCACATTGATTCGTTGTTCAGAAGTCCTGAGCTCCCACACTTTGCCATACGCATCTTTCTAGACATTGTGGGGTAACATCAGAATGATGGAAAGCTGCAGCACTGCGCTGATTTCAGCCCGCACAGCTGTACAGCTACAGGGGTGGGCTCTAAGTCAGAATCACAGGGTGCTGCACAACCTTGAGTACTTCTTTAGCTACCAAGATGTTGAATGTCTATAGATTCTTTATCATAGCATTCAGGTGTCTCTATAGACATAGCTGTAAATAAAGATTTTGAAGCTGAGTATCCATTCTCTACCTTACTTATCAGAGGTCATCTAAAGAGGCAACTGAGCACACAGACAACCTGGACAGGCTGGTTCTCTTCAAAACCCCTCCAGAGGAAACTATACCTGCTCCCACCCATGCTACAGCTCTAAGCTATTCATTGAGTAAACAGAGCTAAGTTCATATTTACACCACACTTTCCAAAGTATAGTAATAAAAATAGGTGATGATGAAATGTTGAATAAAATCAAATTCTGTTTGATATGAAAAATGTCCCCTTGAGAGAAAATGTAATCCTGTGACCATAAATCTGCAGCTGGAGCTGAGTGAAAATAAGCAACCTTAGGTCAGGGAACTGCACAGAGGTGGAGGTGGTGTAGATCATCTTATAATTTAGAGGCAATGGTTGCAAAGTGCTTAGCTCTGATGGGGAGAATTATTTACAGTGAGTGCAGAGAATAATCTAGTGATGTGTGAGGCTCTGCGGTTACATAAAAGAGAGAGATTACCCTTTGATCCAAATATCTGTGCTCTCTTATAGCCCTCATTACAGACGTTGATCAACCAAGCCTGCTGCATTGCTGCCAGATGAAAAGAGATGAGCGTGATACTCTCTCACCTCCTCAGCAGCTTATCTATGAGAGTTGTGGAATTATTTGAATGATGAAACATAGGGCTGTACAAAAAAATGGAGGATGTAGTGATCGCTGTTCCTTGGTGACTCCTCCTTGGAGAGGGAATGCAGAGAGTTCTGCTGCACAAAACCACCACCACTGTAGAGCAATTCTTCATCCTGAAGTAAGCGACCTCTCACATAAGAATATACAGATGTACTTTTCACTTATCACATTATGCCTATTTTGTTCACAAATCATTATTAGTCAGATGCTTTTTTTCAATAGATCACTTTCCTATCACAAGTGTAACCAGGGTCATGTATAGCCATTTGTGTAACAATGTCTCCATCAACTCACTGCTCTCACTCTCAATAAACGTTAACAATTAAATAACTGAGATCTAAACATTAAGCTCGAGAATACTGCATGAGAAGGAAGACAAAAAAATACCCAAAAACCAAAACCACATCTAAATTTGAAGACGTGAATCTGCAGAACATATTCTACCAGAGGAGCAGGATGTATTCACTTCCTGTCCTGACTATCCTGTTGTGCTAAAAGCAGATTTCCTGTAGAGTTTAGCCAATGCCAATCCGTCCATTGGGGGTTGAATTCTCTCTTGCACCACCTCACTCCTCCTTCTAAACAAGCAAGGAGGCATCAGGTGAGGTGGAGTTTTCCAGTGGAGTTTCCCTCCACAGTCGATGGCACCGTGAGTTCCCCCGTGAGGTCTCTCTTGTCACCCTGAACACAAGGAGATCCCCACTCGGTCCCTGTTAGGGTTGATACTCTGAGATTTATTTGCTTTTACTCATAATGAGAAAGCTTTTCTGAAATCTGCTATTACTGTACTAATGTGATTTTTATGATGGCAGGCAAACAATTCAGTATAACTAAAGAGGAAGTGGATGGAGAGAGACAGCTTTCCCTTGGAACACTCTGGATTTTCTAATTTGTGTTGATTCACATACTGCTCATACACAAAAAAGAGGAACCTACTGAGTTCTCAGTATAAAGGTGGAGAGCTACTGATGTCTTTTTTACAGGAACTGCAGCTGCAGAGAAAATTGCCATCGATAAAATGATATATGATCATTTATGCAGCAGAAATAACTAATAGAGCTGAGACTGCACAAAAGTGCAATATTCATCTTACAGAAAGCATTTTTCAGTGAGACTATACGCAAATCAGGTTTTATGCTGCTGAAGATTCTGATTAAACTTATAATTTAGTTTTTTAATTCAACTTTTTTATTGGATTTTTCACAATAATTCTGCCTCATTTATATAAGTAATTAACCGCTGTAAAATAAATTGCCAAAATAAATTCATAAATTCTATGGCTTTTTTTTTTTTTTTTTTTTTTTTTTTTTTTTTTAAATTCTGGTGAATTTCTGCAGCATACAAATATTGAACACCCTATGCCTGTCTTTTCCTGTGTTCCACATAGGTAATGGAATTTAACAAAATGCCTCTGTAAAAGGTGCAAATTCTTTCTTTATTTTTTTTTTTTTTAAAGAGATGAGCAGATACATACATTAAAAAAATTACAGAACAAGAGAGCCATCAAGATGATTGTTGTCCCGTAGAATAGGTCATTTTGATAGCGAGGCACATGTGGCTGCATTACCATGCAGTCCCAAAGTATAAAGTTAGTGCCACTTGACACCAGGCTTTGGCAAGAAAAAAGGTAGCACTGCTGTACATAATTAAGCTTCAGACTTCTTTTGGTTTTTTCTTTTTAAGAAGGTGGTTCCAAGTTAACTGCTTACCTAGAAATACTGAATTTATTTGCAGTAGTTTAATTCCAGAAGATCCCATTAGCTTCAATGAAATAATTCTACTTCTATGCTGGCATGATTTAGGTCAAACTCTGATTCACTAACTTTTAAATTCCAATTTAAGGAAGTTAATATTTCTCTACATCCAGCAAAATCCTGCTTTACTCCCTACTGAACTCAGTATTTTCACAGATGTGAATTTTAAGAAATCTATTAGTTATGTTCCCTGGCATTCCTAACACTGAATACCCTTTCTGTAGTACGACAGGTATCCAGCTGCTTGTTCACAACTTATTCACATTACCAAAGGTAAAATACAGTCCATAAACTGCTACATGAAACTTTCAGTGCTGCTGAGACATGAAGTGCTGTGGTTCAGTGAGTGAAGGACACAGCAGAATGCAGGGGAGATTTAGGGGGTTTAATGTTGTACCCCCTGCAAATTGTCTGATTGTCAGAGAGTTCCGTGCTTTCCAGGAGGAGGCACACAATGGACAGCTGAGCTTTGTTACACTGTGCAGGCAAAAGAAGAGGGGAAAAGCTATCCCAACCCAAAAGGAAGTTTGTCTTTCCTGTTAACTGTTTTGAGCCTCCTGGGTGACTCTGTGGGATCATTACAGCAAGTTTTGAATGATGTGTGACATGAGAAGTTCCTGCCCAGCCAGCTGAGGGAGAATTCACAGACAGTGCTTTGCCATCTTTTATGTGCTCTGCTGTTTGATGTGGTATTTAGCCAAGTTAGGACCACCAGAGCCTGGCAGCTTTTTTATAGATGGGGAATGAGCCTTTTTGAGCACTGAAAGTGTAAAAGCAAAGTCTGTTCTGCAGTCTATGGGCGGAGTGCAGAACTTCAAAATTTAATCGGCATTTGAACAAAACAAAATTGATTAAGTAAAATATGTTTAATTTAAGACTAGACAAAATATTTAGATCATTTAAGTAACACTTCTTAAAATTAATAAATAGTCCATACTTCATGTAACTTTTATAATCTGATTGTATTACATTTATTTTTTCAATGTAAACAAAAGCAGTCTTTCAGATATAAAAAAATGGAGAGACACAGTAATTTAGGAATATGAAAGAATTCATTATTTACAAAAGAGAGTGTGCATTTTCCTTGATTGCTTAGTCTTTTATCCATACAAATGCTGTTCAATAAGCACACAAGTGACCTCATTTTGACTTAGACTTTTAATGTAAAACATATTTCAAGCCTACTTCAAAGTTTTCTCACTGAACTGTTTAAGAAGTTCTAAGGATCAGAAACCTGTTATACAACCCTAACAATTTCAAGCAAGTCTTTTTATTTTTTTAATTTTTAACTGTGTTTCAAAAAGCTTTTAAAAATGGTTTTACTGAAAAACAAAAAAATTCAAAAAATACTAATAAAAGATGTATGAAAGAGATATTACCACTATACAACATTATTAATAACTAACCATGGTATTCTTTTCACCAACACTATCATTATCTAAGCTTATCAGACAATAAGAAATTCCACAGAAATAATCTAGCAATGATCAAGATCACCACAAGAGCCAGATGTGCTCACTTCCAGCTCCTTTTACTCCCTGAACAAAACACAGGGTGAGGTCTTTCTTTCACTGGTAGCTTTGCCACCAAATTCACTCTGATCATCCTTTCAATTGACATGTACAAAGTCAAACCCATAAATTAATAACTGAAAGCTCACGGTCTGCTTTCTAAGATATACAGCAAATGTCAGAATTAAAACTGAACAAATTGACCGGCCCTCATTTGTGCCCTCTACAGCAGACAAAACAATTTCTCCATAAAAATTCTTCCTGAAGAATATTTGTAATTAATAATTAATGTATTGTTCACTTGTTTCTTTCTTTTTCCTAAGTAAATCATTATTTCAATTTATTTGCCAGAAACTTGGAAATCTGAAATGAACCTTTTTGCCCGTGAGATTTGAACTCCATCTATGTAGATTCCTCTTTTAAAAAAACAAAATATTTCCAATTCCCACAGGAAGAAATTAAATAATCTCTGGACTATTCAGGCAACATTTTTATTTAGCAGGTCACAACTGAGACGAACTGAAAGGGCAGCTACTTGTTAAACTGGTACTTATATAAACTTCAAAAAAAGTCTACTATTTCAATTGATATTTCTGTTATAGAATGATTTCATCTTCTCCTCTCTTGACCTTCTGCATGTTGAAGTGCAATAGTCTTTCAAAGAGCTGTAGTGACACATTTAAAAAGGCAGAGCTGCCCAGCATTATTAGAACTTAGTGGAGTACATAAATATTGTTTCAGAAGCTTTTATTTCACACTCTCACAGTCATCAGAAATGCTTAGAAATAATAATTTAGAAGTGTTTTATCAATGTTTTGGTAGTCTGGGACCCAGTGAAATGGAGATATATTCAAAATGATGGTGGATTACTGCAAGGTGAGCAAAATATTTGGGAAAAGGTTCCATAGGACATTCACTGCAGTCCATGTGGTTTAAACATGACTGTCAGTTATTCAAAATGTCATCTGTACAACCAGAGTGCCTCAAGCTCTGGATTAGCAGCTGATTCATTCATTGTAATTTCTATAAATGTCAGAAGCCATTCATGATTTTTGTTGTCCAAATGCATTTTGTCATAACAAATACCAGCAAATAGCTAATATTTTATCTCCTCTTTGATGGAGCTTTTCTTTCATGTTAATGTACCTGATTTTAACCTTTATTAATTGTTCTGGTATAATTTTTTCAGTTATTAAAAGGTGCCATATTTCAAAAACATATTTATAAAATAATTTCTTTCTTCATTCCTTTCAAACTGCTCCCAAATTAAAGCCCCATGGAGATAATTCCTCTGGACCTCTGCAAAAGACCTTTTTTGTGCAGGCCTGAGCCAAATTATGAGGGATACATGTGTCATGTAATGAAACTACTACTACTGAGATGTAATGGCATTTAAATGCATTCTGCATTTTTGCCACATCTTTATTACGAGCTCAGAATTATTAAACAACACTTTAATGCTGCTCTGTGCTGGTGGTGTGGATATTAGATCCAGACTGGATTTGTTTTCTGCTCTGTGGAGCGTTCCCAGTCACTCAGCAAGAGAGCCTGGGCTGTGCAGCCGTGAACTGATCTGGCCCAGAGCTGCCGTGCTGGAGGGAAGAGAAGGCATCCTGGCAGCAGGAATCAGAATTACTTTAGGATGGAAAAATAAAAGACTCCCCTCTACAGAGATGTCAGGTGAGATGGGATGGGGCAACCTCTATTCAACGTTGTAACTTGCCTACAGTACTGATAACTCTCAGAAAATGATAAAAAAATTATATGCCATATATTTACCTGCCCAGCTCCCTATGAGTAAAGGATCTCAGGCCCAGGTGTGACAAAAGAAAGAAATCTGCTGGCACTTGTTTAGTGACCCCAGAGGTCTTAAAATACAGACCAGGGTTAGCACCAGGGACTCAGAATGTAAGCGTTGTTCCAGTTGTGTTTCTCAGTAACATCAGCACAACTTATGAGCTGCTCATCAGCCAAGTGAAGAAAACTAAGTAAAAGATGCCCAGCTAGCATTCCGTTTTCAAAATTTAAATAATCACAAAAAGTCTCTGCTTCTGATTTTTGAAAAAGTCTCAGATGCCTCAAAAATAAATATGTATATATTTATAAATAAATAAATAAATATATATATATCCTATGATATGTACTGTGAAAAGAGTTAGTGAATAGGAAGAGGTGCCTGCACAGAAATGAGAGACTCCCCCTCACAAAAATCAGCAGGATTGTAACAACTGACAATAGCAACTCAAGTGTAGCAGTTCAGAACCTGACTCCTTGTGAGGGACTGGTCACAGGGTATGTGCAGCTCTTCTCACTCACCCGAAGCAGCAGCACCTTCCAGCACAACACAACATCCATTCTGGCAATGACAAAGATGTCTAATTCTGCCCATCAGTTTATACCAATTTCCAAGGAATCAGGCCAGGTGCACACAGGGTTGTACATTGCAACCATACAACCCCATTTGTCCTCAATCTGAGGACACTCACGTGCAAATATGATTTAAGATAGAGTGGTTTTACTCCTTTCTGCAAAACTTTCTCCTCTGATTATCATCTGAAAGTGATTTTAATGTTTCCAAGAACACAAATACACATAGACGTACTCAGGAGCTATCACATCACAGACATCCTGAAAATATGAGGAAAAGCTTAAATCAAAAGGGAGTACTAGAACTGGAAAATATCACTTAGTCAAAAGATGTTTTTCCAGCAATTTAACAGAATCTGCAGTTGTTCAGAGGGTGTAGCACCAAAACACAAATTACCTCTTCTGAAGGGAGCTGGCAGAAACGCTCAATTGTCTGTAACTCAAGAAATGGAAGTACAAGCATCAGAAAAACGAGACAAATGTTCAAAGATATGTGGGCTTGTAAAGAACAACCCATGCCTCATGCTAGATTTCTAACTCCTCATTTCTTGCCAATAAATTGAGACCCAAATGTTCTTATATAAGAACAAACTACACCTCCAGCTGCATGAATCAACTTAGAGAAAACTTTGGGAAAGCATTCTAGTTCACTTCAGCACTGTCACCCACCTGCACAGTCTAGTTCTTAGGCAGAAACTTTTCAAATCAGTGTGCAGGGTATACCAAAGACATTCCTGAAGCAATTCCAGTGAGAATATGCACTTAATATCTGTTCATCAAAGAATGATTGTTCTTAGTGAGCTCTAGGCACAGTACATTCCTTTCCTGGAATGCATTATGAAAACATATATAAATATTACATCAATATGTGAATCAAAATCTCTACACCGAAAAAATATAAGAAAACCCACCTTTCATTTCAAGGAAACACCATGTATTGCAAATGTTCTCAAAAGGAAGACAACTGTATTTAAAATTTTCCAGAATCCAGGAGAAAGGAATTCACTCAGCCAGCTGCTGCCTGTTCTCTCAAATTTTCTAATGGAATAATTTATTTGATAATGATGACACAGGGAGAGCTGGTAACAATATGACCCTCAACAGTTTGTCTCTACACTTCATGTATGACAAGCCTGCATTAGCTCTGTTGAATTCAGTGTAGCAACACCAACATCTGGTTCTTTCCTGTTTTGGAAATTACTACACTGGGACATCTGCAGGACAGGCATAAAATTATTAAACTGAGGACAGGTGAGCTGAAGGTGCTTCCAAATGACTCCTTCTGATGTGAACAGTTTCACTGTGACCCCACACAGCGTTTTCCAATCCAAAAAGCTGTCTGTGTGTCTTACACGCACAGAGTTTTATAAAGCTCATCACAAGAAATGTAAAATCACAGTCTGGTTTAATGAACCCTCTCCGTCACTCTTCTCCTTGTACTGTCCTCATGAGGTGACAAGCACCAAAATATCCAACGAAGCTGTGGGACAGGATGGAAAGTGCTTGAGGGTAGGTGGAGAATTTCTGGAGACAAACACCCAGACAACAACACTTCTGAACAGTGCATGTGAACATATGATTTGGATCATACAATTTGTACCTTTGATTTTTTTTTAACTTGGTACTCAATTTATTGTTTGAACTGACAGTAAGGATAAATCCAGCCAAGCATCAGAACCACAGGAGTAAAACTAATTTTACTATGCCAGTGAAAACACACAGACAAAATTCATCCTTGGGAACTATTTTCACTGAGCTCCATTCTGCCTTACACAAGGATGATATAATAAAACAATAGTGGCAACCTCTTTTCAAATAGGGATAATGCCACAATTCAAGGTCTCATTCCAGTTCTCCTTCATGTAACCTTGAGCCCTGTGTCCCAGCTCTCAAGGAAATGCAGAGAGAGGAGCCAGCCTGGCATTCCTAAGGTCACATTTTGGTCCTACTGCTGTAACTTCCAGGGCCTGCTTGGCCCTTGCAGCATCACAGGCAGAGAACTGTTGATATGGTTCTAGAAGTTTTGCTTGGCATACTGTACCTTTTTAAGCACAGCTAGTCTTTTAGTCCTTAGAAAATTAATTAAATTAAAAATGCCATGCTTGAATGTGTCATGTATCAATTTTGAAGACTTAATTATAAGAGGGAATTAAGCTTTGATTAAGCTTTTCTTCTGAGAGCAGTAGCTGTCATTCGCCTTTGTCTTAAAATAAGGGAATCTTTTTGGCTCACTCTACAAAAATGTCACTATATTATTTATTCCTGAAAACACTGTCTAGAAGTCAGCCTGGTCTGAAGACAAACAGTGCAGGTACAATGGTCATTTTCTGCATTCTGCATCCTCAGAGAGCTATGGCATTACAGTCTCCTTGTAAAAACTGGGAGAGAAAAAAGCAGAGCAAGGTGGCAATAGCAAAACATTCAGAATCACATAGTTTGGATCAATTTGTTGAGGGATGGTGACATTTGAAAAGGAAATCTTTTGTTGTGTTACCAGAAAATTCCTTTTGGTTTTTTGAGCTTTCAGGTGTGATAAGAGTGTGGGCAAGTTGCAGAGACTCTTGTACTTAAATTGACAGAGAAAAATCCAATAAAACTGAGTTAATGAAAAAACAAATGAGGGTATTTCAGAATCAGAACTCTGAAAAACAAAACATTAACTAACTCTAGCTAGAGTTGGTGTGGGTGGGGGAGGTTGGGGGGTGTACTTCTCAACTATACAGTTAGCCTGCTTCACTCATTTGATGTATTTCCATGAGGGCAAAGTGCATACAGGCAGGCAGTGCATTCTCAGGAGCTTCTGAAAACCCTCAACACCCAGCAGCCAGTAACAGGAATTAAAATGCAGCAGCAATAAAGGCTCAGTATGAACAGTGACTGAAGGCTGCTTAACACGGAGGGACTCAACACCCAGAGAATAGGACCACTTCCATGTACTGCACATGCCAATCATCCTCCTGGACAGATTCCTATCACTCAGAGTTCTGCCAGGGGTATAAATTAACTTTAATCTGGATATAAGGTGCTACATTTAATTTCAAAATCATTAACAGTTGCCCCTCTGTTAATGCAAATTAGATAGCCCCATAGTTTGGCAGAGGAAATGAAATCTGACTGATGCAAAGCAGAAAGAGGGAGAGTTTCTGTTATTATTTGTATTATTACAGCAATGAAAAGGCCCTACCACTGCATTTAGAAAATGGAAATCAAGGCTGCTTTTGAACAGATCTATATTGTTGCAGACAATGCTTGTCTGAGAGAATAATCAGGAAAAAAATAGAGGAGAAAAAGCAAGCACTCTTCATTTTATAGAAAGCAGCAAAAGCAAGGAATTCAGTGGTTTCATCCCACCTAAATACAGACAAACTAACTGAATTACCTTAGCTGAGAGAACATAAGCTTGAAGCTTTTTGTATATTCAAGGAGGAGAGCTACGTACAGCTATGTGAAAATGCCACACATTTGTCCATTAACTATTCAGAAAGCCTTAGGCACAGCATGACTACTTCGTGTCTCATTAAATATCAGAAGTTAGGTGAGATAAATCCAACCCAGAGAGGTTTGGAGACTTGCCTAGGGTCAGACAGGGTGATTCAGCAAAGCAAAGAATTGAATCAAAAACTGGAAGTCCCATACAACTTCCTTGGTCCAAAGGCACTTCTAAGACCATTAGTGAAATTGGAGATACATAAAACTGAATTCTGAAATACCCTTGCCTAAATGAAGCCTCAGACAGTTGGTGAAACTTGGACATGCTGAGAATCCCAAACATGCAGCACCTCTCTGAAGAACTCCCACAGGGAGCAATTGTGGTCTTGTAGCCCCCAGGTAAATGCAAAGTGCCTCACAGCACAGACACAGTTTGCATTCGTTTTCACATTTGTGTATTGCCATCTGTAAACCCTTAGGGCTCAGCTTACCAAAGAGAGGTTGCTCGCCAAGGAGGCAGGTCAAACCCTCAGGAAGGGTACAAATTTCCTTTCAGACTCTGTTATTTCTGCCTCGACTTGTTTAACCAGGGAAACTCCACGGAACGTGAAGAAAATAATGAAGTGATACTGCTCACCCAAAGCCTGCTGTCTCTGAGGTACTTGGGAGAGATGATTGATGTCTGAAAGAAGGAGCTGACACTGTCTGTCATTGATACCTGTCTTATTTCTCCTGCATTACTTTTCCTTGGAGTGAGCATGGGAAAAGTTAACTCTGCTATGGCACAGAGCTTATGGAAACATAGGAGGAGGAAGTGATAAACAAAAATAAACCCATCATAAGCATCAAAATATTATCTGAATGCAACCTAGCTAAATGCTGACTTACTGACTTCAGAGTAATTCAGAGTAAATCTATTTGGATTGTTATCTTCTCAGGACAATGGACAAACTGGCCCACTGAATCTGTTCAGGAACTACTACGTGACATTCACTGTCTCATTGGTCCCCTCAAATATATATTAATAACATTTCA
Source organism: Orthonyx spaldingii (assembly GCA_013397795.1). Lineage (NCBI taxonomy): Eukaryota > Metazoa > Chordata > Aves > Passeriformes > Orthonychidae > Orthonyx > Orthonyx spaldingii. The sequence goes on from VZTJ01005215.1 coordinate 79,678, forward strand.
AGTTCACACTGAACTCCTAATTCTAGGAATCACTAAAATGAGGAGATGCTTCATGTAAAGACACTAAATGCGACTCATAAACAATTTCACCTTATAAAACACTTCTTTAGTACTTCAGAGAAAGGTGACAGGTAATTCTTATTAATCTCCACATGTGTTTGCATGTGGCTGAAGGAGGGAATTAACCAGATGAAGGTCAGGTCTGTATCTAACTGAACACAAATGACCTACAAAACTTCCAGCCAAACACTTAATATTCCAGTCAAGTAGAGGAAATGATTACAGTATAGAAAGCTTATGACAGAAATGGCTTTGCAATATTTATATTTAACAACCCCAATTAAAAATAACATACAAAGTACAATGCTTCCTTTGCCATTCAATGCATACCTTCCCCAGAGCAGGCTGCAATAACACAGGAATGCAGGATGCACCAGATCAGAGAAGAAGATTGTTCTGTCAAGAGCAGTGTCCTGCCTGCATTTCAATGATGGGGAAAATATGCCTTGGTGTAGTTTGTATTATAATTTTTCAAGGTTATTGAGTACTTCTGGATCCTTCTGAATGAGAAGTGCTATGCAAACGCTGATAAATAATTTTACAATATATATGCACTTGTAATTTAGTACTGGAGGGAGATAGGCCATGGAGTCCAGTTAAAACTCCTGGAACTCAGAAGCAAATTATTTTTAATTTTTTTTTCTTTGAGCAAATAAACCAACTGGGAGAGCCATGAAATCCTTAAATAATTCTAAATTTTTTTATTTAGAAACATATTATTCTTGAAGGAAGGCTTTGAGGAAAACTGATTTGAATACAGTGAGTTATATTGCTTTAAAAATAAATAAATAAGCACAAAATTTAAAATAACGCACGATATCAGTGTTTACTAGATCTTCCTTGGTAACTTCCAGATTGCTTTGATTTGTGCACATTTTCAAGCAACTTTTGGGTTTCCCAAGGCATTGTCACACACAGAGCACAGTTCAGATTCTCCACACTGAAATCAATTCTGAGCCGACGGGCACAGCCTATGTGGCAGAAAGAGGCATGAATTACGTACCCATTTAGTCTCACTTCTGCCTTTGGCTTTATGTTTGTAAATCTATACTAAACACATTAAATGAAACATGTTTCAAAATGCCAGGTGGAACCAGATGGAGCAATACCTTGGGCAGGCTTTGGAAATATTTATTCAATGGAAAATGAGAATGAGTATAGTGGTTCACCTTCTTAATCCAATTATTCTAGCATGCTGTCAACAGAAGCCATCACTACATGCCCCAGAAGAAATTTTAAAAAAACCCAGGTCTGTCAAAAATACAACTAGAACTTCAGGATCCCTAAGCAGCAGGGATTCTCAAAGGCAAAGCCCAAACCAAGCAATGGTACCTGGGTCCTCTGCTCTGTCTCTTACATTTTCAGGGGTCCTGGGCAAATTTCTTACTTTGTGACTCTGTTTTCCCATCCATTCAAATAGATTGTGGAGAGATTTATTTAAGAGTTTGTTGAAAAGACCTTTCTTAATCACCCCAAAGTTAGTTTTATTTCCAACAAACATTTGCTGAATATCATTGCTATAATTTCAAAACCCTGTTTTTCTCTGCCTTGAAAGAAATACGACAGCACCATTCCCTTTTGAGAGACATTTCATATATTTTTCTCAGTTTCTTGGCTTCTTCAAGGTACTACATTATTCATTTCAGTATTTATCTATTTTGCTTTCTCGTTTTTATACTGTCCTTCTCTCCCTCCAGTCACACGGGACTCACATTTATCAGGTTCTCACATACACGTTTAAATCTTAATCAAACATACCTCAGATGCATAATGCCCTAAATACATCCAAATTCCTCCTACGAGCACAGTTTTAACACAAAGTTTATGTGAAACCTTATTGTAGCACTGAGGGAAACACTGCTCTTATTTTAACCATGAACATTTGCATTCTCCACTCCAGTTATCCTGGGGAATTATAAAGCCTCCCATCACTACCCCCTCCTCACCTTCCCAGCTTTGCCTGGATGTGATGAGACACCATTTTGCAGGCAGGCATTATGTATTCCACTGGCTCCAGTTTTAATTCTTCTTGCTGTCAATGAGACCTCTACAAATTAAAGGGCTATGCAGAAACTTAAGCCGTAACAGCAGACGCAGGCATGACTATCAGATACCACCAAGAAAATAAATGAAAGCATCTAACAGTTCTGACAACTTGATAACACAACACATCTACCCTGGCCAAGGGATGGAACTTGAAATTACTTTACCCAGGAGTAACCTTAGTGTTTTCTCGTGCAAAGTCAGGCATATCACACCTATACACTGTGCAGATGACAGGTCATTGCTAATTAAACCATAACCCGTTAGCAGTCATAAACAAAACAGCAATAGATTTGGAGTTCAGTGACACAAGCTGGAATATACAACACACTTCCAGTTGTGTGGCCCATCACAAATCTTTTAAACCACATAAACAGAAAACATCTATTTGTTCAACATAGAAGAAAAAAAGAAGCCAACTTTGCCTTAAAATATTCAAACAAAAGTAAAAATACATCTTTGTCTGTAAGGAGACATTCTGAAAAGCAAGGGCTGAGTAGCTTTTTGTGTGAACTTTGAGTCACTAAATTGGCACTGTGGCTCACTCAGAGAAGCAGAGGTGGGTTTAGAGATCTTGGCCAGTTCTGATTTTTCTCTGTGGCCATCTGCAGTAGTAGTGGGGTGACTTCCTGGTGTCAGAACAGGGGACATTCATGGGTCTGGCATTTTGTTTATTGGAAAAGAATAATGAAATAAAACCCACCTTAGTTTTTATTACAGAATGCCAGTTCATGATAATGCCCATCTCTAGTGATTTGAACTCTACATTTTCCCAAGGGATTTGCTTTAAGCACACTCATAGCTTTTTCTAGTTAATGTATGTATACCATACATTATGGTATACAAGAAAAGTATAGGTAACGTGTTACTGACCTTTACCTTGACCTCTCTGAGCTCTGTTTTCCTTACTGTTTTTCATTCTCACTATGCAGCACTTCAGCTCACACCATCCTTGTGTTTTTCCTCTTTACCTTGTTTAAATAAAATATTTAAACACTTGAAATGAGATACAGCAACCTTACTCAGGTTCTCACTAAAAATGGTAGATTTATCACACGAAAAACATGACACTGGCAGCCAGAAAGCCTCAGTTACATTCAGACAGAGAACTACAGCTTCTTGGTATTTGGCAATAGGGGAAAAGCAATGACATTGTAACATGGGAGCTGAGCATTGTGGTGCTATGCAACAACTTACTAATCATCTGTTATAGAGTACAGAATGAGAATTGGATTTGATTTTTCAATACCTAAATATGGAATTACTCCTGACAAGTTCTTTTTCCAGTCAAACTCACAAAAAAGCCCTGTCTAAAGCTCAGAAAGGAGATTTGTCTTCAAGTAAATGTTTTTCATTTTGTTATATCTCTAGTAAACTCTGCCAAACCAAAAGAAAGATGTTTAAAATGTTCCTGTATTGCAATACATGACATTATAATAGAATACATCCTTTATTTCAGTCTTGTCTCATGGTTCTAGAAAAAAAGATTTTTAATATTATTAAGGGAAAGGACCAACAAAACCCATCCCTTGCCTAAGAGGTCAAAAACCTCTTACTGATTATATTTGTATATTTTTATAGATGAAGTATATATGAAGTATATGTGTGTGTGTATATATATTTATATGTATATATATATATACGAGGTATGCCTGTGAAGTAGGCAATGGCCCCAGCTGCCTCTCACCTTCATTGGCTGAACATATGAACAGAAACTTGTCTTTTAAGATGTACCCCTTTCTGCTATAGTGGGTAAGGGTTTGCAAACCAGTTTAGGAATGCAGAATAAACACACACAGAGGACTTGTATTTTTTATCCAGGACAGCTGTGACAATCTCAGCTACCTATTGCCAGCTGTGATTTGCAGATATGCCACCTTAATTCAGGAACCTTTACCAAATCTTTTCTTCATTTCAGTGTCCCTGTGATAGCATAGAGTTAAAATGTT